>JAHRHZ010000140.1:994370-1055174 GCA_024137785.1 Ginglymostoma cirratum | reverse complement strand
GGCCGAAGGGCCTGTTCCTGGGCTGTAAGTTTTCTTTGTTCTTTGTTTTTTGAGATCAAAACTGAGAATTGAACTTAGATGGATATTTGACATTTTGGAGAGACGAGGGATGGAAAAGGTGGAGTAACACCACTAGTAAGAAATGAAATCAAGACAGTTGAGAGAGATGATTTAGACTAGATGTAAAATTTTTTTGTAGCACCATGGTAGTGTTCCTATCTCTGAACTAGGATGTCTGGATTCAAGTCCCACCTGTTCCAGCAGTGTGTAATAACATCTCTAAACAGGTTAATTTGGAAATACCCTGAGGAATAGAAGGTTTCTTGTGGCAGAGTGATAGTGCCCCTATCTACGAATTTTGTTGTGACCCCAATCTAAGAGCAGAAGTAGGCCATTCACCTCATCTACTAGCTCCACCATTCAATGAGATCGCAGCTGATCTCATAATCCTCAAATCCACTTTTCTGCCTTGTCCCCATAACCCTTCATTCCCTTACTGATTAGTATATTCAAGGCTGAGAGACAAGTTTTTAATGACCCAGCCTGTTCAGTCTTCTGTGGTAAAGAATTCTACAAATTCAGTACCCTGAGAGAAGAAATTCCTTGTTAACTCTATCTTAAGTGACAGCCTCTTATTCTAAGATTATGCCTACTGTCCTAGACTCTCCCACAAGGAAAAACTATCATTTCGCATCTATCCTGTCAAGCCGCGCCCCCCCCCCCCTCTCAGAATCTTGCATGTTTCAAGAAGATCACCTCTCAATCTTCTATATTCCAATGAATACAGGCCCAGTTTACTCAACCTGTCTTCATAAGACAGTCCTTTCTTACCTAGTTTCAGCCTGGTGAACTTCTTTGGACTGTGTTCTGTGCCATTATATCTTTTCTTAGATAAGGAGCCCAAAACTGTTTTTAGTATTCAAACTGTAATCTGACTAGTACCTTGTACAATTTTACCGAAGTTTACTTTCTACTTTTTACAAATTTTACTTTTATAATTCATTCCTTTCAAAATAACGACCACCATTCTATCTGTCTTGCCTATTACCCATTGAACTCGGATGCTAGCTTTTTATGATTCATGGATGAGGATTCCCAAATCCGTCTGCTGTAGCCTTCTGCAGTCTTTCTCCATTTCTTCCTGCCAACGTGCATGACCTCTCATTTTCCCATTTTATATTCCATCTGTTAGGCTAAGCAAGTAGACAAAAGCTTTTCTATATCCCAACATTTTTCCACTTGAGTGTAGGAGGTTAAAGGGTGACCTTTATAGAGGTTTATAAAATCATGGGAATAGATAATGTGAATAGCAATGGTCTTCCCCCTAAGGTGGGGGCGTTTAAACTATGGGACATATTTTTAGGGTGAGAGGGGAAAGATTTAGAAAGGACTTGAAGGGCAACTTTTTTAGTGGTTAGTATGTGGGATGAACTACCAGAGAGAGTGGTGGATGCAAGTATAGTTAGTGTTTAAACAACATTTGGATAAGTACATGAATAGGAAACATTTGACAGGATGTAGGCCAAGCGCAGGCAGGTGGGACTAGTTTAGTTTAAGAACATAGTGTGAACTAGAACATTAGAACACAAGAACATAAGAACTAGGAGCAGGAGTAGGCCATCTGGTCCCTCGAGTCTGCCCTGCCATTTAATAAGATCATGGCTGATCTTAGAGACTCAGCTCCACTTACCCGCCCACTCACCATGACCCTTAATTCCTTTACTGTTCAAAAATTTATCTAGCCTTGCCTTAAAAACATTCAGTGAGGTAGCTTCAACCACTTCACTGGGCAGGGAATTCCACAGATTCACAACCCTTTGGGTGAAGACGTTCCTCCTGACCTCGGTCCTACATCTGCTTCCTTTTTATTTTTGAGGCTATGCCCTCTAGTCCTAGTTTCACCTGCTGGCGGAAACAACCTCCCTGCCTCCACCTTATCTATTCCCTTCATAATCTTATATGTTTCTATAAGATCTCCCCTCATTCTTCTGAATTCCAATGAGTATAATCCCAGTCTACTCAGTCTCTCCTCATAATCCAACCCTCTCAACTCTGGAACCAACTGAGTGAATCTCCTCTGCACCCCCTCCAGTGCTAGTACATCCCTTCTCAAATAAGGAGACCAAAACTGCACACAGTGCTCCAGGTGTGGCCTCACCAGGACCCAATACAGCTGCAGCATAGCCTCCCTGTTTTTAAACTCCATCCCTCGAGCAATGGCAGACAAAATTCCATTTGCCTTTTTAATTACCTCCTGCACCTGCAATCCCACCTTCAGCTAGTTGGTCTGAAAGGTCTGAATCTATGCTGTATGACTCTGCAGACTGTCTCATCCTCACTACTTGCCTTCCCACCTACTGTCTCCTCATCTGCAACAATCTCTAGTAAGTTTTACTTTCTTCATCCAAGTCATTAATAAATATTGTAAATAATTGTGGCCCCAGCAGTGATTCCTGCAACACTGCTCTAGTTCAGGTTGCCAGCCTGAAGATTGCCCCCTTTTTCCCCCAACACTCTCAACTATTAGTTAGCCAATCCTCTGTCCATACTAATGCTATCACGAGTACCATGAATTCTTACCTTGTTAAATAGCTTAATGTGTGACACCTTATCAAACACCTTGTGAAAATCCACATATATTACATCTGTGGAGAAATTTTGACTCCTGACTTCAATTTTCCTGTAAATAAAATCCAAAAGGACTCTGGATGCTGTAAATCAAACAAAAAAGACAGAATTTGCTGGAAAAGCTCAGCAGGTCTGACTGCATCTGTGAAGAAGGATCAGAGTTAATGTTTTGGGTCAAATGACCCTTCCTCCGAACTCAGAGGAGTTAGCTCTGATTTCTTTCCACAGATGTTGCCAGATCTGCTGAGCTTTTCCAGCAATCTCTGTTTTTGCTTCAATTTTCCTGTGCCCGTTCAAATGCTGCCTTTTATGTTAGGGCAGGCACTCTCATCTCTGGAAGTTATGTTTGGTTTCGTTCAGGGGTGCAATGATGTCTGCAGCTGAGTTGCATTGACCAAATTTGCTAGAATTAGGAAAATCCAATCGGTGAGCCATCTTGGGTTTTTTTGAGTACCGGTTAGCTACTGATATGAGGCCTGTAATATCTGCTGTAGCAAATCTCCAAATACTTATCTGTTCCTAAAACTTAATACCGGAATGACAGTAAAAACATTTGGGCATAAAACTGCATATTGCTGATTGGTTGTGACTTTGGAGGCTGTAGTATTTTGGTAACTTTTTGGATGGAAACTGGAATGCTAATTTTATGGACTGTTACGTGGTGGTGTCTGCTTGTCAGGTTACTGTGCCTTGCTTTTCTGTATGCAATAAATTTGTTGCAACTGTGGGTGAAATATTGCAGAATTACGTAGAATGTCCAACACAGAAATAGGCTGTTCAGCACAATACGTGTATTCTACTATGTGGTAATTTGTTTTTTAGTGTACAATGCAGCTTTGAAACAATTACTTGCATAATTTGTAAGTACTACATAGGTGTTGAAGGTGTTTAATAACGGTGTCAGTCATGCGGTGTGCACAAAGAACAGCAAGGGCTTTAGATATTATGAATTGTGCCCTCAATTTCCTAATTTATGTTGTGGGATGAAGTTAAGATAACCGGTGGCAACAGATAGCTGTACATGCAGAGTTGCTCAAAGGAGATTTTTGTTTGTGGTGTATCCCAGAACCCTGACAGCACACAGCTTTAAGTGATCTTTGGATCAAAATGATCTAGAAGTAATGATCTCTTTATATCACATCCATTGTTCCTGCTTTGTCTTGTGTGTTTTGAAGCGTATATCTATTGCACGAATGATATTTGATGATAAAAGACTGTAGTAAAATAGGATTACCACTGTTAAATTTTAGTTCCAGTTTCACAACCGTAATCTCATGATTGAGAAAATTCAGTGCAAAATAGTGCCATTTTAAGTCTCTTTAGTGTAGTCTGTGGTGTTGGTGCATGTTTTTGATGGTTGGATGATCATATCAATTCAAACGATTTTTTCAATCTATAATATAATTCTTTGTCACCCTTTTTGGCTAGGAGCTTTTTACTGTTTTGGTTTGTAACTGTTATTTAAATATTTTTTGAAAGAGAATCATTGATTAGTAAGCATTAACAAATGACACAATGACAAACAAAGGGACCGAACCTTCGGTAGAAAGATAGCCTTTAAAGGTCGCTAGATCAAAGGTGATTTTCTTCTGATCTGTCAAAGCACTTGAAGTTGTTGTGCATGTTCTTTTTTTCGTGAAGTATATAAGATTTTAAGCGGAGCGTGTTTCAGAAAAAAAGTTAAAACGTAACAAGTGAAAAATCAGGCTGCCAATTTGAAAATGAAAATAATATAAACTAGCTATGTTGAGGATTTTTTGCTGTACCCTGCTTAACTGGTGCTGTCTGCCTATGGGCGGTCTAAGCTTTGTAGAATGTTGGCAAAGTTTACGCTCTCTGGTAATGACCTTTAGCTGGTCTGCTGTGATGCCAAGCATATTCTTTTCCAATAGCATTGAATATGAATGTGTAAAGGCTATTATAAATAACTGAAGCACTTATTCAAACCATTAAAGCACATTAAGGGATTTTTTTAAAAACTGAAATGCGCAGAACATTGTTTTAGAATTGGTGATTTTCCTACTGAATCACGAGAAAATTGGATATTGTTTAAGTTGCAGTACCTCATTAAGATCTAACAGATATCCATTGAAAGTAAATGATTTATTCTTTTGAATGTCTAACCACTTAGATATAAAGTATTTTTCTTGAAAAAGTTTCATCGTGTTAAAAATTGATTTAATTTAAACTGCTTTCAAATGTCGCTAGTGCAAATTACTTTTTACTTTAAAGAATGATTTTGAAGACTGATTTGAAGTGATTTCACAAGGGATTGACTTCTATTTTTAAATTCGTCAACAGTCTTGATAAGAGATTGTAAAATACTAGGTGGGTTGTTGTAAGTCTCTAATGAACGTTTTTGGTATTTTGTGCTCTAGGGAATGCTGTTGTTTGGGAATTGGATACTTTTCTGTCAGTTTAGGAATGTTTGGATGTTCAATGTGGATTGTGTGTGTGTGTATGTACACATATACACTATATACATATGGCATGAGTAATAAAGTTTGGTCCAACTGAACAGTGAGCAAGGCTAAGAGTTTGAAACCTATGTCAGACTTTGAGATCATAATTTGGTGAACTACTGGATGAATTCTTCTCTTTTGGAAGTGCCATCTTTTTAAAGAGGAGTTGAACATTCACAGAGAATGCTGGAGAAACATAGGAAATTTGACAGCACCTGTGGAGAGCGAAACAGTTAATGTTTCGAGTCTGGAATGACTCTTCAGAGGAGTTGAGCCACTGTCATTTCCAGTGTATAAGAAGGATGCTAAAGATCCCAAGATGCCATGGTACCTTTGAAAAATTGTTCTGTCTGCCCTCCCTCAACCCTGACCATGAACAAGAGAACATGTTTTGAAGTGTTCTCAAGATGCTGTTAATTCATAACTGCATACTTGGTCAGTGTGTTTTGGTCCATCTTGGTTCCATTTTCCAAACCAAATTTCATTCTGTAAGAAAATACATAATATGTTTTTTTGCTGTGATCTTTTAGCTACTGGAAGATAGCTTATGATTGTACAATTTAAAATTAATTTGGCATAGTCTGTGACCAGCATGAGAGGGGTGTTTATTTCATCAGACTTAGCTGGATACCATGTCGCAGAGGTGAAAGCACAATGTTAATTCAGTACATAATCCATGTACTTTTCTACTGAGGATTTAACTGCAACAAACCTGAAATGGTGAACTTGCATGAGAATTGAAGAATTGTAATTTATGAACTGAACTGCATATTCATCAACTTCAAGCTTATTACAAAAATAATAAAATCTAATATAACAATGTTTCCCTTATTTTTCATTCCGTTGACTAAAATGTTAAGTGCTAACACTAGAGTGAGTAATCTGATTTATATCCGTGGTTGCACCAATTACACTTGAGTTATTGCTTGTGGAGCTTAATACATTGAAACCCTTAGTCTTATCTGATCAGTAGAAATCAGCCAAGATTGCTTGACACGATTTTTGTTTTTTTGCAACTTTGGGTTTAACTATGAAAGCAGTATTCCTTGCTGAATTAACTTTTTCTTTTGAGACTTCTCAGTTCTTAAAACTAAATAATCATCATAACCTGTATTGTGACTTGCGCTCAAATGAGTGCAGTGAAAAGTTTGTAATGTCATCTCTTGGTGCCATCTTAGGTACAGAGTTCCAAGGTACAGATACTTTGTGTTGAATTTAAAAAAAGAAATAGGTTAGCATGGGAACATTAGTTTTAAAAGTCCAGAATGATGATAAAAGTGACCATAAGCACTTAAGTTGCAACCCACCGACATGGATCCGTGCCTCAGAATGCGAGACCACACTGCCTCCTTGTGTCGGCCTCCATCTAGCTCAGCTGCTCCTCTGCCAGTGCTCCGGGACCCATGCTCGCTGCGCTGCCGCTGCACGACTCAGCTCATACTCACTGCGTCACTGCCGTGATCCGTCTCACTCGACTGCACTCCAGGTAGGGCAGAGCTGTCAAAAGTTGGGCGGGAGGGAAGGATAAATGCTACAAACGAGAAGAAAAAGAGAGAAAAGGAAAAGGAACTTCTGACTAGAGGAGCTTTGACTGTCACATCCTACTGTGCCACAACCTTGGATGTAAATGATTTGATATAGTTTATCCCACAGATGAAAAAGCTACATATGACTAACAAGAAAGTAATTCATGCCAGAGCTACCTACCTTGCATGTTGGAAAAGCACAGATTATATATGCAATGTGCTGCTTGTGTTGATCTTCACATAGCTTCTGTTAGAACCATTCCTTCAAGTGTATCCTGCTGTAAATGGCCTTCAGATGTAAGTTTGGAATGAAAAGTTGAACTTAAATATCTAGCATTAAGTTCGTTTTTCATGAGCATTTACTCATTATTACACTTTGCCAGCAAGATTTTGGTGCTAACTGCTATAGAGAGGAATAAAAATCTACATTTTTTTGGCTGGTTTTCAATGATTTGTGGATGATTGACAGCTTCAAAATCTGCCCTTATGTAATCGAAGTTAGTTGAGTTTACTTAAAGTTTTCTAAACCTTCAGATTTAAATAACTGCAAACAAACATTAAGGCAGCATCATTAACATTAGTTGTGAGGCTATCTGAAGTGAGTTACATTTATTTTGTGTAGTATAGGAGCACAATTAGACCATTCAGCCCATTGAGTCTGCTCCACCATTCAGTCATGTTACTCAACCCCATTCTCCTGCCTTTCTGTAATCTTTGATCCATAAAAGTAATTAAAAATGCAAAATCTTTCTCTCTCTTTCATCTACTGTCTTGTCTTCCTTCTGTTTTATTATTTTGTTATCTTTCTTCTCATGTACATTTTGCTTTTAAAAGCTGCTATGAAGTAATGTACATAACTTTATTTGGACCATATATTCCTTACAAAATCAAATAGCTGTAGAGTCTTCAAAAAAAACTACAGAATACCTTTTCATCGAGAAAAATGTAAAATTGTGTTCAATTAAATTGTCTTAATCCATCTGCCATATGTGAAAGGAAAGGCAGGTTAACAACTGGGCTATGCTGCTGACTTTTGTTGCTCAGCTGCCAAGAGAATGAAGCGATTGGTCTGTTTGTGTGAACGTTATTGATTTGAATCCTGCTCTGTTTTTTGGGGTCATTTGTGATGTTGAGCTGAGTTTTGGGTAGGCCGTGTGAAGCAGAAATGATGCAGAGGTTTAATAACTGATGAATGTCACTGATTGTTGAGATGAAAAATAAAACCGAGTTCTCCTTAGCTGCACAAAGGCCAGTTAGGCCTATACAACATGTTTCAAAAACAGGTTTAGTTACTTGAGGATCATAACTAATGAACAAAACAGTTTAGATCTTCCCAAAACGCAAACTACATACAATAAATACAACTTCAGAATGCTATTATTCCCATTTTGTAACAGAAAAGTGCATAATGTTGATCTTTGTAGAAACATAGAAGATAGGAGCAGGAGCAGGCCACTTGGCCCTTTCAGCCTGCTCTGCCATTCATCGCAATCAGGGCTGATCATCCAACTTAATAGCCTAATCCTGCTTTCTCCCCATAACCTTTGATCCCATTCGTCCAAAGTGCTATATCTAGCCATCTCTTGAATACATTCAATGTTTTGGCATCAACTATTTCCTGTGGTAATGAATTCCACAGGCTCAGCACTCTTTGGGTGAAGAAATGTCCCCTCATCTCCATCCTAAATCGTCTATCCTGAATCCTTAAACTGTGACCCCTGTTTCTGGAGACACCCACCATGGGGAACATTCCCCCTGCATCTACCATGTCCAGACCTGTTAAAATTTTATAAGTCTGTATGAGACCTGCCCTCATTTGCCTGAACGTGAGTGAAAACAGTCCCAACCTAGTCAATCTGTCCTCCGGCAGTCCCGCCAGCCCCGGAATCAGCCTGGTAAACCTTTTGCTGCACTCTCTTGAGAGCAAAAGCGTCCTTCCTCAGAAAAAGAGACCAAAGCTGCCCACAGTATTCTAGGTGTGGTTTCACCAAGGCCCTGTATAACTGCAACAACACATCCCTCCTCCTGTACTCAAAACTTCTCGCAATGAAGGCCAACATATTTGCCTCATTACCGCCTGCTGCACCTGTATGCTTATCTTCAGTGACTGGTGCACAAGGACACCTGGGTCCCACTGCACACTCCCCTCTTCCAATTTACAGCCATTCAGGTAGTAATCTGCCGCTTTGTTTTTGCTTCCCAAGTGAGTAATTCTCAAATTGAGATAGTTGAGGATGCTGCATGTAATGCAGGTCCAGTTAGTCTGTGGAGCTGAGAGTGCAGCAAAGGTGAATTGTCTGTATTATGCTTGAAATATTGTACGAACTATCTTTAAAAAGCTAGTTAACACTAAGGGCCAATGACAGGAAAATGTCTCAAATCAGGTTATACAAACAGTTAATGATTACAATCAGCTTATCTGAAGTGCATTTATGTTTGTTTGAGATGGGTGCAAGTTGCAGCTTCTTTGTTTGTGGCACTGTGCTGTCTTTTTATACTGCATTAGGAATGTAGCAAGCTGGCTATGTGGTTTCTTAATGGAACTCAAATGATGTAGGTCAATTATGCAATAGGATGCATACATGCACTTTAGCTTGTGATCAAAATAAAGCGTTCAAATGTAAAATGAGGAAAGCTGTGTAATGAATCAATATTACTGTATTATTTGACAAAAATAGGAATCGGCATCATATACTAGAGATCAGCATAAAAGTCTAAAAGGAAATCTATTTGCTCACAGATAACATTGCCAACAAACTTGTATAATATTTCCAAGAAAAGAAGAATATGCCATAATTTTGAGGATTGTGGACAGATTTGACCTGAATGCAATTCAATTATTTAAACAAATGATTGTACCATTTGGAAAACATTTATTAATACAAACAAAGACACAATGGAGAAACCCAACACGTTTGGCAGCGTCTATGAAGAGATAACAGTTAAAATTCAAGTCCAGTGATCCTTCTGAAGAGTTTCTCCGGCGATATTCCCCCCCCAGCCCCGACTCTCTCTTGTTTTGGATCTATAGCATCAGCATTTATTTTAATGTTTTTTAGTACATTGGTTACAGACCATTTTGCGGTAAAGCCTTAGACTATTTTTGCCCACATTTTTTAATACTTTTTTTAAGGAAAAGGATCATTGTGAGATGGTGCAGGACTCTAAATGCGTTTGATAAATATCTGAAATTAAACAAATGAAATGTTATATTTGAAACTTGTGTCACTGGCTAAGTCAGTAGTTATTGACCATCCCTATATGCCGTTGAGAAGGTGGTGTTGAATAGCTGCAGTCCTGGGCGTGTAACCTGTCATGGAGGGAGATGCATTTTCAAAATTTGGTGTTAAATAGTGAATCAATTTGATGTTTTTTTGAGGTCTGATCTGTGTTCAATGTTCAAGTGAAAATTGCAAATTTTAAAAAGCAGCTCACTGTATTAAACCAAGAGTCACCTCCTATCCACATCATTCCCTTTCCTAAAGCTAATTTGCTTTGTGCCTTAATTCTCGAATAAAGGGAAGTGAGGTTTTCAGTTCTTAGGAGGGCATATTAAAATTGGGTCAGTGGTTTCATTAGAACAGCAAATGCTGAGTAGATTTGATAGTGTTCATCTTTAAGAGGATTTGACAAAGTGAAAATCTACTTCTACAGTTCAATGATTGGAAACTAGAGGAAATGAGTTTAAATGAAGGGAGTGATTTCGGCAAAACTGTTGTATGTAAAGTGCAATTGAGGTTTCATCATAGAATCCCTATAATATGGAAACAGGCCAATTCAGCCCAAGCATCCCACCCAGGCTCAACCCTCTATCCTATCTCTGTAACTGCATTTCCCGTGGCTACTCCGTCTAATGTACACATCCCTGGACAGGCAGGCAATTTAGCATGGCCAATCCACCTAGCCTGCACGTCTTTGGACTGTGGGAGGAAACCTGAGTGGTCAGCCAGAAGTATGAGCAATGAAAGTAGAGTTCGTGATAGCGTTTAAAAAATGGTGGATAAATATTTTAGGGAAATAAAATTAAGGCTTGGAAACTGGAGCTGTTTGGATAAGTCTTTCATAGTATGTTTATAGAGCTGAATAATGACCAATTGTGTTGCATTGCCACCTTTAAAGGTCGTGAAACTGTGGATTTATATGTATTTTTTATTTACTGTAAGCCTGGATTTCTGTCATGGAACTGACTTATCCAGTAATAACATTAGCTGTGATTGTGACAGTGGTCTTCTCACTTTCTTTAAATTACTACCTGTGAATTAATTGAACTGTTGATTATCTAAAGTATGATATAAAACTGGAATAACACAGTGTGGAGCTGGAGGAGCACAGCAGGCCAGGCAGCATCAGAGGAGCATGAAAGTTGACGTTTTGGGTTGGGACCCTTCTTCAGAAATTGAGGGTGGGGGAAGGGAACTCAAATAAATAGAGGAGGGGTGGGGCCGGGAAAGGTAGATGGGATGGTGATAGGCGAGTGCAGGTAGGGAGTGGTGCGGATTGGTCAGTGATGTAGGAGGAACGGATAGGTGGGAGAGAGGATGGACAGGTTGTGTCAGGTCAAGGAGGTGGGAATGAGAGGGAAGGTTGGTCATGGGATGAGGCCGGGTGTGGGGCCGGGTGGAGATTTTGAAACTGGTAAAGTCCGTGTTCAAAAACTTTCCTGCTTCTCTGCTGCCTGGCCTGCTGTGTTCCTCCAGCTCCACACACTGTTATCTCTGACTCCAGCATCGGCAGTTCTTATTATCTATGATATTAAACCATGAGATTACTATGAATTGACAAGTGATGGAAATGTTGCAATCAAATTGATGACTTGTTTGGACTTGCTTTCTTTTCAGTCAGAATGGTTTTGAGATTAAAAAGAAACCAATGACCCAGAACTTCATAAATATACATCAATCACTGTAGCCTTGACTTTGTGTGTCATGCTACTTATGGAAAGAGAATTTATCACAAGTGTCCTCCAAGCAATTAAGTGAAATCTTTTCAAGGAGTATACTAGTTGTCAGTTTTGTAAAGCTGCACATGTAACTTGTGATGTGTAAACTCTGTCAGAGGGCAGGAGGAATAAAGTAATGCCGAGCAGGAACTGTTCATTTGATCCTGAGATTTTTAACATGATAATTCAGAGACAAAGGGCCAAAATTCCTAGTGGATGTTGCTGGGTTTGGAAAGAATTGGAGTATATGCAATTTGGGAAATTGTAGTGTATACTTCTAAGTTTGTGTTTTAAGGATGTGACGATGATGTTGTAATGTTTCCATTCACAGTAATTTTTTGGAAATGTTTATTGTTTTCATTCTTATATGGAATATTTTACATTAGTGAGTTCTGATTATATTTTGTATATAATATAATATAAGCTGTAGCTCCTGCTCACGAGTGAACATCGGGCATTACAACATCGGCTGTTCATATTTACTCTCTCACTTCCTGTTTATTTTTTCTTAAGAATACTTCCTTAGGCCCAATCTCATCAGTACACAACAATAATTATGACCTTTTTTGGTCTGCCTGGGTGCCTTTGTATTGGGAGCAGGGCAGATAGGCTTACTCAAGGAGCTAAAGGGCTTTAGGTGGTGAAATAAAATGTTGACCATTAAAGCTGTTGAGATACAGAATCTCAATTTAGAAAGTTATGAATTTAAATTTGGACGCACTGTTGCTTTGAAATATACTTTTAATCATATTTTATCCTTTTTTATTACAGAAACACTTTATCAACATGCATTTTACAAGATGCTAGAGATGTTCAGCATGTGGACACCTGTTTTCCAGACTAAAAGTGGAGATCATATCCATTAATGACAAATGTGCAGTTTGGTACCATATCAGACTTCTTGGTCCATTTTACTTGGTTTCCTAGAACATTTTAAATACAACCGTCTAATCTTTTGGCGATAAGAATTTGCTTTTTTTTCAAACAATAGCAAAGCTATTGATTTTGCAGCCACGATGAGCAGTACTCTAGGAAAAGAAAAAGAGTGCAAAGAAAAGGACCCTAAAGTTTCACTGGGAAAGGACAGGGAGAGAGATCCAAAAGCTTCTGGTGGCTTTGGGAAAGATAGTAAAGAGAAAGAATCCAAGACCAAAGGGAAAGATGCCAAAGAGGGGAAAAAAGAATCCAGTGGAGTACAACCAGGTGTGCAATTCCAAGTGGACAATACAATAAAACGGCCAAATCCAGCACCAGGAAGGAAAAAATCAAGCAATGCTGAAGTGGTTAAAGAGTTAAACAAGTGTCGTGAAGAGAATGCAATGCGTTTGGACTTGGCTAAAAGATCTATTCATATGCTTCCAACGTCAATCAAGGAGTTGACCCAATTAACTGAGCTTTATTTGTATAGTAACAAATTACAGTGTTTGCCTGTAGAACTTGGTTGCCTTGTGAATTTGGTCACTCTGGCACTAAGTGAAAATTCACTTACAAGTTTGCCTGACTCTCTTGATAACTTGAAGAAATTGCGAATGCTTGATCTACGGCATAACAAACTTCGAGAAATCCCTACAGTAGTATACAAACTGATTTCCCTCACCACACTCTATCTGCGGTTTAACCGTATAACTACTGTGGAGAAAGACATCAAAAATCTATCCAAACTTACTATGCTGAGTATCCGTGAGAACAAAATTAAACAGCTCCCTGCTGAAATAGGTAAGCATTTTCTGTTTTGCCTGTATGTCTGATATAATTTTACCTCGTTTCCTTGCAGGTTAATTTGAAATTATTATTATGGCATAATTGTTTGCAAGAGTTGATCAATTATAGATCTGTTTATGTATAACGGTACAGTTTTTTGTAGTTGAAGTGATATATCCAGCACTAAATGCAAGGTCATTTTTTTTTCATTTAGCGTTATCTGCAAAGGGATAATCATGTTACCTGGTGCAATCTCACATCAGGCATCTATAGTTCAGTTGTGAAAACTGTAAAATTCAGCAAAGGATGAAATGCTTTGGTTATACGATGTTGAGAGGCTGATAATCGATCACAAGGCTGCAATTCTTAGTGGCTTCAGATTATATTCCTAACAGCATGAATAAAGCCCAAACCAGTTATCACCTGAGCTGTGAAAATGGATTACTGCTTGTAAATTTTTGCCAAGCATTCAGCATTATTTATCTTTACTTTTTAAAATGTTAGTGCCTTTGATATCACGTAAAAGTTTGCGTTTCTCTGTCACATACTGAGGTTATTTTGTAAATTTATATTCAAAGTAAGCCCATTGTTTCAAGCTGCTACTTGTGCATTTCAAAACTGAGTAAAGATTGGGTTTCTGTTGATTAGCATAGCAAAATTCTATAGCTTTAAAGTATTATCAGTAAATTGGACCAAACTATTAGTGATATCCCTGTAGTTGATCTCCACTTGAATTCAGTGTCCCTTTTATAGTGGTCAGTCAGTTTTGGCTTCAACTAAATCATGGGTACCTCTTGTTGGTGAGCCTGTGGAGAGAGATTCAAGAAATCTCTGGAGAGAAAGTTAAGATAATTACCTTTAGAAAGAGATTGGAATTGAAGTGAATAGAAGGCATGCAGTCGAGATTCTTAACTCTTTAGGGAAAAACTTGTATGTTTGAGCATATTTTTATTGAATGATACTTTTTCCATGGTATTGTCAATTTTTCCTACACTCTTATCTCAGTAGGCTTGTGATGTGAAACTTATACAAAGAAGAAAGTATGTCTACATTTGAATTGGTATGCTATGTATAATATTGTGGATAAAATATTTGTTGTATTTGCATCATGGCATGGCGGTAGAGCCAATAATCAGTTAAACCATAGCGTGTCTTAAAAGCAATTGAAAACTGTAGCATAAGCATTGCTGATAAATTCTTAAGAAAGAACTTGTGTTTGCAAACCCTTTTATTTCAATGTTGTCACATCTGCTAAAACATCAGTTCTGAATAAAAGTAATATAAGCTGCTGAATTTTAATTTTAATATTTAATTTGAAACATTGCAGCTACACAGGTAATAACTTTGACTTTAAACTTGTTATTCATAAGTGTTCATATTTACTTTGGTTAGTGACAGGAAATTATTGGAGATATTGATTTAATGGTTATCTGCTTCCCTTGAGCTGTGTTTGACATGTTGCAATTCAAGTTTGAACATAAGCATTATATTTTATGGTCATAAGGACAGTTCAGATATTTTCATTTAAGTATTGACTATAGTAGAGGCAAATGAAACTACAGCTCCCATGTTCCTTTCTTTGAATCTTCACTGTGCTGCTTCCTAATCCAAATATCTCTGTTCAGCAGTTGTCAGCCCTAAATATTCAAACTATGAATACAGTTTTGAACTGTAGGGTCTAATGTTAGCTCTATATGACTTTTTTAAAAACAAACCTACCTGAGGTAAGTGGCAACCTAATGACCATTTAAGAACATTTTGTTTAATTCAAAATGGGGTTAAATGATTTCTTCATGAGCCCAGGTATAAGCTTGGTTTGTATTGTCTTAAGTCAGAAGGTTCAAAATGATTGAATCAAGGTTTTTATCACTGTGAAGTAGATCAAAATTTTTCCCTCTGGTGGGTGAATACAAAAGTATTGCCAATACGTTTGGGAGTAAAATCTGGATGGGCTTTTCACACGTGATCCCCATCCCATCTAAGAAGGCTGTTGGTGATGGGCAACTGAAATTTCCAGGACTGGGATTAACATTTGGTTAAAGATATCAAGGATTGTGGAGCAAAGTGGATAAATAATGTTGAAATGCAATTTAAATAATAGGTATTATCTAATAGAATGGCCAAACTGATGTGAAGAACTGAATACCCTGCTCTTAATTCTGTAATCCTCATCTGTCAGTTAAATGTGTTTCAGTATTTGCTTGTGTCTAAGTGTGTATTTTAAAAATGAGTAAACTTGATTTTGCTTATCTTTTAAAGAATGACCACTTTCGGTGTGTTGCATTTTGCATATTATGGAAATAGATGTACTCTTCAAATATATCAGAGATAAAAGGTACTGCAGATGCTGGAGAATCCGAGATAACAAGCATGGGGCTGGATGAACACAGTTCAAGCAGCATCATAGGAGCAGGAAAACTTGATGTTTCGGGCCTACTCTTCAAATATCTTGGTTTTGTCAGTACCTAGGATAAAAGTGTCTGGATGTTTATGACTTTGCTGTTATTATATATTGTATATGAACAGTGGCTTACCCAGGTTGACACTGGGACAAGAGAAGTCATTTCTGGATAAATGTTAAGGCGTAGTTAGTAAGATGCAGTGTATCATTGCTACTTAAGTTACTATTGATTGGAATTTTTAAATTTATTGCTAAGATAATATTTTTGTTTAGGGAATGTAAGAAACCACATTTTTCTTAAGGTTTTAGCAAAGATTTGTTGCTTGGGTTGTGGATGAGGTTGTTGACTTGCTTGCTGAGCTGGATTGTTTTCATTTAGGCGTTTTGTCACCCTCCTAGGTAACATCAGTGAGGCCTCTGAAGCGATGTTGTTCTACTTTGTTTGGAATTTATACTGTCCAGTCTGTTATGGTGAGTAATGTCATTTCTGGTTGTGTTCTGTGTGGGTTTATATATGGGCTTCAATTCTATATGTTTGTTGATTGCATTATGGGTTGAGAACCATGCCTCTAGGGATTCCCATGCATGTCTGTGTTTGGCTTGGGCTACTATAATTACGTTGTCCCAGTTAAACTGATGGTCTTCATTGTCTGAGTGCACTGATATTAAGGAAAGTTCGTCGTGTCGTTTTGTTGCTAGCCGATGTTCATGTATTCTGATGGCTTGTTTCCTTCCTGTCTGTCCGATTGTAGTGATTTGTGGCAGTCATTGCATGGTATTTTTTAAACCACGTTGGTCCTGCATGTAGCGGGTATGGGGTCTTTAATCCTTGAGTGTTTGTCATAGCGTGGCTTTGGGCTCGTGTGCTACCATGATTCCTAATGGTCGTAGGAGTCTCGTCAGTTCTGCTATGTTCTTGATGTAGGGCAGTGTGGCCAGTGTGTTAGGACATGCTGTGTCCTCTTGCCTATTTAGTAGGCACCTGCGGATAAGTTGTGGGGATACCCGTTTACAAAATACCATGCAACAACTACCACAAACATTACATTGGACAGACTGGAAGGAAACTAGTCATCAGAATACACGAACATCAGCTAGCAGCAAAACGACATGACGAACTTTCCTTAATATCGGTGCACTCGGACAATGAAGGTCATCAGTTTAACTGGGACAACATAACCATAGTAGCCCAAGCCAAACACAGATACGTACGGGAATTCCTAGAGGCATGGTTCTCCACCCATAATGCAATTGACAAACCTATAGAATTGGACCCCATATACAAACCCATACAGAATAAAACCAGAAATGACACTACTCACCATAATGGACCGGACAGTATAAATTCCAAGTGGAGTAGAATAACATCGCTTCATCGGAGGTCTCACTGATGATGTTACCTAGCATGGTGACGAAACGTCTGAAGGAAAACAAACCAGCTCGGCGAGCAAGTCAACAACCTCAACCACATTTTTCTTTTTGGAACTTTAAACAAATGTAATTTGGACTCCTGTGACAAATACTAGGAGAGTTTTGCAGGTTGAAAATCAAGTGCTGCACATTTTTTGAGCTAGGCGATACAGTATTGCTTTTTGAAGCATTGTGAGGCAGACTTTGAGACTAAAGTTACCAATACACTCTTGAATTGAGGGAATTCTGCCTGACAGCAGTCCCCGATTGATTAAGTTGTGTGGTCTTTAAAAAGCTGCCAGGAACAGCAGAGGGAAGAAAATTGAAGAACCTGTAGACAGCGCATCCATTCATCCCCTGGGCTATCCCTTTAATTCAATGGATAAGGAGCCTTTTTTGTTTTAGAATTCTCTGTTTTAAGCTTTCATGGTTTTTCTTTCTGCCCCACACTTTTTTTTAAAAATAACTGCTAGCGCCTGAAAGACAACACTTTTTCAAATTAAATACCATATGACACAGGAGCAGAAATTAGGCCATTCAGCCCATCGAGTCTGCTCTGCCATCCAATCATGGCTGATAAGTTTCTCAACCCCATTCTCCTGCTTTCTTTCCATAACCCTTAAAAGAATTATGAAAATAAATTTTCACCTTGTGATTTGAACTTCTAATCTTTTGGAATTTTGTTTACCCTGTCTATATTCTTTTACACCCATCTCAAAAACTTTGGACCCATCTTTTGTCTGTTTAATTCTAATGGAATTTGTGTGTAGTTAGGGTTTTTGAAGGGGTATAGGTTAAGTTGCATAGATTAGATATCCTTTCTGTACTCTGCCTTTTGTTAAAGTTAATTATGTAAGAATAAGTAGTTATTTTACAGTCCCTGAAGAAACTTGATGTGAATTGCTTTTGTCCTGAGCAGTCATCAGCCTGGCAGATTTGGCAATTTGGTGTCTTGTTGGGATTTTATATATTCTGTGATGCTTTGTGGTAAGCTGGAACATGATTATTGTTAGAATCATCCTAGTTAAGTTGTGACAGACGAGATTTCCTCAAGGCCAGTAACTTTATCAATTAACTCATTATCAATTAACTAATTCCTTGCCAGAGAAATGGATCAAGATGGTTGAGTAATGCCAGTATAATGGGCATTGTATCTTATGTAATGTCTCATCATACATGAGACATTTGAATATTAGGACTTAGCATTTTTGTAGTTTATGTTGGACATGTGATATGGAGCAGAGAGAAAAATGAACCTACGTAAAATTTAGGCTTTCATCCAAAACCTCACTTTCTGTTCTGCTGTGATTGGATGAAGCCGTGTTTCACCATACTTGTCTGGGGGAAAGGGAGGGTATTGTGGAATTGCAGTTTGTTATCTTAAGATCGTTCACTTTGCTGGAATATTTGTCTTGTATCTTTTCTTTTGGGGACCTGTGCACTTTGAGTTAACTTTTTTAAATGTCAGGCTGAATTATTTTGTCGGTTAAATGTGGATTATTCATTGGTACATTGCTGCCTTTACAGATTTATGGTTCCCTTACGGTTAAAGTAACTGCAGCTATACATGAGTGTACCAAATTCATATATTTTGTTGTCGGCTGTAACTGAAATAGGCCATTAGCTGACACCACCCAATCCAGGAACTTATCAAACAAAGTGGTTAATTGTTTGAAGACTGCGGTTATAGTTTAAACTAAACTGTCTCTCAGTGTACAGCTATTTCTCCATAATGTGATAATTGCGTACTTGTATGATGTTGCGCTACAGAAAATCATGTTATTGGGAAATTGTTATAGAAAATCACTATATGGTACTGTAGAAAGTTCACGTTATCCAAACAGCATCCACTATTCTTCAATCGCAATACAGCCAGTTTGAGCTAATGAAACGTGCGTTACAGCAGAAATACCTGTACTGAAATTGAAAGGGTTTGCATAAATTTTAATAAGGAAATAAGTCTGGTGGTGACTTATTTGGAGAATATATGTAGATTTTTAAAAAAATGTCTTCATGTAATTACAGTCTAGCACTTTTTTTTGGGTAAAATACACATGAAGTATTGGTGATGTTTTCCAGATGCTTTTAAAGGATGAAAAGTACTTGTAAAGGTATTTGAGAAGAGCAAATGTAACATAGACAGAAGTGAAAATACTGCAATTGAAGGTGAAGTTGAGGAAATTGACAGGCCAGTGTTGTTAGAATTAAGTGGCGATGCTATTGAATTGAACACACTTCAATGCTGTGGTATCCTGAAATGACCATGTGAGTCCTGAGACTTCACCTCCCCTAAAATGATAGAAGTTACAAGAGCATGAACGCTTACACGCAGAAGATCTTCACTATTCATGTTCATAAGATATATAACCAAAATGCACAATGTGGAAGATGTTTGCATTTAAAGTACTTTTATCCTCTTTTCAACTCTAAATCAAACCCAGTCAGTTGTGGTCAGTGTTGGTCTTTTCCCCTCATCTCAGGGTAAAAGCAGACAAATATTATGCAGAAAGTGCAATGTCATATAATCACTTAAGTTGTTGCTAAACACAACATTTAATTTCTAGCATAAAGGTAAATACTTGCGAACTGGGACTTCCTTAAATCTGTTAAAAATACAAAATATTCCAGTTGAAATGCTTTTTGTTTTTCCTTAATACATGTATATTTAAACATAATCTTCCCTAAAATTATTTCTAAATAATAGTTCTACTTAGCAACATTAAAATGACTGTAAATGGGGGAAGAGTGTATTTTGGCTTACACTGAAGTTTAAGTGCATTTGAACTGTCAATTGATATGGGTCTTCAGGAGCAATAAATTTTCAAAATTTTAGCTCTGGCCATTTAGGAGAATAGGTTTCAGACCAGATCACAGCTTCTGCATCAGCAAAAGAAAAACAGAAATTAGTATTGAAAAATTTGCATTTTCTAGATTTATCTTAAAATTACATTGAATTTTAGTTATATTGCACATTTTTATGTAAAATGGGCCATCAGTATTCACTTTAATCATCTGATTCTAATACCCGAGACAGTTTATGGACTAAAATAGTTTTATAAAGGACACTGACCTAAATTGACTGCTCCGATCACCTGACAAATGCAGATTACACACACTAAATATACAAAACTGGCTGCATTGGAATTTTGGAGGGTAATTTGGGAAGGTCAAGTACAGGTGGAAAATATACAGTAAATGGCAGAACCCTTGGGAATATTGATAAGCAGAGGGATCTGGGTGTGCAGGTCCACAGATCAATGAAGGTGGCAGCGCAGGTAGATAAGGTGATTTAAGAAAAGGCCAATGGCAGACTTGGCCTTCATTGGAAGATGCATTGAGTATAAGAATAGACAAATTATGCTGCAGGTTTATAGAACTTTAGTTAGGCCACACATGGAATATTGCATACAGTTCTGATCTTCACACTACCAGAAAGATGTGGATGCTTTGGAGATGGTACAGAAAATGTTTACCAGGCTGTTGCCTGGCATTGGGGATATGAGTTCATAAGATTGTGAATGGCATGGATAGAGTGGAAGTTAGGCTTTTTCCTGGGGTAGTGGGGTCAATTACTAGGGGACACGCGTTCAAGGTGCGGGGGCGGTGCGGTGGGGAATGTTTAAAAGAGATGCGTGAGGCAGGTTTTTCACACAAAATATCATGAGTGACTGGAACACGCTGTCAGAGAAGGTGGTGGAAGCAGACACAATAGCATACAGGAAACACCTGGATGAATACATGAATAGGAAGGGAATAGAGGGATACGGGTCTACTAAGTTTTAATAAGACAGTTTTAATATGGAAGGGCAGAATGTGTTGGTGCAGGCTTAGAGGGCCAAAGGGCCTGTTCCTGTTCTTTGGTCTTTGTACCATTTTTAATCAAGAGACACAACTTGGGTGAAGAAAAATTTGTATCTTATTTTACCCTCATTTCACAAATTGGAAGTTTATCCCACTGCTTACCGACTTGGAATGAAACAATGACATGAACATGAGAATCTGCAAAGGACTGGCATGTTAACAGCAGCGTTAGAGCAACAAAAAAGAGAAAGTGACGCCAGCTGATAACAGCAAGAATAAAACATAGAACAGCACAGGCCCTTCAGCCCACGATGTTGTGCCGACCTATTATCCTACTAAGATCAATCCACCCTGCATACCCTACAGTTTACTATCCTCCATGTGCCTATCCAA
Source organism: Ginglymostoma cirratum (assembly GCA_024137785.1). NCBI lineage: Eukaryota > Metazoa > Chordata > Chondrichthyes > Orectolobiformes > Ginglymostomatidae > Ginglymostoma > Ginglymostoma cirratum. The sequence goes on along the minus strand of JAHRHZ010000140.1, from coordinate 1,033,913 downwards.
GAGTCGCTCAAAAGTCTGTAAAGTGTCTGACTCCACTACCACTGCTGGCAGCACATTCTGCATGCCCACCACTCTGTGTGAAGAACCTACCTCTGACATCTCCCTTATACCTTCCTCCAACCACCTTTAAAATTATGAGATAACCAGGTGTAGAGCTGGATGAACACAGCAGACCGAGCAGGACAGCTGATGTTTTAGGCCTAGACCCTGCTTCAGAGGGTCACCCTTCCATTTTCTGAAGAAGGGTCTAGGCCCGAAATGTCAGCTTTCCTGCTCCTTTGATGCTGCTTGGCCTGCTGTTTTCACCCAGCTTTACACCTTGTTAGCTCAGATTCTCCAGCATCTGCAGTTCCTACTATCTCGGAAGCCCCTCAAAATTATGCCCCATTTAAGAATGCTGAATGAGTTCTTTAAATCTCTCAGGCTCCAAATATAGCCAATGAATAGCAACGTGGAACAACAACAGCCATTCACTTAGAAATTCTGGACGCCTGCCATGAGACAGCAGTGAAATTCTGGTCTTTGATTCTTGCTACCCAAGGGGTTCTTAAGATCTGTATTGCATTTCCTTTCATTATCTTGGTCTGTATTGGACCTCCTTCTCCTCACTCCTTTTTATTTTATTTACCTCTGGTGTAAGTATATATGTTTATTTTTCTCTGATTTAATGAGTAATAGAACGGCATTTTATTCCAGTTGCAATAACTTGAGAATTGGCTGTTTCTCATTTTTGGTGAACAAAGCTGAAATAAAATACGAAAACTATATGCAACAAAAGAAATAAAATACTTTTTGAGATCAGTCAAGATGCTTTTACAAAGGAAGCTAATCCTCCCTACCTAGAAGATTGTTACATGAGTAGAACTTGCTAACAAAAGAATTGGAATGGGGAATCAAATTGTTCCTTCAAAAACATTTTAAAAAAAAAACTTAGAAAAAGTTTTCAGGGATAGCAAGAACTGCAGATGCTGGAGTCAGAGACAACACTGTGGAGGTGGAGGAACACAGCCGGCCAGGCAGCATCAGAGGAGCAGGAAAGCTAATGTTTTGGGTCAGGACCCTTCTTCAGAAATGGGGAGGGGAAAGGGGGCTCAGAAATAAATAGGTCGAGGGGGGGGGTGGGGCTGGGGAAGGTAGGTGGGATGGTGATATGTGAATGCAGGTAGAGAATGGTGGGGTTTGGTCTATGGGATGGGTGGGGCGGATAGATGGGAGATATGGACAGGCTGTGTCAGGTGAAGGAGATGGGGATAATAGGGAGGGTTGGACATGGGATGAGGCAGGGGCTCAGGAGATTTGCGTGAGGTGTCATTGTGGCAATGGAGGAGGCCGAAGACGGACACGTCACACCACTTCAGCCACGTAGAATCCAACCCCACGACCAAAGAGATATTTCCCTCCTCGCTCCTAACTGCCTTTTGTAGGGACCACTCAGTCTGCGACTCCCTTGTCCACTCCACACTCTGCACTAACCCCAACACACCTGGCACCTTTCCCTGCAACTGCAGGAAGTGCTACACCTGCCCCTACACCACCCCCACCAATCTCTATTCAAGGCCCAAAGCAAATCTTTCATATCTGACAGGGGTTCACCTGTACCTCTGCCAACTTAGTCTACTGTATCTGCTGCTCCCGATGTGGCATCCTCTACATCAGTGAGACCAAGCGTAGACTCGGACACCATTTCGTAGAGCATCAGTGCTCTGTACATGACAAACGACAACACTTTCTGGTCGCCCTCCCACTCCCTGGGTGACATGTCCATCCTGGGCTTCCTCCATTGCCACAATGACATCACGCAAATTGGGGGAGCAACACCCTAAAACCCACCACGGGAGCCTGCAGCCCGATGGCCTAAACATGGAATTCACCAGTTTTAAAATCTCCCCAGCCCCGGCCTCATCCCATGTCCAACCCTCCCTGTCATCCCCGTCTCCTTCACCTGACACAGCCTGTCCACCATCTCTCCCACCTATCTGCCCCACCCATCCCATAAACCAATCCCCACAACTCCCTACCTGCATTCACCTATCACCATCCCAGCCCCACCCCTCCTCTCTCTATTTATTTCCCAGCTCCCTTTCCCCCTCCCCAGTTCTGAAGAAGGGTCCTGACCCAAAACGTCAACTTTCCTGCTCCCCTGCTGCCTCACCTGCTGTGTACCTCCAGCTCCACACTGTGTTGCCTTAGAAAAGGTTTTCTTCTGTTTAAGGTTAAAAGTGTTATGATTCAATGCTTTCATAGAGCGGGATGAAATAACTTGAAAAAACTAATGGCCTTGATCTTGGGAGAATTAAAAGGCATAGCTAAGTGCTTAAAGGTGGAATTCTGCTTGAAAGCCAAGGCAACGAATTGTAAAACATATGGCAAAAATTGAGAGCTGGAATCTGAGACCAATGCAACAGTTAAATCAAAACTGGAGAACCGGAGAGTAGAAGTAGAACTTTAACAGCAAAAAGAGGAAAGAGAAATCCAGGAACGGATTAGTTTGATATTCATTATGCAGTAATGGCGTAATGTTGATCTCGTCAATGGGGTTCTACATTTGCAAACTCTCCCTTAATATATCTGCAGTGCCGCTCCCCTCAGTTCTCAAATCTACCTCTTCACCAATCCTCTGGTCACCTAATCTTTTGTTGATTGACATCTGCTTCTTCCTCTGAAGACCCTGTGCACATAATTGTAAGGAATTGAGCAACAGTGTTTGAGATTTTAGGGAGGCTTTTTTATTCATTCATGGGATATTGGTGTTGCTGACTAGGCTGGCTTTTATTGGCAGAGGGCAATTGAGAGTCAACCACATTGTGATGGGTCGAGAGTCACATGCAGGCCAGACCTGATAAGAATGCCAGATTTCCTTCCCTGAAGAACATTAGTGAAATTCACAATTGATAGTTTCTACATGGTCAGCTTTTTAATACAAATTTCACCATCGGCCATAGTGGGATTTGAGTCATTTCACCAGATCATTAGCTGAGGTCTCTGGATTGCTATCTCAGTGACAGTATCAGTTGGCCCCCATCTCTCTTTAGCTTTGGTCTGTGAATTTTGGTCAATCTATTTCAAAGAAAATAAAGTGGACGGTAGTGGTTGAGCAGCACTTTTGTGACTGGAAGCCTGTGTGTAAAAGCGGTTGTTCAAGATCAGTGTTGGGTCTCTTGCTGTTTGTGGTATATAAAAATAATTTAGACTTCAATGTAGGAGCATTGATCAGTAAGTTTGTGACTGTTATGAAAATTGGCATGGTAAATAGTGAGGATAGATTACAGGAGGATGTAGATGGGCTGGTAACTGGCTAATAGAATTCAATTTTGATAAGTGTGAGGTGATGCACTTGGCCAAGACACACGAGGCAAGGGAACACATGATGAAAGGGTAAGACTGGGGAAACACCAAGGACCAGAAACACTTTAGTGTGCATGCACACTGGTCTTTTAAGGTCTCTTAAGCAGGTGGAGTGGTCAGGATGGTATATAGGAAACTTGCTTTCATTAGCTGAGGCAGAGCAGTTATGCTGGAACTGGCTGGTTCGGCCACAGTTGAAGTATTATGTGTAGTTCTGGAATCCACATACTAGGAGGGTTATGATTGCACTGGAGAGAATGCACAAGAGATTCAAGAGGATATTCTGAAGAAGGTTTATTGGAGCTGAAATGTTAATTCTGCTTTCTCTCCGCAGATGTGAGACATGAATTTTTGCAGCAATTCACTAACACCAGATGGGCCAGTGGGCTGAGGAGCGGCAGATGGAGTTTAATTTAGATAAATGTGAGGTGCTGCATTTTGGAAAGGCAAATCAGGGCAGGACTTATACGCTTAATGGTAAGGTCTTGGGGAGTATTGCTGAATAAAGAGACCTTGGAGTGTAGATTCATTGTTGAAAATGGAGTCGCAGGTTGATAGGATAATGAAGAAGGCTTTTGGTACGCTTGCCTTTTTTGGTTAGTGCATTGAGTATAGGAGTTGGGAGGTCATGTTGTGGCTGTACTGGAAATTGCTTTGGCCACTTTTGCAATACTGCATTCAGTTCTGGTCTCCCTTCAAAAGGAAGGATGTTGTTAAACTTGAAAGGGTTCAGAAGAGATTTAAAAGAATTTTGCCAGAATTGGAGTGTTTGAGCTGTAGGGAGAGACTGAATAGACTGGGACTATTTTCCCTGGAGCCTTGGAGGCTGAGGGATGACCTTTATAGAGGTTTATAAAATCATGAGCATGGACAAGATGAGTAGTAAAGGTCTTTTCCCTGTGGTGGAGGACTCCAAAACTAGAGGGCATAGGTTTAAGTTGATGGTAAAGACTTTAAAAGGGATCCAAGGGGCAACTTTTTCATGCAGAGGGTGTTGTGTGTATGGGATGAGCTGCCAGAGGGTGTGGTGGAGGTTGGTACAGTTACAACATTTAAAAGGCATCTGGGTGGGTACATGAATAGGAAGGGTTTCGAGGGATATGGGCCAAATGCTGGCAAATGGAACTAGATTTATTTAGGATATCTAGTTGGCAAGGGCGAGTTGGTCTGTTTCAGTGCTGTACATCTCTATGAATGTATCTGGGGGCCAAAATTGGGAGAGCTTTCTCAGGCTAGTCAAGCAACAGCCTGGCACGGTCATACTTACGGACTCATACCTCACATAAAATGCCGCAAACACCATCACCATCCCTAGATATGTGCTGTCCCACCGGCAAGACAGACCCAGCAGAGTTAGGTACGTACAGGGGAGTTGACCTGGGAGTATTCAACTTTGACTTTGGACCCCATGATGTCTTGAGCAAGGAAACCTGCTGATTCCCATGTACTGTCCTCCCTTGGCTGATGATCCAGTACTCCTCCATATTGAACATCACTGGGAGAAAGCACTGAGGGTGGCAAGAGCAAACTGTACTCTGGGTGGTGTCAGTGTCCTCCACCAAGAGTGGCTGGGCGGCAGTACTACTGATTGAGCTGGTCAGGCCGTAAAGGACACTGCTGCAAGACTGGGTCTGCAGCAGGTGGTGAGGGATCCAACAACGGGGAAAAAACATATTTGACCTTATCCTTGGCAATCTGCCAGCTGCAGATGCATCTGTCCATGACAGTATTGGTAAGAGTGATCTCCCCACATTCCTTGTGGAGATGAAGTGCTGCTTTGTCTCACACAGCACTCTCCATAGTGTTGTTTCGTACAATCACCATGCTAAATGGGACAGACTTCGAACAGATTTAGCAACTCATGACCTGGCACCCATGTGGCACTGGGGGCCATCAGCAGCAGCAGAATTGTATTCTAGCACAATCTTCAATTTCCTGGCCTGGCATGTCCCCCACTCAGCCATTACTATCAAACCAGGGGATCAACCCTGGTTCAAAGCAGAATGTAGGAGGGCATGCTAGGAACAGCACCAACAATACCTAAAAATGAAAAAAAAATTGAAAAAAAAAACAAAGTTGCTTGAAAAGCTCAGCAGCTCTGGCAACGTCTGTGAAGGAAAAAACAGTTAACGTTTTGGGTCCAGTGACCCTTCCTCAGAACTGATGGTGGCTGAGAAAATATCAGTTTATATGCAGTTTCCTTGCATATTACCTGACGTTTTCTCAGCCACCATCAGTTCTGAGGAAGGGTCACTGGACCCAAAATATTAACTCTGTTTTTAACTTCACAAATGCCACCAGATCTACTGAGCATTTCCAGCAACTTTTTTGTTTTTTTTTTCCTGAATTACAGCATCCACAGTTCTTTCAGTTTTTATACCTAAAAATGAGGTGTCAACCTGATGAAGCTACCAACCAGGGTTACTGTGTGCCTAAAAGCATAATCAGCTAAGTGATCCTACAACCAACGGATCAGATTTAAACAGTCCTGCCACATTTAGTCTGGGATGATATGGGCAGTTAAGCAACTCACCGGAGGAGGGTCCATAAATATCCCCATCTTCAACGATGTAAGAGCCCAACCTACCAGAGAAAAAGATAAGGCTGAAGCATTTGTGACAATTTTCAGCCAGAACTGCCAAGTGGATGATCCAACTTGGCCTCCTTCAGTGGTCTTCAACCAATTTGATTCACTTCACGTGACATCAAAAAACAGTCGGAGGCACTGGATGTTGCAAAGTCTATGGGTGCTGACAACATTCCATCAATACTACTGAAGACTTGTGCTCCAGAACTTGCCGCTCCCCTAGCCGAGCTCTACCAGTGCAGTTAAAACATTGGCATCTACCCGAAAATATTGAAAATTGTCCACATACTTCCTGTATACGCAGCAGGACAAATCCAACTAGGCCACTTACTGTCCCATCAGTCTGCTCTTGATCATCAGTGAAGTTATGGAACGTGTCATCCGTAGTGCTGTGAAGCAGCACCTGCTCAGTAACACCTAGTTTCGGTTCTGCCAAGGCCACTCAGCTCCTGACCTCATTACAGCCTTGGTTTATCATAGTCAGCAGAGGTGGGGTGAGAGTGACAGCCCTTGACAGAATTTAGCATCAACGACCCCTAACAAAACTGGAATCAATGAGTATTGGGTGCAGACTTTCTGCTGGTGTTGTCTTACATGACACATGGGAAGATGTTTGCGTTTGTAGGAGGTCAGACATCTCAGTTCCAGGACATCTCTGCAGGTGTTCCTCCAGGGTAGTGTCCTAGGCCCAACCATTTTCATCTGCTTCATCAATAACCGTCCCTCCATCATGAGGTCAGAAGTGGGCACGTTGACGATTGCACCATGTTCAGCACCATTTGGGACTTCTCAGATACTGAAGCAGTCCATGATTAAATGCAGCAAGATCTGGACAATATCCAGGCTTGGGCTGACAAGTGGCTAGTAACAGCTGTGCCACACAAATGCCAGGCAATAACTCTCTTTAATAAGAGACAATTAAGTCACTACCCCTTGACATTCAATTCTGTTACCATCGCAGAATCCTCCTCCATCAACATCCTGGGGGTTATCATTGATCAGAAGCTCAACTGGACTCACCAAATGAACACAGTGGCTAGGAATACAGCAGTGAGTAATTCAAATCCTGTCTCCCCAAAGCCTGTCCACCATGTACAGGGCACAAGTCAGGAGTGTGATGGCATACTCCCTACTTCCAACAAGGGCAGCAGATACGTGGGAACTTAGAGCACGAGCTGCAGGTTCCCCTCAATCCTCACTTGGAAATATGTCGTTCCTTCACTGTCGCTGGATCAGAATCCTGGAATTCCCTCCCTAAGGGCAATGTGCGTCAACCCATAGTACATGGACTGCAGCAGTTCAAGAAGGTAGCTCACCATCACCACCTCGAGGGCAGCTAGGGACAGACAATGAATGTTGGCCAGGTGGCGATGCCTACGTCCCAGGTGTGAATAAGAATAGAATTGTTTTTCTTTACTAGTGAGTTGCCTGGGCTGGGAAGTTTCAGTTATGAAGAGAGATTGGACAGACTGGGATCATTTTCTTTCGAGCGGTGAAGATTGAGGAGGGGCGTGATTGACATACATTAAGTTATGAGGGGTATGGATAGGGTAGAGGGGAAGAAACCTTTCCCATTGGTGGAGGATTCAATGATCAGGGAGGCATAGATTAAATGTAAGGGGCAAGAAGTTTAGATGGGATGTGAATGGAAAACTTTCGCCCAGAGGATGGTGCGAATCTGGAACTCGCTGCCTGTAAGTGTGGCAGAGACAGAAATCCTCATTACTTAAGTAGCATTTGATGCGCACTTGCGATGCTGAGACATACAAGGCTATGGGTCACGTGTTGGCAAATGAGATTAGAGTAGCTCAGTGGCTGTTTTCGATTGGCGTAGACTTGTTTTTCTGTACTGTAGACCACTATAGTAATTATTGAAAAATATTCGAATGTTTAGATTACTGATACTTTTTCTTTTTGACAGGTGAACTCTGTAACCTCATAACACTGGACGTGGCTCACAATCAGCTCGAACACCTTCCAAAAGAAATTGGTAATTGCACGCAAATCACAAACCTTGACCTACAACATAATGAGCTGCTTGATCTGCCTGAAAGTATAGGTAAGGAGACAGTCATTATTTACTACTATTTAATTGTTCGTTCTTCATTGCAATAATTAAACTGTGCAAATATTAATGTATATTATATTAGGTTTATATTTTGAAATACCACAATTACATTTTTACAAGTTCTCCTTGAAGTTCTGAATGTTTTTTAGAAAACTTGTGCTAATTTTCATCATATCCTTTATGCTACTGGTTTTGTAGTTTCCATAGAAAAGTGAACTTAATTTTAGACTTCAGTCTTAAAAACCCTGGCAAAATCAGAGGAATCCACATAAAAATGGAGTGCTAAAATAAAACTAAGAATGTCAGATGCTGGCAATCTGAAGTGAATAAAAACAAATTGCTGGAGAAACTCTTTGAAAATGCCTTCAGAAGGGTCATTGGACTTGAAGTATTAACTGTCTTCTCTCCACAGATGCTACTAGACCTGGTGAGTTTCTCCATTAGTTTTTGTTTATAGAAGTCATAGAGTCATACAGCACAAAAACAGACCCTTCGGTGCAACTCATCTATGCTAAACTGATCTAGTCCCGTTTGCCAGTGTTTGGCTCGTATCCCTCTAACCCCTTTCTATTCATGTACCCATTCAGATGCCTCTTATGTGTTGTAATTGTCCCAGCCTTCTCCTCTTCCTCTGGCAGCTCATTCCATACATGCATCACCCTCTGCGTGAAAATGTTGCTCCTCAGGCTCATTTTAAATCTTTCCCCTCTCACCTTAACCTATGCCCTCTAGTTTTGGACTCCCCTACCCTGGGAAAAAGACCTTGACTATTCACCCTATCCATGCCCGTCACTATTTTATAAGGTCACCCCCAGCCTTCGACACTTGAGGGATAGCCCCAGCCTATTCAGCCTCTCCCTATAGCTCAAATCATTAACCCTGGCGACAGCCTTGTAAATTTTTTCTGAACCCTTTCAAGTTTTAACAAAACATTTCATCTAGCAGGGAGACCAAAACTGAACGCAGTGTTCTAAAAGTGGCCTCACCAATGCCGTGTACAGACTCCTATACTTAATGCACTGACCAATAAAGGCAAGTATACCAAATGCCGCCTTCACTACCGTGTCTGCCTGCAACTCCACTTTCAAGGAACTATGCGAATGCACCCCTAGGTCTCTTTGTTCGGCAACGCGTCCAAGGGCCTGACCATTAACTGTGTGAGTCCTGCCCTATTTTCCCTATTAAAATGCAACACCTCGCAGATAAATTAAACTCTGCCTACCACGCCTCAGCCCATTGGCCCATCTGATCAAGGTCCCATTGTACTCTGAGGTAACCACCTACGCTGTCCACCACAGCACCAATTTTGGTGTCTTCTGCAAACTTACTAACCATTCCTCCTATACTCATATTCCAATCTTTTCTACAAGTACAAAACACAATATACCCAGTACTGATTCTTGTGGGACACCACTAGTCACAGGCCTCCAGTCCAAAAAGCAACCCTCTACCACCACCCTCTGCCTCTTGTCTTCAAGCCAACTTTGTATCCAGTTGGTTAGCTCCTCCTGGATTCCATGTGATCTAACATTGCTAAACAGTCTACCATGTGGAACCATGTCGAATGCCTTGCTGAAGTCCATATTGACAACATCCACTGCTCTGCCTTTAGCAGTCTTCTTGTCACCTCTTCAAAAAAAACTCAAGTCATTTAATGAGACGTGTTTTGCCATGCACAAAGTCATGTTGACTATCTCTAATCAGTCCATGCCTTTCCAAATGCATATCCAAATCTTGTCCCCCAGAATACCCTCCAACAACGTACCCACCACTGACATCAGGCTCACCGGTCTACTGTTCCCTGGGTTTTCCCTACCACCTTTCTACACTTAATGTGTTTAGGTTTGTAACAAAAGTGGAATTTGACTCTCTGTCTTTAACTCATGGCTGTAATTGTAAATTTGACAGAATCTTAAAACATTTCGAAATGTTATTTAAAAACATCTTCGAATCCGACGTGTTCAAACTGAATCGATTCAGTCTTTTATAATTCAAAGGGCAAGAGATGACAATATACTTAACCAACCACAATATTTCCAGCATTTTCCCAAGTGTGTTGTATAACTAAATTTTAATCTGATTTTTGTAAAGCTATGCCAAAAACAGCCTTCAACACAAGTGCATTATCTTAACTATGGGAAGATATTTATATATATATATTATATAATATATATCTCACCTGTTGCAAGATTAGCTATTCTAAAGTATTAAGTGGGTCACAAGGAACTGGAATGGCAGTTTTTCATTTTTTAAAAGTCTTTTAAACCCATCCTTTTGCACTCAAAGGTGGAAGTATTAAATCCTGTCTGTATGTTGCTTAGTATCTACTGAGTAATATTTGTAGATTATAGCAAATTGGTGATTGGAATCAGTTGGTCACTATAGTTTTGTATTTACCAGACAAAGCTCTATGCTACTGCATAAAGCTTGATCAATGTTTCATGAAGTTGTAGAATAAAGCATTTGCTAGTTGATTGACTCATTACCAAAAGATTATAATGGTTCTTTCAAACTTCTGTCATTGAATTCAGTATCAGTTATAGAATCAACATGTTTAGATTACTGAAGCAACATTGTAAGTTATGGAGTTATCCACAGATAGCTATGACGAGAGGTTGAGTAGGTTAGGATTGTTTTCATTAGAAAAAAGGAGATTGAGGGGGGACCTGATTGAGGTCTTCAAAATCATGAAGGGTGTAGACAGGGTTGATAGAGATAAGCTTTTTCCCAGGGTGAGGGATTCAATAACGAGGGGTCACGCGTTCAAGGTGAGAGGAGAAAAGTTTAAGGGGGATACACGCGGAAAGTACTTTACACAGAGGGTGGTAGGTGCCTGGAACGCGTTGCCAGCAGAGGTAGTAGAGGCAGGCACGGTAGATTCATTTAAGGTGCGTCTGGACAGATGCATGAGTAGGTGGGGAGCAGAGGGATACAGATCCTTAGGAATTGGGCGATAGGTTTAGACAGTGGATTTGGATCGGCGCAGGCTTGGAGGGCCGAAGGGCCTGTTCCTGGGCTGTAAGTTTTCATTGTTCTTTGTTCTTTGTTCTTTATAGCTATTTAACTGTTGGTTTGAAAGGTGTCTGTGTCTGTGTCTGTGTCTGTACCAAATATGGGTCCGTTATTAGAAACTTCCGTATTGTAATTTTGACCTCAAGGTTTGATGGCCACAGCTAGAGAACTGAGACCTCAAATTAAATTATAGCCATTAACTCTTCCAGTTTTACTTACATGACTTATGAGTGCAATCCAACATTTGAAGTGTAAAACAAATAACAGCCTTTAACAATTGGGCAGTATATGTTGGTTGTCAACTGCCCATTGTCCATGAAGAGTTGGTGTGCAAGTGCAGAATAAGGCTTGCTATGAAATGCCTTCATTCGATAGCTTTTTTTTCTCTCTTGAAGCCCAAATTAGTTGGTGAACTTAAGCTCAAAAGCTTATAACACCTAGCTTGTGAAATTATTTTGTGTTTAATTTTATATCATACGTCATTTCTGTCCCTGGTACAGTTGAAAGATGTTTTCATAGTTTTAAATTTAAACTTCTAAGAGACGTTCTTTGAATCCATGTGACACCATTTTTATCTGAAGGATTGAATTAACTATTTTTAAGGGTTAAAACTTCTCAGAATGCTTCTCCTCTTACTGACAGACAGGAAGGTCTTCTCTGCATTCCTGCTGTGGATTTTTCTACATGTGCCAATCACTGATATCTGAATTTGCAGTGAAGTTGCTATAGTCCCAAATGACTACAGGATGTTGTCAGGGTTGGAGAGGTTTGAGCTGTAGGGAGAGACTGAATAGGCTGGGCCTATTTTCCCTGGAGCTTTGGAGGCTGATGGGTGACCTAACAGAGGTTTATCAAATCATGAGGGGCATGGATATCGTAAATAGACAATGTCTTCTCCCTGGGATGAGCGAGTCCAAAACTAGAGGGCAGAGGTTTATGGCGAGAGGGGAGAGATTTAAAAGGGACCTAAGGGGCAACTTTTTCACGCACAGGGTGCTGCGTGTATGGAATGAACTGCCAGAGGAAGTGGTGGAGGCTCGTACAATTACAACATTAAAAAGACATCTGGAAGGGTATGTGAATAGGAAATGTTTAGAGAGATATGGGCCAAATGTTGGCAAATGGGACTAGATTTATTCAGGAAATCTAGTTGGCATTGATGAGTTGGACCAAAGGGTCTGTTACCGTACTGTACAGCTCTATGACTCTATTTGGCTTAACTTTTATTTCATTCTGTTTAACAGTTTTTAATCTTGTAAACCACAAATCCCTGGTACACAACATTAGCAAGCTGGTCAATTAAAGCACTAGGTCGAAACTATTTTGTGCTGAGGTCTGTAGCCTATGGATGAAGAAGTGGGAAAACATATGTACCTAACTGAGAATGTCATATTGTAACCTGAAGATTTGAAAACTCTTGAGCAGCATTGTGTGTTCCAATTTTGGATTTACAGTATTCATTGCTTATCTTTTTCTTCCCACCCCTTTGTTTTGTTCCTATTCAAGATTTCATTTGAGAGGTGTTCATCTTTTCACCAACTTAGCTGTTTTCACATTCTGTTCTTTTTATTTCTGTCCATGCCACTAATCTTTATCAGTTAAAATTTTTCTTTTAAGCATGTTGGAGGTCACTCAATCCATTCAACTTTTCATGATTGATATTTGTTAATCTTCACTCCTGCCTTGCTCTCTCTTACCCTCCCCCATCACTTTCCATGCATTCAGATCCTGAGTGTCTTTTTCGTCTATAAACTTGATGAAGATATACAACAGTTAAAAGACATTTGGATAAGTACACGAATAAGAATTGTTTGGAGGGATAGTGGTCAAATGCAGGCAAAGTGGGACTAGTTTGATTTTGGAATATGGTCAGTGAGGACAAGTTGAACTGAAGGGTCTGTTTCCATGCTGTATGACATAATGTGCCTATCTATCTCACTTTCTCTCCCCCTCCCTCCATCCCTCTCTTTCACCAACTATTGGCATCTGTTTTTTTTTGATGGATTGAGGGACTTGCTATGTATTTCTAACATTTTCTGTTCTGTTTCAGCTATTTATGAACTTTGAGCCACTTCTGTGTTATGATTATAGAAATCCAGCCTTTTTGGTTTAGATTGCTTGTGTAAGTGGATCACTTACCTTTTCACCTCTGGGCTGTTCAAATCCAGCACTGACAGATGGAAAGAAAGCCTGCAATCTGATTGACTCTCAAAGGGAATGTAGTATTTTTATCATCTTGTCTGAACGTCCTCTGCTAACCAGTGTTACGCTTTTCATTACAGGGGTCCTGAAATAAAAAAAAAAATGATATTAGAAGGCTAGACAAGAATTTTAACATTGAGCAAATTAGTTAAGATCTATTTCCATTGTTTATCGGGAAGAAGGAATGGTGAAATGTGAGGGAGGCAAGATTGTGGTTGAGACAAAACAACTGCAGATGCTGGAATCTGAGGTAGACAAACAGGAGGCTGGAAAAACACAGCAAGCCAGGCAGCATCTGGAGGAGGAGACGGGAAGCAGAGAACTTTTTCAAAGTGAGCATCCTTTGAAGAGACTTCGTGGAGAAATATTGACTTCTCGTCCAGACGGTGCCTGGTCCCCTGTGTTTATTCAGCGTCCTGTTTGTCAAAGTTGTGATAGACACTAATTTTTTTTGCTTAAAAGTTGTCAGAAGTTCTCCAAACCTTTTTGTATTCCAGTGCTGACAGTTTTCTCCTTTTATGCACCAAGTGTTGGAATCAGCTATAGCATAGACAAAAAGGTGTTTTCCCTATTATTATTCTCTCAGAAATACTGATGACCTAACCTCCATAAGATATCAATTCTTGCAAACCGCCCACCAAAAAAAGTATGCTAGACGGTATTGAGACTTCTGAGACAGCCAATTTGTATCAAATTTGCAACACTGAAACAGGTCATTTGGCTTGATGGATGTTTCACAGCCAAGTTATCTTGTGCCTGTAACCATATTCTTCTATGCTTTTCCCTTTTGCACTTGCTTTTCTGAAATGCATGAATGCTGTTCACCTCAACTTCTCCATGTCCTAGCAAGTGCCATATTTGAGCCTCTAACAGCAGTGACTGATCTATTCTGTTCTAGACCTATGTGAATGGCAAATTATGCCATAATTGCATGCTTGCTCGACCTGATTGTTACTCCGAAAGAAACAGAAGTCCAATTTACCTGATTCTGGACAATGTGTTGGAAGGAAAAAGTAGTCCATAACACTACCAAAAAAGGCTCCCTTTTTAATGACAAACATTTTCCCTTGTGTATTTTTTCCTTTGGATAATTCAGTTTGTATTTGTAAGTCTATTAATACATGCTCTGCAATTTGTCTACAAATTGGTCTTCTTTTCCTTTTCATGATTTGGGTCAGTCTGTAACATGTAGTAAGGGTGGGTATTCTGTAACCTAATGCACAGATTCTATTTGAAACGTCTGTATTTAAATCATGCTCTGTTAAGACAAAACCCAGGTTTTTTAAAAAAAGGTTTAGCTTGATATTTCTTGCCATAAAATTTACATGCCTATTGATGGATTTAAAAAAAATTAGTTTAACCTAATTTAGTTAAGTTTTATAATTTACTTGAGACAAGGAATAAACCATTCAGTTGAAATACTCTTTAGGATATGTTCGAATGCGTTTTTTGAAATTTATTTAGTGTCACTGCATTGTTCACTTTCTTTAATGATGGTTTCTATTGACCATTTATTTTCAAAACTATGGAAATTCTTCAACTACGTCCAATAGCTTCTGTAAGTGGTGAAAAAACTAGAGGGAAACTACTATGTAAAAATACTGCAGTTTCACGTATTTTACTACTGTTCATTTTGTGTTAGTTGTGCCAGCTAAACTTATTAGAAAAATATATTACTTGTAAGAATGAGTCAACTGTAAAGGTGTTGTGTTTCATAGTTCCGAGGGAGGGCCACTGGACTTGAAATGTTGACTCCGATTTCTGTCCACAGATGCTGCCAGACTTGCTGACCTTTTCCAGCAATTTCTGTTGTTTTTTGTTTGATTTCCAACATCTGTAATTCTTTCAGATTTTATTATATTTCATATTATCTGTTATTTTGGTAGGCTGTTTAGGTAGGCCTCACCTTTTATAAGTCTCATGCCCAAGTCACTCCTTGGTCTATTTACATTTTTTATGTTTTGGGCAATACGGTGGGAAAGTGTAGGGGGCTCGGTCTGGCTGGGACGCTCTTTGGAGGGTTGGTGCAGACCCAATGGAGCAAATGGCCTATTTCCACTTTAGGGATTCTGTGATATCAATGAAACTCGTGATTCTGGCTCAATTTTTAATTTCTCGCTCTAGTTAACATTGGACAAATTAAATTTTGGCTGCAATTGTAAATTTGGTGTGAAATGTACAAAGCAATAGGTTTGATGAGAAAATAAAATACTTCAGATGTTGGAAAACTGCTATACAATCTGAAACTGTTGGTAATATTAAGCAGGACTGATAGTACCTGTAAAATGAATTAATATTTCACCCTGAGGCCTTTAATTAGAATCTTATTGCTTGTTCAATTGTGCACTTTATTTGTCATGTTCTAAGCCCCTTCTAATGAAATGACGGTCATCTCTCCATTTTCAGACTCTGTTTAAAAAAAAACTTGCTACCATGATTAAAGTTATGATGTGCTTACATTTCCTTTTTAGTTTACCATCTATTTTTGTTTATTCTCCAAGTATTTTGGGTGTTTTCCTGGAGTAAAAGTACAATGCAAATACAATTGGTTGCAATATGTTCAGACAAAATATAATGCATTGTATAATTCCTCTTCATTAGTTGCCTTGTACAATTTAAACAACATTAGATCTCTCTTCCTTCCTACAATTTATTTAATTTTCTGCAACATTTAGCTACCTAAAAGAGTTTGTCTCTTTAAAAGCTTGGCTAGTGCCACATTTTAATGAAACTGGTTAAGCCTTTTCTCCACTGATAAGAGTTCGCAAATGTAATTTAGTAATAATTGGTCGAGAGTTTAAATAAAGAGTTATTGCAGCAGCAGTGAAGCCTGAATGTGGCCGCTGAAATGCTGAATTTGGGATTCAAATGTGCTGTAAGCGCAAAAATCTCTCAATCTAGCTGTCCTGTGAATTTAACCATAAACGTGTGCTTTTATCTAGACTTTAAAATACTTTCTTTTCGACATTGTAGAAACAGAAAGGCAATATATATTGGCCCCATTTCTGAAGAAGGATCCAGGCCCAAAACGTCAGCTTTCCTGCTCCTCTGATGCTGCTTGGCCTGCTGTGTTTTTCCAGCTGTACGCCTTGTTATCTCAGGCAATATATATTCCTAATTTCGAGATAACAAGCATGGGGCTGGATGAACACAGCAGGTCAAGCAGCATCATAGGAGCAGGAAAACTTGACGTTTCGGGCCGAAACCCTTCATCAGAAATGGGGGAGGGGAAGAGGGTTCTGAAATAAATAGGGAGAGAGGGGGAGGCGGATAGAGGAGAGGATAGGTGGAGAGGAGGCAGACAAGTCGAAGAGGCGGGGATGGAGCCAGTAAAGGTGAGTGTAGGTAGGGGGGTAGGGAGGAGATAGGTCAGTCCAGGGAGGACGGACAGGTCAAGGGGGCGGGATGATGTTAGTAGATAGGAGATGGGGGTGTGGCTTGAGGTGAGAGGAAAAACAGGTTAGGGAGGTGGAGATGAGCTGGGCTGGTTTTGGGATGCGGTTGGGGGAGGGGAGATTTTGAAGCTTGTTCACAAGGAATACATTGTTCTGGACTCAAATCCTTCTATTTAAAAGCAAATTACTATGAAATTAGGGTTAATTGAAGTTATTTTAAAAATAGTGATGAGGTGTTTTGCTTAAACCGTATTTGAAGTGCTCGTTCCGTAGCTCACCGGTTGAAAAGTAAGAATAGCCATAAATGTAACTTGATAAGATATAACAATGAATAATTGCATTAACTTTGCCATTTTCCTTGCTTATGGGGGACCCTGCAGGCAATTTATTTAGATGCTTTGTGGTGGGGCAGTCAAAAATCAAGAAATTTCAACTCTGCTTGTGATACTTGCATGAAACTATCTGGCTTGAAATATCTTTTACACTGAGGTGTTAAAAGCGTCCATACTACTGTGCTACTAAATTGGATGTGGTTTTTGCTTTGAATTTCTCTGAATTTTTAAAGAGCTTGTTTGATCAATAACTTCTATGTAATATTTTCCAACAAAGTTCATGGTATTTGAAGAGCTTTCATTTTAAAGAAACATATTTATTGCTTCTTATCCAGACCTTCATTGGTTTTTCAATTTGAATGACTATAACTTGCATTTATTTAAAATCCTTTATCAGAATTGGACTGGCTCTATTCTTATATTCTATGTCATCTTCTCACCACCATAAAGTAGTATAAACTTTCTCCAGGAAGTATTAATATGACCACAGCAAGAAGGCAGTATTAGCAGGCCTGTTTCCTCTGAACCGAATCCAGTACCCTTGTGCCTGTAGTATCTGATAACATGGCAGAATTCAGAATTGCCATTTTTGTCTTGAAATTGGCTGCTGATATTCATATTTCCCAAAGTGGTGTTTCCTCATTCTCGTGAGACCAGTTTCTGCTATCACATACAACCAGGGAATTTTGCATAAAAATCGTATTGCATACTTTTTGTCTTGTATAACAGTGCTAGTCATTAACCTCCAATGTTTGTTTTATTATAATGGATTATGCAATTGCGCAGAGCGATCTGGCAAGTGCTCGTCCAGTATGACTTGTTAGTATCCAAGGCAGTGTTGCTTTACAAAAGCAACATAGTGTAGATGCTGTAAATCTTAAATAAAAACTGACAATACTGAAAAGACTGAGCATTTCAGGTAGCAATCTGTGGAAGGAAACAAAGTTAACATTGTGGACTGGTAATGCCCCTCGATCGAACTGAGGCACGAAAGAAATAGATTTGAATAAATGGAGGATTAAGAACAAAAGGGAAGCTCTTTGATAGGCTGAGGGATGTCTGGAGGCAGGTGAGATTAAATAACAAAGGCCAAAGGGAGTGGTAGCGAGTAATGTTCTTTTAAGCTGTCTAGATGAGGTTATGAATGATTGGATAGCAACTGTCTAAATGCAAAGTGAAGGAAATAAAGAGAAATGGGGAGATGAGATCGAACAAAGTAGAAGCTGAGAATATGATCTAAAATTTTTGAACTTAATGTTGAACCTAATGCTAAATTGAAACATGAGGTGCTGTGCTTTGACCTTATAGTGAGCTTCATTGGAATACTGCAGTAGAACAGTAGAAGCAGGAACAGGAGCAGGCCACTTGGCCCTTCGAGCCTGCTCTGTCATTAAATAAGATCATGGCTGATCTTTTCATAGCCTCAGTTCCAATGAGCCACCCGATTACCATAACCCTTGATTCCTTTACTATTCAAAAAAAATCTATCTTAGCTTTAAAAACATTCAGTGAGGAAGCCTCAACTATTTCACTGGGCAGGGAATTCCACTGATTTATAACCCTTTGGGTGAAGAAGTTTCTCCTCAACTCAGCCCTAAATCTGCTCCCCCTCATTTTGAGGCTATACCCTCTTGTTCTAGTTTCACCCGCCAGTGGAAACAACCTCCCTGCTTCTTTTGTATCTATTCCCTTCATAATTTTATATGTTTCTATCAGATCCCCCTCATTCTTCTAAATTCCACTGAATATAATCCAGTCTATTCAGCATCTCCTCATAAACCAACCCTCTTAACTCTGGAATCCACCTAGTGAATCTCATCTGCACCCCCTCCAGTGCCAGTACATCTAGTAGCAGGCCAAGGTCTGAGCAGGAGCAAGGCAGCATATTGCAATGACAACTAATAGGAAACTCAGTCGTGCTCATGGAATGAATGGAGATGCTGTGCAAAGTGGTCACCCAGCTGACATTTGGTCTTCCCTAATCCAAAGGAGAGTACATCATGAGCAACAGATGCAATGTACAAAATTGAAAACATAGATAATTTGCAATTTCACTTGGAAAGAATCTTTTGAGCCTTAGATACTAAGAAGGGAGGAGCTAAAAGGGCAGTCTTTGTATCTCCACTTGCGTGGAGAGGTGCCGTCTGAAAAGGTTGGGCATGACTGAGTATATCTGTATTGTTCTTTTAGAATTTTTTTATACAAGTTTTTCGGAAATCTGTAAATTCTGAATGTTACCTTTTATATGTAATCATGTACCCAACAAATCAAAACCACCATATGCTACATTTGCTGTAATAGCATTTCAGGTATTGGTATAAGATTTCCAGTTCTTATTGACTTGTTAATAGCTCACGTGGTTACCAAAGGAGAAATGAAAGTAGAATTTGATTTTATGTAGCATCTTTCATGACCCTCAGGGTATCCTGAAGTGATTTTATGGTGATTTAAATACTTCTTGAGGTATAGTCACTATTATAATGAAGCTAGCTTACACATAAGCAAGTCCCACATACAACAATATAATGACGACCAAATAACCCCTCGAATGATGCTGGTTGAGGAATAAATGTTGACTAAGACACCAGGGTGTGCTCCCTATCATCCTTCAAATAATGCTGAGAGATTTTTAAATCCATTGAGGGAGCAAATGGGGCCTCAGTTTACTACTTATCAGAAAGAAGGCTCTTCTGACTGCGCAGCACACTCAATACTGCGCTAGAGTTCGTATCTAAATTGAATGCTTTGTTCTCTGAACTGGGTCTTGAATTCACAGCTGTTGTGAATCTGGTGCAGTTGCTTCAAGTTAAGGTGCGGTGATGTTAATTTATACATTGGCTGCTGAACTACTAAAGCATCCACACTTTTTGCATGAAGTTTTACCCCGATAAGTCATCTTGCCTGCTGACATTCTATTTTGATAGCTGGCCTTGTGCTTAAAGTTCAAAAAATGTTTTTAAACCATTTTAAACACATAAACAGGAAATGGTCAAGTGTTCTTTTTGACCAATATCTGAAATCAATTTTTGGTAATTAAATTCCACAGAGCATTTCCTGTGTTCTTTGGGCTGCACATACTGCAACAAATGTGTTTGCAGACCTGTGCCTGTGTCTAGATATAGCATTATAAGTGGTGCAGGTTAGTCCCCTTTTAAGCTACAGTAAATATTTCTGTGAAAAGTTGCTATATTCTGTTTTGGAAGGCACTGGTGAACTCTGCAAAGGACAATGCAAAACCCCTTAAAGCTGTGTTTTAACTTGACTGCTGCTAACATTGTCCATTCTCTGCTCTGTGGCTGAATTTGAAAATTTCAGGTGTCAGCTGGACTTATGAGTCACCAAATTCGTTCACATCTTGTTTCAGGGCTCCACAAAAATCTCGCATAAATGAAGTTTGATTTTGTTGTTTATTTGCATTGGTTAATTTAAATTTTGTGGGATCTAGATATTTTCACATTGCACCAAGTTTTTACTATTCCACTTGGAACGTGGACGACAATGGCTAGGCCAGCATTTATTGCCTGTCCCTGGTTGCCTTTAGGGCAGTTAAAAATCAAACAAAATTGCTTAGTCTGGAGTCACGTGTAGGAAGTCCAGGTAGAGGCAACAAACTTCCTTCCCTAAATAGTGAGTCAGATGGGTCTTATGACAGTCAGCCATGGTTGCATAGTTACCATTTGATTAGCTTTTAATTGCATATTTCTATTGAATTTAATTTTTTATGTGCCAGGGTAGGATTTAGACTGGTGCAGTGACATTGCACTTTGCCATCAACTACACATACTATTATTTATTTCTCAAGTTGCAAAGTGCTTTTGATTGATGATACAATTGGGTTTTGGCAGTTTTAAATTTTTAAAAATTTGTACTTGTATAAATCAGGTCATGTGAATCAATGCTTGATGACATAGCTAATGGTTTAAATTGCAGTTGGCCAAGAGTTGTGTTCTTGTGCTGACATAGGAACTGGAAGCTAGTTTTAAAAGTGGGGAAAGTTATAACATTGACAGTGTAAAAGGGGCCACCTTCTCTGATCCAAAACATCTTTGGGTTGTTGGAGGAAACACATTAAATGGAAAATTATAACTAGATGAAAAGCAATACTGAATCTATTTCACATAGTAACTGATGGCTTTAGT
Organism: Ginglymostoma cirratum; assembly: GCA_024137785.1. Classification (NCBI taxonomy): domain Eukaryota; kingdom Metazoa; phylum Chordata; class Chondrichthyes; order Orectolobiformes; family Ginglymostomatidae; genus Ginglymostoma; species Ginglymostoma cirratum. The sequence goes on along the minus strand of JAHRHZ010000140.1, from coordinate 1,012,833 downwards.
CTATATTTGCCACTCCTTAGATGGGTTCGTGGAGCCACATTTCTTTTTAAGCCAGACATGAAGAATAGCTCATTATTATAGATCAATGAGAATGAAGGGTTAATATTTCTGTCAGGTTACCACACAAGAGGCTTTTACATATAATAAGAGCCCAGGGTCTAAGGGACAAGGTACTGGCATGGATACAAGATTGGCTGACTGGCAGCAGGCAGAGAGCATGGATAAAGAGGTCTTTTTCAGGATGGCAGCTGGTGACTAGTGAAGTTGCACAGGAGTTGATGTTGAGACCTCAATGATTCATGTTATACACTAACAATCTGGATGAAAGAACTGAAGGCATCATTGCTAAGTTTGTACATGACGCAAAGATAAGTGGAGGGGCACGTAGTGTTGAGCAAGTGGGGAGGCTACAGAAGGACTTGGACAGGCTAGGCAAGTGGACAAAGAAATAGCAGATGGAATACAATGTGGGCAAGTGAGATGTTATACACTTTTCTATGAAGAATAGAGGTGTAGACGACTTTCTAAATGGGGAGATCTGTAATCAGAAACACAAAGGGACATGGGAGCCCTAGTTCAGGATTCTCAAGATTAACATGCAAGTTCATTTGGCAGTTTGGCACATGCAATATTAGCATTCATTTCAAGACGTCGGGAATACAAGAGCAGAATGTACTGCTGAGGCTGTTTAAAGTTCTGGTCAGACCTCATTTGGGATATTGAGCAATTTTGGACTCTATATCTAAGGAAGGATGTGCTGGTGTTGGAGGGGATCCAAAGGAGGTTTATAAGAATAATCCCAAGATTGGGGCATGTCATATGAGGATGGTTGGGGACTCTGGGTTTGTACTTCATGAAGTTTAGAAAGATGAGAGGGAATCTGATTGAAACTTTTTGAAATGAACAATATAACCTAAAACTTTTAATGTGCCCTCTTGCAGGAAATCTGTCCAGTCTGAGTCGCTTGGGTCTGAGATACAACAGACTATCGGCTGTACCTAAATCCTTGGCGAAATGTAGTGAACTGGATGAACTTAATCTAGAGAACAATAATATCTCCTCATTACCTGAGGTAAGCATTGGATAGGATGGCTGCAAAACTTGAACTTTTGCGAATTCTTCCTGAAAGTTAATAACAGATTATATATTTAATTCTCTAGTTATTTAAAAAATGCCCTTGGTTCTTTGAGCCACGTAACAGTTTTTCCACCACATTTCAATGCTGTGAAAGAACGGCCAGGAGTATTCTTTATTCTTTGAAAATAAATTCAGTTTTAAAAATGTTTGAGTTTAAACTTAAGTACATTTTCCAGATAACACCTCAGGAGGTCAGAACAAAAGTGGTAGCCAGGAATCTGGAAACATGTTAGGTCGATCATTTTTATTTTCTGCCCCCTCTCCAGAAAGCTGGAAGTGTGAAAATATACCACCCTTCACAGCATATGCAGTGGTTTCATTTGGTTGGAGCATTTTGTAAATGGCAGTGTTCAGATATGGGAATTGCTTACTGGATATGGAGCGTGTGTGGAGAGAAGGCAAGTTCATATTTTGGGTGAAAGATACCAGCTAACCAAGAGGGGAGAAGAAGCAGAAAATGGGGAGATCGTAGAAACAATACAAATACTCTATTCAAATTGTTGCACACTGAGTGAGGTTTTATAATATTTTATATATTTTTTAATATTTTTATAATATATAAGATTTGGCTCTGTCATAGAATCGTACAGGTCTGCAGAATAGAAAGAGGCCCTTCGGCTCATTGAATCTGCACTGGTTAAAAACATGTTCCTACCTGTTCTCATCCCATTTTCCAGCACTTGGTCCGTAGTCTTGTATGCCTTAGCATTGCAAGTATGCATCTACATATTGCTATAATGTTATGAGGGTTTCTGTTTGCATCACCCTTATAGGCATTCGGCTAGTGGTATGAATTATTATCAAACAATTGTTTGGAAGTTTCAAAAAAAAAGTCTAAAAGTACATATTTGAAAGAAATGGATGACTAATTAGACAACATTAATCTTTTACAATAGTCAGCCGCTGGCTAAAACATATTGCATTTAGTAACACATTTCCTGTGATATTGTAATGAATCAGAGGATTTACTGTATTTATAACAATGGTGTGTTATGCTTTACAATATCAAGACTACTGAATTATACTGGGTCAAATCGGTAGTGTATGACAGTACTGAATTACTACTGAATTATACTGGGTCAAATCGGTAGTGTATGACAGTACTTTATGACTTAATCCTTCAAGCATTTTGAAACTAGCAGTATGGATACTTTGCTAATATATTAGAGTGACAAGTCTAGAAATTTCTAGTTTTGCAGTAACTCGTAAGATTTCTTGATGTACAGTCAAGTACGTTTACATTAAAGGCACCACACAAGTATAATGTTCCAAAGTATTTCACGGGGTAATAAAGCAAAATATGCCACTTGCGATTTTTAAATGGTCAGATTGTTCAAAGAAGTTGCTTTCGTCCTTTTAAGACACTACTTAAAAAATATCTATCGAAAATGAGGCATGGAGACAGAATTTCAGAGCATTGGACTAGAAAACTGAAGGCACAGCCACTGACATTGAAGATGGCAGAGGCAATGGCCTGGTGATATTATTGCTGGACTGTTAGTCCAGCCACACAGATAATGTTTTAGGGACCTGGGTTCGAATCCTGTCATGGCAGATGGTACAACTTGAACTCAATTTTAAAAAAGTTCAGTTGAGCGTCTAATGACAGCCGTGAGTCCATTGCACATTGTCAGGAAAAACCCATCTGGTTCACTACTGTCTTTTAGGGAAGGAAACTGCCACCCTTACCTGGTCTGGCCCACATGTGATTCCAGACCCACAGCAGTGAGGTTGATTCTTGATTGCCCAGAGAACAGCTAAGGATGGGCAATAAATGCTGCCTAGCCAGTGACACCCTCATCCCATGAATGAATAAGCAAAACAAAAATTAATATCCAGAAGGCTGAGAAGCCCAGAATCAGATCAATGCTGATATCTAAGGATAATGGATTGGAGGAGATTTGAAAACAAGGATGAAAATTGAAGATGTTTGGCTAGAAGTCAATGTAGTCACTGAATCCAGAAGTGATAGATGAATGGGCCTTGATGCAAGTTAATTGAATCATTTATTGTCATAGTATATTCAATATAAAATACAGTGGAAAAATATATACCAACGCCATGCATCAGCACCATTCTCATAACTTAAAATTCAAAAAAGAACAACTTAGAGAATCCAATTTTTCCTTCTCCATTGCCAGAGCCTTGCTCCAGGCTACACCAGCCCACGCCAGTCAAAATGAGTACAGCAGAGATTTGGATGACCCTAAGTTTAGAAGATAGAATCTGGGAGGCCAGCCAGGAGTGTGTTGGAATAATCATTTTAGAGGTAACATTGGCACGACCTGAGGGTTTCAGCTAATAGTGTGCTGAGACAAGAGCAAAGCTAGAAGATACTATAAGTAGTTTAGGCAGTCTTGGTGATGTATGATCAAAAGCTTGTCTCCGGATTAAATCTAATACCAAGATTGCTTATTTAGTTTCAGACCTTCCAAGGGGAAGAGTAGATTTTTTGATGGGGTAATGTAGTTTAGGGCCGAGAGCAAAAGTGATGACTTCAGTCTCCTCAATTGGAGGATATTTACCCTCATTTCAGTAGTGGATTTATGGAGTAGTCGTCTCATGGTTGAGGAGTTAAAGGAGGTGGCAATGATGCAGGGTTGGATTTCGTCAATATGAGTGAAAATACTATGTGCTTTTGATTGAAGTTGTCAAGGGGAAGCCGTGAGATGAAACATGGGAAACCAGAGATAGATCCTTGAGGAACGCTAGAGGGGTTCAAACATGGAGTTCTGGGAAAACTGGGGATGGCTTTGTAGGTGACTACATGTTCAATGACTTTGGAGGAGGCAGGTAAGTTGGAAAAGGAATGGTAGTTGACAAAGATGGGAAGGGTCTAGCTTGAGCTTTGTTGAAAAAAGGAGTGTTAATGGAAGTTTTAAAGGAAACACAATATCTGAGGACTAAACAATTAACAAATTGATTAACACGGGGACTAGGAGGGGAAATTAAGTGATCAGAAGGTGCTGGTCTCGTAGACCAGATTAATCTAGGGAGGCCATGAGAAGAGAAACTGGAGAAAGATGTGAGCCCATGGCTAGGGTAGCAGTGAACATTAGGGGAAGTTTGGACCAGTGGATTTGTGGAAGGGAAGGTAACTGACTGAATAATCTCTACCTTGGTGATAGAAGCCCATTAGTTCTTTGTACTTGTTGAAGGCAGGGGTGGAGGTTACAGGGGAAGGATTTAAGATGATAGTGTACAGTAGAGAAAAGAAACAAGGATTGTATTTGTATTCCAGTGTAGTGGAATAGAGAATGGTTTTGGCAGATGTGTGCAAGTCCCAATAGGATTGTGGTCAAGCCAGACCCAGTGATGGATAGATACCCAGTTGTCTGCTGTATCAGTTCAAATCGGTGTACCTTGGAAATGAGGACCATACCAGAGAAATGGCATGAGTGAAAGAGTACAAATACAGTTCCCAAAAACTGGGATCATTGGGATTGAGACAATCCCAAATTTTGGGTTAATGTGGGTTTTGTACATCTAGCCTGTATAGTGCCTCAAGTAATGCAGACCCTGAATATAATAAAGATTTAGATGTAAATAGTGAAGAGATCAGGATCCAGGTTAAACTGAAAGTCAGTATTTTACCTAATGCTCCCTTTGGTCTAGCACGCTATCTTGTTAGAAGCCCTAAACTGTAAACACCAGATTGCACCTTCTGCAGAAAATGTCACAGATGCCAGTGATGATTGAGGCTGCCTGAGCCACGTTGCAATCTCCAGCAGTCTAGTGTTACTCGCCCGAATTGCATACACTTTTAAAGACTGCCTGGTCCAAAGACATGCAGGTTGGGTGGTTTGGCCATGCTACATTGCCCCATAGTGTTGAGGGGTGTGGAGGCTAGGTGGATTAGCCATGGGAAATGCAGAGTTATAGGGTTGGGGTGAGAGTCTGGGTGGGATCTATTTGGAGGGTTGGTGTGACTTGAAGGGCCAAATGGCCTGCTTTCCACACTGTAGAGACTCTATGATTGACGATAACCAAGACCAACAAAAGCCTGAGGAAGAGATTTCTTGAAAGACTGGGAGAGTAATTCTGCCTCTCAATGGGACTAAAATGTGGAAGCCCCTGTTTTGAATATGCAATCTAGAGACAGCAGAAGAAATGGAGTAAATGGATAATCAATTTTCCCTGAACCTAATGCAGACCCTGGGACTAGACTAGCATGTCAGTTCAAAAATGAAAGGTTTTCGGATAGCCAGATTTGAAATGCTGCACCTCTAATTATTTTTGGGGGATGAGGGTATCAAAGATGGAGATAAAATCAGAAGCCGTAACAAAGTTATGATAAACAAAGCGCAAAAGGCTAGGCATTTTGATTTTGTTGAAGTACATTTGAGTGAACTGGTTGATTTTTCTTTCAGGACAGATACTGAAAGGAGTAAGGCTGAGGCATAGAACATGGCCCACGCAGGTGGTGAGCATGGTGATGGCCTTACCTGTGATTGATATAATGGGAGGAGTGAAAGTAAGTGATGGACAACATGAACCTGGAGAACTTGAACCAGGCCAAGGCGATAGCTGTGAATATGGATTGAGGTGTTTACGTAGAGGGGCATATTTAGGAAAGACGAGATTGCATTGAGTCGTGATGCAGGTTGAAATCAGAGGAAGGCAGTGAAAATATCTTGAAGGTTTTTATTGTACATCAGAGAATGAATGATGATGCAGAACGAGGTGAGATATTCAAAGAAGGGAGGACTCCAGAGGGGTAGTGGGTCAGGCCAAAGTGTGATTTGGTGATGAACACCACCACGGTGACAATATATCTTAAGTAGCTTTTTTGAAAATCCATTGTTTCTTGTACTCAAGCCATGTAACTACTGCTGTTTTTTAAAAGAAAAAGTTAGTAATAAGTTATTGAACTATTTGCTTCAGTTAAGTATGTACTTACTGGTGCGCCCTGAAGGATGGCCACTGAACTCAAAATGTTAACTCTACTTTCTTTCCAGCGATGATTCCCGACCTGCTGGGTTTTTCCAGCAGTTTCTGTTTTTTGTCTCCGATATCCAGCATCTGCAGTTTGTTGTTTTACTTACTGGCGAGTTTGTTTGGATCTCCATTATGTTTAATTTTAGAGCTTAGTTCGGTGCCTCATGCCAGTACATGACAGTTCTGAGTCCTCGGGTAGTTCTGAGGAAAGGTCATTGGACCCGAAACGTTAACCCTGATGTTTCTTCACATATGCTACCAGACCTGCTGACCTTTTCCAGCAAATTGTGTTTTTGTTTCTGATTTACAGCATCTGCAGTTCTTTCAGTTTTTATGACAGCTCTGTCTGACCCTAAAAATCAGAAAATTATAGTAAACTCATTTATCCTTAAGTAGCCACTTGCTTCAGATCTAGGTGATCCTGCTGAATAAAGATTTCACAGTAATTTTAAGTAAAATTAAGTGGTGTTGTCTGAGAACTGAGCATGATCTTTAGGCTCAGTTGCTCACTGCAGGAAATCTAAGGGAAATCCCTCTTTGCTGTAACATTAAAATAACCGGTGAGGTGGCTTTTTCCACAGTTGTGGCTTTGTAAATTCCATAGATCTTCCGGTACCAAGAAATACTCTGGGGAAGTTTTAATGATAGTATTGACTCTATTTATTGGGCATGCTTTTGTGTAAGAGTTTTCGTGAGATAATGGACACTTTGTAACTTCTCAGTATGGTTAACCTCATTCGGTTTCTCATGAGCTCCAATTTTTGATTCCTAAACTTAAATAATGTGAAGATCATGTCCATGTTAAAATGTACGCTTTTTGTGTGTATTGTTTTAAAAATTTGCTGAACTACTTTCTTCTAGATTAAGAATTGAAGTTTTTTTTCCCATAGGTACTTAAAGCAGTTATTTTATGTTCTTTAAAAATACACACTTTCAAAACAGAGGAAAAGAGACTTATCAATATTAAATTATACCCTCCATTCCTCCTCTCCTCAACCCCCCTGCCTCTATTCCCCACTTCCCTCCTTCCTCTCCCCCTCTTTCTTCTCTCCCCTTCTATTCACAGGGCCTTCTGTCAAGCCTTGCAAACTTGACCAGCTTAACATTAGCAAGAAATTGCTTCCAGTCGTATCCAGTTGGTGGACCCTCACAGTTTTCAACTATCTACTCTCTCAACATGGAACACAACCGTATCAATAAAATACCTTTTGGAATATTCTCCAGAGCTAAAGTGTTGAGTAAGCTGAACATGAAAGTAAGTATTGAAGCTTATAAACTATAAGGAGAGGTTCAACCTGATTCTAAAGTTTGAATTCTGCTAGCAAAAATAGCTCTGAACACTGTCTTATAAAGGATGAAAATTTAAACTGATGAAAAATTGTTTCCTGAAATATTGCCAAGTTCTTGATCCAGTCTATTTTGTCATAGTAATGGGCTTACATTACTGTTGATGTTACTTTTTGTGTGTATATTGCTACTGTTCATAACTGATCTATTTTAAAATCTCTTTTTTTAAAGCCTCAATTTCCTGCCTGTCGACTTTTAAACTTTATTAGTTTTTCAGATTTCAGCAAAAATTGGAAATGTGCATTAAAAATGTTTCTTGACAATCGGCTGGCATCCACCCCGCTTTAGTTCTTTGGCTAATCATTTACAATTTTTCATTACACTAATCTGACTTGATCATCCCTTCTGGTGTTGGAATGCATTTTGAGCCTTGGCTTTCGTGTTTACCTGAAACTAATTTCAAAGGCTCCCATTTTCCTGTTGTTTTACCACCTTTGTCTAACTATCTTGCATCCTAAGTTTGATAATTATGCTGTTTTAAGTACAAATCTCGATGTCATTGTTCATAGTTTCTACTTCTAGTTGATGATCTCAGACAAAAATTAAAGCTGTTATTTGATCAAGATTATAATTTAGGCAGGAGTGAAGTGAGTTTCCTTCAATGTGATTGTCAAAAAATCATCTTTAGTTAAAACTGGTTTGCTCTACGTTGTTGCATTTATGCATTATACAATGTCTGTTTCTCCCATTTCTCAGTGGATGATCATTTCTAATGAACCGATCATCACGACTGGACTTTAGCAATTTATGTGCAGTTTATTTTGTAGAAATTCTTCGTGCTAATTTTGGATTGTTTGTAAAGCCATCTCATGGGCCAGGGGTAGGACAATGCAAAACTTTATTAAAAATACAAGAACTGTTTTACTGCCACAAGTTTAACTTTTATAAATTGATGTGCCACTTTGAACGTTAAGGGAGAATTCAATCATCAAAGTAAATTGATGATTGTTCCTCTTTAATCATTTAATTGTGGAACACAATATCTTGCAAGATATTGAAAAACCTTCCAGAAATCACCCAGAAATGATGGGCTGCCTCGCTTTATTGGGCAGCATAATGACTCAGTGGTTAGCACTGCTGCCTCACAGCACCAGGGACCTGAGTTCGATTCCAGCCTCAGGCGACTGCCTGTGTGGAATTTGCACATCTTTTGGGTGGCTCAGTGGTTAGTACTGCTGCCTCACAGTGTCAGGAACCCGGGTTCGCTTCCACCTTTGGGTGACTGTGTGGAGTTTGCACATTCTCCCCGTGTCTGTGTGGGTTTCCTCCAGGTGCTCTGGTTTCCTCCCACAGTCCAAAGATTTGCAGGCTGATTGGCCATGCTAAATTGCCCCTAGTGTTCAGGGATGTGTAGATTAAGTGGGTTATAAGGAGATGGGTCTGGGTGGGATGCTCTGAGGGTCGGTGTGGACTTGTTGAGCCGAAGAGCTTGTTACAGCACTGTAGCGGTTCTATGAATTAAAGATAGACTTTATCAAAAAGTTGGTCCAATGATTTGCTTAAGAAAATACCCACTTAAGTTTTCTTTCTGGCTGAATGATGTGCCTCCTGGTTCCCCATAGGACAATCAGCTAACTTCACTTCCACTGGACTTTGGAACCTGGACAAGTATGGTAGAACTGAACCTAGCCACCAACCAACTCACAAAGATTCCAGAGGATGTGTCAGGACTAGCTTCCCTAGAGGTGAGAAAGCTTTAGTTGAAAAGTGAATGTGCGAATAGTTTTATATTATACCTTTATAGAGGGTGTAGAAATAATTTTAGGAAATATGGCAGGAAAATCTTGATTATCGTTAGTCTTAATTGCTTAAAATTAAAGATATAACAGTGCAGAATTTCTTTTGCATTGTTTGGAAAAATGAAATCAGCTAAAGTGTCTTTCAAATGTTATGAAATAAGATTGAGACTGTATCTTAAAAGTGACTACGTAGAAAGTAGGAGCGCCGTTTTGAACCTGCTCTGTAGTTCATTATGATCATAGCTGATCATCCAAATCAGTAGCTTGTTCCTGCTTTTCCACCTATTGCCATAATAATAATAATCTGCCTTCCTGCTTTTGCTCCCAAAGTGGATAACCTCACATTTATCCACATTACACTGTATCTGCTATCGCATTCTCCCACTTACTCAAGTTGTTCAAACCACACTAGAACATTGATTCATCCCTCCCACAGCTCACCCTCCGAGCCGTGTTTAGTCAGATATCTTATGTCAGACTCTTCCATTTGTTTTATTATCTTGTAATTATTATATTTCTGTGGCTCCTGTATTTTCAGAGTGGTGAGAAAAACCCATATTTGTTCCATTTCAATTTTTAGCCTGTAAGATTGAATTGTTGACATGAGGTCAAAAGTCTAGCTGACTAGAACAGTATGGAATCAATTCAATTACCTCACAGCAAGCAATAATGTGAAAAAAAGACTTTTTCAGTTCAAGCATGAAAAAACCTGAACAGATATGGGACCTAATTCAAATTTAGTTTTCACCAGAATGAGCTTCAACTATGTTGATTGTGAACTATGCACAGTTTGCTCGTAAGCTAGTGACCAGAAGTAGTATTATAATACTTAAGCTCTCAAACAAGCTTGAGACCTTGACAGGTGGAAGCTCTTAAACTCCTTTGTAATTTGTTTTAATTAATAGCTGTGTTGTTGTAAGGAAGGCCAACAGAAACTGTGTACTTAAGAGCATAGTTGTGTATTGAACTAATTCATGTCTAAATTTGAAGAAATTGTATTTTCATCTTGGATCACATTGCCTGCCCAAACTGTTCATGGGATCAAAAAAAGTGTTTAAAAAACAACATTGATGTTCTTAGTAAAGTAAATGTTGCCATAGTCCTAGCAGACCTCTATCTTCAGAAATGATTGGTGGTTTGGCCTGAGGGTCACCATGCCTCAGGTGAGGAGCGAAGTTGAGAAGAACAGTGGTAACCTCAACCAGAGCAGGAATTGAACCCACACTGTTAACATCGTCCTGCATTGCAAATCAGCCATCCAGTCACTTGAGCTAAACAATTCCTTTAGCACATGTGGAACTTGAAGATGTATCCACATTTTTAATTTAAAAACAAATAGTTGAAACATTCACTTTGTGAGTAAGATAGAAAAAGTTAGAATTTTTTAAAAAAAAGTACCATGCTTTTCTCACTTTTAGTGGGGTCCATCTTAGCAGCATGGAATTTGAGAGAGCATTTGACTTTAATTACAGCAAATGCAAGTAGATTGAATATTTCTCCAATGGCCAGTCTGTTTCATTATAAAATTGTCTGAATTTGGTGCTCAATTCAATTTGAGAATCCTTTCTGTCAAACAGAAAAAGATCGAAACTCCTGAAATGTGACTCAGACTATAGAAGGATGTTAAGACTTAATGCCAGCTTGGAGCCTTCTACATCTCTGGGGGTGCTTTTGTTACTCGATTTTGTTCTTTTTAGTAGCAACTCTGAATAAAATGACCCACAAACACTAAGTATAAATTTATTCCAAAGCATCGGCTGCTGTATTCCAGATCTATCAATCAATCATTGTTTTCTTGGAAAATCTGTACAGAAAGTGCTGTAAATCCTTGTTTCCCTTTAATCCTGATGGTTCATTCATGGCTTATTCTCCCACAATTGCTTCTTTTCCAAAAATAGTTAACTTCTTTGACTCTAAATAGTTTTGCTGATCTTGCCAAATATTATTTTCTGTTTTGGTGTTCTTTTAGCTTCTAATGCTATTTCAGCATTATCTTGAAGAGATATGCTTTTGAATATGTTTTTGTCCAGTTCAATTTCACCTTTATTCCTGGAAATGATCATCTGCTCACCAGATAAGATCAAGTGATATGAATTTTCACATTTTTTTCCTCAACAACGGAGTGTTCCTTTAATAAGCAAGTGGGAGAGCCATAACACAGTTGACGTATAAAATTCAAATGAATTTACTAACCCTTGTGTGGTTTTTGTTTAGGTTCTTATCTTATCAAATAATCTTCTTAGAAAACTGCCTCATGGCCTTGGGCACTTAAGAAAGCTACGAGAGTTAGATTTGGAAGAAAATAAGCTTGAATCTCTTCCAAATGAAATTGCTTACCTTAAGGATCTGCAGGTGAGTGTAAGCTTGTAATCCAAGGAAACAAACCCATCTTCCTTAACACTTTTGTCCATTTGTGCTTAAGCTCGTGCAATGTTAGCTTAATCTTCAAAGTTTCTCCTTGAGTTTTCACTGTAAATTTTTACTTCTGTTGATGGATTTTGAAGTCTTCAGTGCCCCTGAACCCATTTCCCTCGTTATGTTTGGAGCACATGGTATTAAGAGGATTTTGACTTGAATTTCTTGCTACTGTTCAATAAGGTGCACAGTTGCATTTTGATTTGCTATGTGTTAAATTGTGAGTATGCTTGGATAACACAGGCAATTAGGATATTAAACATCATTGGAAGTTTAATAATAAATGTAGAATGTGAGCCTTAAATCAGCTTGGCTATGTCACAGAATATTTATCCTGATATTTATCAGAACATTTATCCTAAATTTCTTCCTACTTGTCAAGTTTTAAGTTGTGTATAATGAGGAGTAAACTGATGCACAATTGAGTAACTTCTTCAAAAGAGAAGGAAATGGTTACAAAAATTGAATGTTGAGAACATTCAAATTGTGAAATTATTGTTAACTCAGCTTTTTTCCCTCATGGATTTCATAAATGGGGCTATCTTTTAGCATGTGACGATTTTTCGAGGATGGAGTTGTGATCTAGGTGAAATGCTAAATAACAGCTGTATGACTTGCTGTGTAACAAATATTCTTTAAATGACAAATTGCCACCCTGCTTTAAAAATTACCAACGTACCTCTCTAAAAGGCTGCTAATGTAATAATGATATTTTATTAAGGGAGATCATGAATGCCTTTACCTGATAACATGGAGCCATGTCATTAGGACAACAGATCATATATTTAGACGACAAAAACGTACTTTTTTTAAGCACTTTTAATGTAATAAAATGCCACCAAGGTAAAGAAATATTAGGTCAAATCAAGTGTTATGGAGTATCTCTTGGAGAGAAAGTGAAGTAGAAAAGTGTAAGGATTCCAGGATTCAGGGCTTAGACACCTGAAAGTGCAACCTTAAATTCGGGTGATGGGGGGTACTCAAAAGGTCCAAATTACATGAGCATAGATACCTCAGAGTCGTGGTGCTGGGAGAGTGCATAGAATAGGGAATGAAACCAAGAAATCTAACTAAGGAGGTTATAGGCTCAAGTCCCACTCCAAGACTTGAGCATTTTAAAAAAGAAACGTTTGGCTCACTCCAGCATGTCAGTGAAAGCCGCCTTTCGAATGAGAGAATAAATAAGGCACTATCTACTTTCTCAGGTAGACATAATAGATATCAGAGATGCTGTACTGAAGAACAGGAATGTTATTCTTGGCATCCTGGCCAATGTTCATCTCTCAATCAGCACCACAGAAACAAATTATCTAGGCATTTTCACATAGATGTGGGAATTTGCTAGGTGCAAATTGTCTGCGATGACAAAAGTGAGCACTTCAAAAGTCCTTCATTGACTGCAAAATGCTTTGTGACATCCTGAGGTCATGGCTGGCATTTTATAAATGCAAACCTTTTTAAAACATATAGGTGGGAAGGAATAAACAATTATGACATCTGAGCTTACTTCTGGCACTTTTAAACTTGTGTTTACCATGAAAATGATCTTTTGCTAAAGGAACTTGTATCTTTTACAAACTGAAACTTGTCCCCTTTTCCGTAAATTAAATATAACAGTTTGTCATAGGGCTAACAATACTTGTACAGCAGTTTTGTACACAGGAGACTAAATGCGCTGTCCCCTGCACTGTGTTCCTGGCAAATAAAGAGAATATCTCATTGTTAAATTATTATGACAGGCTAAATCTAAAAGTATTTTTATTTATAAATAAGTTAATTTTGCAGAAGCAGCAAATCAACAGCAAGTAATTAGTAGAACAAGACTCGACTGAAATAACACTTGTAGTTTACACGTCAGACCACAACATAGTTTTGGGTTCCATGTTATAGGAAGGGTGTTGAGACAAAACAGTTCTTGTCGTACTGATGCATTAAGATCCATCTGGCATGAGGAAATATTTACAGGGAGAAAGACTGTTTGGAAATCAGTGCAGTTTAAATTTGAACAAAGGCAGTTAGGAGAACATTTGGATTTAAAATTATAGAAGCTGGGGTAGCATAGAACTAGAGCCATTCCAGTGGTTGAGAAATCTCAAGTTGCAAGCAGAGATATGAAAGAGAGAATTTGTAATTTGGCGCTTTTCATAACCACAAGACATTGCAAAGCGTTTTGCAGAAGTGAGTCACTAGTTGACCAGCAACCAGTGTGGGCATTGTATTGTCACACAAGCAACAATGATGCAAGTAAGTCAGTCAGTCTGATTTAATGATGTTGATTAGAAGTTGCATGTTGAGCAGGGCAATAAGGAACCATTCCATTCTTTTTCAGATACTTTTGTGGGATATTATACATTCTAATGAGAGGGTAGAAAGACCTCATTAAACAACACATCGAAAAGAACATAATTCTGAAAGTATAGCACCACGCTATCAGCCTAGATAGTGCTGGGCTTTAAACCCATGGTCACCTTACTCAAATACCAGATGTTAACACTGGGCCGCTGAATTGAGGTTTAAAATTGACAGCAGAAACTTGCACCAATAGTTTAGAGTCTGTAAAAGGCACCATCTGATTTCATGACTGAGACTGGAGCCAAGTCTGTATTTAAGAATAGAATGAAGGAAAGTGGAATGAGGTGATATGGAAGTGTGGTTGGTGACTGCTCGTGTAATTCTACTACTGGTTTGCACAGCTGTTTATGTTGTAATTTCTGCATCATTATTTGGCAAGCAGTTAGGCTCAATGGCTTCCCTATGACTTTGGTTATTTTTTGTGGCACCAAGGTAACTGCATTCTCTCAGGCACAGATCTCTGAAGTCCATTGAAAATCATACTAAACAAAAAATGTCCTTCTCTAATTTAAAGTATAATGGAGCTCTGCTTCTTTCATGTTCTGTACTCTTTGTGGTGTCCTATGTTTCAGACCTCAAACCTAAACCTAAACCTACACGATTGCACAACTGATGTCTTTTAAAACAGTTTGCAAAACCTATTGCACATCATTTGGGTTTGAATTGTGTCAAAGTGCAATGTGCTCAAACTTAGAATCTTGCAGAAATATAGCCATGCAATTTGACTAATGCAGTGTACAAAACTAACTGCACCATCTGGTAAGATGGCAAATATAATTTCAGATACAAGATGTATCCTGGTATACCTAGGCAGGCCTTCCACTTATGTAGTTGGAGTCCTGTGTCTTCAGTTAGACTTGTAGTCCTTACTGATATGAAGTTTTACTGCCCTGTCACTGAATGTTTTTAGTGTTTTTAACAGCGACACAAGTCAGTGTTCTATTGCACAATCTGAACTCTAATGATTTGTGTTTCCTATGTTACGAGAATATGATCTACTTTGGAAACATTGTTCCAATTTTAATAGTGTTCTGGTTAGTTAATTTCGATAATTGCTTACATTTAATTGTTTTGTACTCTAAAATGAGCTCCTCAGCCCTTATATTAACATTCTGATCTCTGTCAATACTTTAGGCTCTACTGTAATTTATGTAAACATGCTGCAGTGCAGTATGAAGGCCCATTTCCGTGTTAACTTCAGAAAGCTATGATATTTCACAATTTTTATGATCTAACCCCAACTTGGCTGTATTTTATGTATTTGATTGAGGGCTTGAGTTTGAATTTCATGAAAAAATTTTCCAGGTGACATTGCTTAGGTTGCTTCAAGTATTGTCTTTCAGTTCATAAGCATGTCTGAAATGCATTCAAATGAATTTAGGAAGGAATAGTAATATTGATGAAAAGTAGAACACCCATTTAGCATGGCAGATGTTCCTTCTCTTGATTGATAACATCTGGTACCATAACAACTTCAAGTGTTCTCAAATTTTGTGTGGACATATGCTTGAAAGTGTAAACATTCCTCCACAGAAACTGGTTTTGACCAACAATCAGTTGACTACCCTTCCTAGAGGAATTGGTCACCTAACCAGTCTGACTCATCTTGGCCTGGGAGAGAACTTACTTACTCACTTACCTGAAGAAATTGGTAAGTCCATAATCTATAGTGTACAACTCCAAAATACTGCATTTTGAATTAGCATGTAATTGCTACCACTCAACCAATTTCCCAACCACATGGGCTTCTACTTTAGTTAACAATCTGTTTTGTGGGACTTTGTCAAATGCCTTCTGGAAGTCCATATAAACAATGGACATAGACATTCCCCTGTCCAATACTTTCATCACCACTTGAAACAATTCAGTGAGATTTGTTAGGTACTAAATAAAAAGCAGAATCTCAAAGGTGGTAACCCCTGGACTACAGCTTGCTCCATGTGAAGTCTGTCTTCATAACTTAACCCCTGAGGTCTAAGTATCTACTTTGCACTCCCTCCAAGGCCAATATAACCTTCCTGAGGTGCAGTGTCCAGATCTTAGTCTGTCCCTAGAGCCAGAATTTCAAGGTGTGTCTGCATCCGATAAGATGCGCAAGAGGTTGTAAGACAGGCTGGATAGACAAGAGGGTCTTTGTCTATCTGTTGCTTGTTCATATGTTCAAAAATCCTTTTAAAGGTTCTCTCCTCCATTTGGCACTTCATCTGTTTTGTTCTGTATGTGTACCCCAGTCTGTGGAATCCTACACTACTTTGCATAATCCTTTTATTGAATGAACTGAAGGCAGAGCTTTTACATTTTTTGGTAGAGCGCCCGCTGAAGGTGCTTACAAATTCCTGTCAACCTATAGAAATGTTGACATGCTTCAAGAACACTGCCCTGAAATCCAAAACAAACCTTTGCTTTCTTACAGAAAGCCTTATATATAGCAACACAAATGATATCTTGGAAATCCAATAAGTATAATAAGATATAGATACTTGATATTGTTCATCACTTGATTTCACTTATGGACCTACATAAACTATTGTTTAAAAATGTGTGGGCTGAATGAATAAATATGAACCAAACAGTTGCTCTAAATAGTAATTCTGTGGGATTTCAGAAACATGGATTGTTTTAAATAGTGCAGCCATTTTATGTTTACTGACATCTTTCACAGCTAAAGCCAGGTGATCTTGCACACAAATTATCCTCAAAATGAATTAAAATGGAGTATACATCTTAAATGATTAACTTGTATGGATTTTTGTGTATGTTCTGGCAATCAACTTCCTTCCTTCCTTACTTACTGGCAGAAACCTAACTTCCAGCATATAACATGAACAGGTTGGTTTGCAGTTGCTGGATAAGGAAGTGTTGAACCTTGGAAAATCAACAATCCATGAAGCTAGTTATCAACAGTTAACTCTGTCTCCTGAGAATGTAGGAATGATTTTTGAATACATGTTACTTTTTTCCTAAAATAGTCAACACTTTATAGGCGTTGCATATCTGATACAAGATGCATTAATCAAGCATTTGGATTTTTTCTGTTGCAGGTACACTGGAAAATCTGGAGGAGTTGTATTTAAATGATAATCCAAACTTACATAGCCTTCCCTTTGAGTTGGCACTGTGCAGCAAATTGTCCATCATGAGCATCGAGAACTGCCCACTCAGCCATCTCCCACCACAGATTGTAGCTGGTGGTCCGTCCTTCATCATCCAGTTTTTGAAGATGCAGGGCCCTTATCGGGCCATGGTCTGACTGAATGGAAATGTTGCATACACTGTACACAATATAGACTGCATTATTGTCATTATATATAAAAGCAATTTTACTAAGACTGCAGTAAGTGTTTCTGGTAATAGAGGAATCGTAGCCATTTAGAATTTTTAAAAAACCTTTAAAGAATTACAGTGCTGGATAGAGGTTTCCTCACAGAATTAAATGGACGTATGTTAATGTGAGAAGTACGGTTTTTTGTGGGGGGGGTGTGGTGTGGGAGTCTTGCAAAATCATAAGCATGATTTTTTTAATAGTGTGCATTTAAGATACTGTTCTGTGTATTTAAAACACAGTTTAGTATTTTCTTTATAATACAAACTTTGTGCTTAAAATGACATTTGTAGGATCTGGGGAATCCCAACTTGGAGAAGTAGGTGCCAGATGCAGGTTTTGTTTTTCCTGCTAGCTATCGTGCAACTTTCTTTTCCTAGATCATGTTCATCGTTGCAAAAGGCTGTAAATGCTATGTGTCCAGCATTTTCCTTAATGTCCCAGTCTAATTAAATGATTGATGAAAGTCATTGTGAAGTCTAAAAAGTGGAAGGGAGTTTTTAGGAGGGGTTGAGAAAAAAGGTTGATGAATAACAGAAAAAATATAAGGACAGCTAGACCATAGATTGAGAATTTAAGAAACATAACAGAACAGCTAAGGAAGGAAAGAAAACAAAACCAAAGCGAGAAATACAAAAAAGAAGACAAACTGAGTCACAGAATGGAAAGATTGAAAGGTCTACTCCCTACTAATGTGTGTTTATAATTGAAAGTAATTGGTTTTGTAGGAGGAAAACCCTTTCCCGAATAATTTTGCTGTATTCTTGTTTGTTTCCATAAATTTTAATCACCATGACTTAGCACTTGATTTAAACAATATTATGATACTGACAGACAATATGCATATAATAGGGATACACTGGTCACACAGTAACTGTTTCATAGTCTACCTGTATTATGACCTCTTTAGTATACACAGCAATATGGTTTCTAAAGGTTGTTATCCATTATTCTATCATTTCCTTCCACTGAGGATAGAAATGCAAGCTTTGGAGAAAAACAGATAAATGGTCTTAGATTTAGCTACCATTTTCCTAAAGGATTAAGAGAAACGTTCATATTTAATATACATGTAACACTTTTCCCTTAAAGTCTGAATCATTTTGGGCCCTGGATGCATGCATGTGTGTCCTCACTCCCCAAAAACCATCCTTTACTCCGAGATAACAAGCATGGGGCTGGATGAACACAGCAGGTCAAGCAGCATCATAGG
>JAHRHZ010000140.1:976501-993970 GCA_024137785.1 Ginglymostoma cirratum | reverse complement strand
AGCAGGTCAAGCAGCATCAGTTTTCCTGCTCCTATGATGCTGCTTGACCTGCTGTGTTCATCCAGCCCCATGCTTGTTATCTCGGATTCTCCAGCATCTGCAGTACCTTTTATCTCTGATACCATCCTTTACTCAATGCTTTTACAGATTGCAAGCACGTATGGTGGTTGGTGTCCAGTCGAAGTAATCAAAGGTTTAGTAATTTTACCTGTCCTTCATGTTGCATTTGCGCATGAAACAATGTACTGAGGGCTCATTTTCCTCATACAGTACATTTTTTGCTGCTGCATGTCTTTTTCCAAATACTTGTATGCGTGGGCTAATCGAGTGTGAGCTATTTCCTTTCCCTCTCAGTTAATGTGAATACTAGTACAGAAAATTATGAAAAATGAAGTCTTTACAGTTCTTCTATAAATAATGAAATGCACATAGTATTGATATAAGCCAACCTTTCTGTCCAGTATTCACTTGAGGAACGTTTCACCATTGAGAGTGGTTAATTCATTCTCTGTAGGTGATTACCAGTTGCCTTTTTAAGTTTTTGTAGACACATATCAGTGTATGTTGTCAGCAATGTTTTGATACAGGAAGTACAAGAATGCTCTCCTCAATTTAAAAATATTGCTGAATTTTCAGGGCATATACGTCGCTTGTCACCAGGGGAAAAAAATTCACTTCCCTTTCAAACGTTAGCAAAACTGAGGTTACACGGAAATGAAACTAGTTGTATTTTCTGCAACAGTAAGACAAGGCTCATTAATAATCAAGTTGTCATTTGTCTAAAATTTGCTTTTGCTTTAGACTAATCCTGATCTTTGTTAATAAATATCCACTCGAAGCCTTGCACGATGATACTGTAAACCTATTGTTCTGTTCAGTGCACTGCAATTCCTTTCTAAGGAGCAGTACTTTCCTGCAAAATTTACAAGGCAGAAATTGATTCAGCAAACCAAGGGCTATTTTAGGGGTATCTGGCTCAGTAGCAACTGTTGAATGAATTATAATCAAGGTCAAAATGTCAAAAGAGGCAATTTTTGGAGAAGGAATCCTTAGTAGTTGTAGAAATTTAGAATGTCCTTACATTAATTCAGTTTGTACCGTGAAATTTTTACATCCCCTTTCAGTTTGACATTAGAATATAGGGTCATAGAAAACTTAACTCTAGTGATGTATCTTGAGATAGCACCACAATGAAACCTGTTTATGTTGCAGTTACCTTTAGAGCATTATTCTTTAGATTGACTGCTTAAGATGCTGTCCCTGTAGGCTTTGTTGATCGGTTGTCCCAGCTAAACCTTTTCTCCCCGACATCTAGACTGCATTGTACAATTTTAAGAGTTTCTATTGCATAATATCATTGATTTGTATTTTGGATGTAAACGTAATTGACCGAGGCTGCTGTGCTTGGTGGTTCCAAGTTTTGCTTTTGAGCCTAAGTATTCTACAAATCAGAAATTTTAGCATGTGGGAAGGATGAAAGTGTACAGCTTTTTGTAGTTAAAACGTCAAAAAACAAAAAAAAATGCATTCTCTCTACACAAAGTACTTTTAACTGCAGTGGACAGTTTGAACTGAAATTCAGTGTAATTGTGGTTATTCCAGTATATGAATTGTAGGGTGCTAATTGTATTGTTTTATGGAACACTAGAAGATTGAGTGCATCATGATTGGTTTTTTTTGTTTTCTAAAGTCAGTAGCAGGTATTGTATGTGTTAATGTCTCTTAAGTTTGACTTTTTTCTTAATCAATACTGTCTTGTCTATCTTTGCTTGCTGTAGAGCATGATCTGCTTTTACACGTGGCTTAACAAGTATGAAAACATTCTTAGTACCTGATGAGTCTTACTTCTGAACCATAGTGAAGCCTAACAAAAACTTTGTGCTTCTGGTTTTATTTAGAAACAAAACCAAAATGGCCCAGGTTTTCAGTCAGACAGTAAAGTTTTAAATCTGCAGTATTCACTTTATTGTTGAGTCCATTGGTACTTTAAAGTAAGAATGAATAGTATCCCCTTTTAACTTTGACGGCATAGTTGAACTTTTTATAAATATATTTTTGGGATTTCAATGAAAAATTTAAATTGTTAAACTGTAATAACTCATATCATTTATGATCTCTTGACTGCTTGAAGGCCAAGTTGAGGAATGTTAGTTTTTTTCATGCTTGGTGCTATTACCTGACAGGCACGAAAGAAAGTAGAATGTTGAATGTTAAAATATGTAGTATTCACTCATTAGCTCAGTTGCTTTATCAGATTAGTTGCAGAATTCATAAATTCTGATTTTGGATGTGGCTGGTGGAAAATATTCAGTTTAAGGTGTTGTCCAATAAAATGAAAGGAGTTGGATCTTTGCAGCTTTAGCGATTGCTAATCACTTTGTGTGGCTGTTGGCCTGGCTGTCTACTCCAGTTTTAATTCTATGGCTTGCGTGAAGCTGCATTAGTTTATCTAGAAAACAACTCTTTGAAAACAAAGTCAAGCAGGGAAAGCAGCATAGTCACTTAATGTAATACACATCTTGAATTTAAGTGCAATTTCAGTTAAGGTTTTTATATGAGCATATCCCTAAAGACGACAAATAATTTTTCAGTTTTTCTGCACCAGCCCTTGTAGATTTTGGAGAAGCTAATTTGGCTAACTAAACAGGATATGTCTATAAATGGCTCGGTTACTTTGCCTGACTTTTTTTTGGCAGGCCCTTTACCAGATAGCACAAAATATTTTTGTTTGGTGATATAATCAGACTGTTAGATTCTCACACCAAAATTAAGAATGTACAAACTGGTAAACGAACATTTTTAAAGCAATTGTCAATTATGTTATGTCTATATAAAAAAAAATGCCTTTTTGTTTTTATAAGAATCCTTCAGTCATTCATTATAAATAGCAAATTTGTAAATGAGCTTTTGGTGAGTCCATTGCAACGGTTGCATGTTTTTTAAGAGGCTTAAGTGTACAATTGTCTTTAATCCTTTGGTGTGGGGAGGGGAGTGATTTTTGGCTGCTGTCTTGGAAGGAACATTCACTTCCATTATAACATTTAAGTAAGACCATTGATATTTCTGTTCAGGTAAGGATATTTAGACAAATATCACAGTTGATAATTGTATATCTGATTTGCTATTTCATTTTGCACACAAGCAATTGACATTTAAATGTGTTGCCAATGTTCCTGGTGTAAACAATATTAAAATATTTACTGAAACTTTAGTTTTTCTACAATGTGTTAAATGTTGATCCAAGAAATTGAACAAACCTCGTCTATGTCTAAATTTATAAATGTATACCTGTAAGGTGCAAAAGTCAAATACAAAAAATGTTTTGTTTTAAAAGCTAGTTTTTTTTTTTACAGATCACTTGATTTTTTTTTTCTGACCTCTTCCAGTCCCAAATTTTAAAACACAATCTGAGTTACTTAAGACCTTGCCTGTTTCAAAATAAGATGTTTTGTTTACAGTTGCCGGGGCTGTTCCTGTTAAAACTTGAGAATAAGTCGGCATCTTAAAAGAAGGTACAGTCAAGCTAAGTGACAACACAAGCTGTGTACAGGTTATGGCCACTAAAATCACTGACGGGTGTTGGCTTGACCCTGACTATTTGTAAAGACATGAAAACGTATGTTTATTTTGCCTCCAGCTACCTACGTGTCTCAAATGATGGCGTAGTAAAAATCATTGGAATTTATGCAGGGGTAAGCATTGCCTCAAGGTGTAAATGTCTTTGCCATTTATCAATGACCACGATCTTCAGGACTTTTCATCAGCGAGATAAATGCATTGCTGTCACTGGTGTATATTTAACAGAAGACTGACATTTACTGCAGCATACAAAGATAGCCCTTTCAGCATTACCTAAATCTGTTTGCAGTCTCTTCAACAACCAATCTGAATTTTAGTTTCCACTGAACACCTTATCCAGAAATGTTGTGTATTGCATGAATGATGTTGGCACAGCCTGCAGTGTGTGTAATGGTGTCACTTCTGTAGGCCTGATTATGTCAAAAAAAGACAAAGTTCAAGGACGTTTTCCTTCAAACCCAAAAGGAATTTTTTCACAGCAACAGAAGTCCAAGTTAGAAGTTGGTAAATAGCTGTTTTCAATTTTGTCTCCAAAAACACACCATAGACAATTGATCGTAATGATTTACCAATACATCCTATGGAAATATCTCAGATTATTTTCTCTTCTGTTTCCCTTCCAACAAAATAATTCCTTCAATAGGCAGTTTTTATGGAACAGTTCTCTGCATTGCTGTCCTTTTTGCCTTCACCACTGCAGTAGCCAATACTCTATTAAGCCACCTGGTTATTTTGGCCCACTTATACAGACAGATCCCAGCTCTCCAGTTTTAAATGGAAGCACAAAGCTGCAGATGCTGAAAATCTGAAATAAGAACAAACACTGCTGGAGAAACTCATCAGCTCTAGACTGGATGTGGTATTAAAGGATGAGTGGAACAGATGGTGAGGGTACCCAAAGCAAAAGACAAAAGGGAGTGACAATGCTAAAATGTAAAATAGGTGTGAATTGTAGTTTTGAATACAAGAAAAAGCCATCTGTGCTTGAGAACAAAGCAAATTATGCTGGATTGTGGTGGTGGGAAATCAAAACGGAGGACAGTGTTCATGTTCCAAAGTTGTTGAACTCAAATGTTGAGTCCTAACGGTTCTTGAGTAAGTCAGTGTATTAATCTGTTTAGATGTGTAACAGATTTTAGGTCTACATTTGTTTTAAATGCAGCTGTCAGACAATAGATCAGGAAAATTGATAAGGGTTTGATCCTTACAGAATGCTGACAACGGAGAGAAGGAGGAAATGTTACTTTCAGCAGGATGCTACCAAACACAAATGTCAAAAGGTGCTCCTTTGAATGTGGAGACTGGTGGTATGAAAAGTGTGGACAAGGGGAACCGTGTCCTTGTTCTGGGAAGATTGTAAGGGTAGAAGAGTCAGATGTAGCTGAGGATAAGGAGAACAAATTAGAGGCATCCCATGGAAAATGGCATCATTGGAACAGATGTGGTACAGATGGAGAAATAGAGAATGGCTTGGAGTCCTTGCAGGAAGTGTGTTAGGGTGTGTAGCCCAGTTTTAAAGTTTTATTTGTATCAAATAAAACTTTATCAGAAAACCCTTATCAATTTTCCTGATCTATTGTCTGACAGCTGCATTTAAAACAAATGTTGACCTAAAATCTGTTATACATCTAAACAGATTTATACACTCAAAAGCATTCAAATCATTGTAATGTGTAATAGGACCTCAAATTTTAAGAGTGTGTTGGAATATTCCTTTAACTATTGGAACAGTTAGATTACCATCGCCTAATCTTTAAAGTATGCTGTTTTCCCAGCATGCATTATGTTAGCTGATATTGGTGAAAATCTAAATCACTTGTGATCTAATCTGGCACATGGGAGGGCCAAATATTTCTCCATTCCCATCAATGTAAATTGCTGTTGGATCTACTGAGACCAAACCCCTGCGGTTAAATAATTAGTTTATGCATGTTGGGTTATGAAGAGTTTAATATTGTACTTATTAAGGCAGACAATGACTTGCACGCTGGAATGATTACAGTATTCTGAGGTGCTGCGGAGGAGTATCTTGATTCTGGTTCCAGATCCAGCATCATCTGTTCAGATAGCTTAGGCTGTAGTTTAAAATCAAAAACCAAACCTGCACAGTAACATAAAAACGAGTGCTGGAGAAACTCAGTAGGTTTTGGCAGTATTAAATAGACAGTTGAGATTAGAAGTTTTTAAAATGCAAGCTGTGTGCTAACAGATGGGAGAAACTTGTCTTGCTGTTTAAATATGGTAATTATATGTAAATAAAAAAAGCTGCATCGTTCATTCCCAGTGACCTGAATTGCGAAACTGGCTTGCATCTGGGGCAATTGTTCATCCTCTTTAATGAAATACATGGCTTGATGGACTCAAGTAGCAGTGAGATGACATGTTGGCGTCCTTTTATGGAGTGGTTTTATCCATGTTGTTATAATGCAGGAAGTATAGATCACCTGAAACTCTTAAGTGTTTGCATGTGCTTTTATACTACTTGCTTTTCTAATTTACATTTTGGATTACCAATCTTCAAATTGTCCAGTTACCTGGGAACTAAGGGATTATAGACTTGCTGCTGTATGCAAATTTGGATAAAAACCATAAGGGTATTAAAACAAATTTTAATAAATATTGGAAAATGATGAAGAACATGACTGAGCAGTGTGTTTGGAAGCCAGAAGTCATGAACAAATCTTCAGGTGTATGATAACATATTTGGAAAGTAAAGGTCAAGTTGCCATAGTCTTACTGATCACAGGGCTCCTGTCCATTAGAGAGAGATGACTGATGGTGGCTTAGTCAGAGGATCACTACACTTCAGGTGAGGGGAGAGGTAAAGGAGAATCTTTCATGGTGACTTCAGTAAAGTACCTTTTTAATGTAATAAAAAGTCCAAGTTGCTTTACAGGAGCATTATAACAAAGCTAATACTCAGCTAGATGATAGAAGGCCAGAAGACATAGGATTGGAAGTAAGGCCATTCGGCCCATCGAGTCCACTCTGCCATTTAATCATGGCTGATGGACATTTCAACTCCACTTACCCGCACTCTCCCCGTAGCCCTTGATTCCTTGCGAGATCAAGAATTTATCAATCTCTGCCTTGAAGACATTCAACGTCCCGGCCTCCACTGCGCTCCGTGGCAATGAATTCCACAGGCCCACCACTCTCTGGCTGAAGAAATGTCTCCTCATTTCCATTCTAAATTGACCCCCTCTAATTCTAAGGTTGTGCCCACGGGTCCTAGTGTCCCCACCTAACGGAAACAACTTCCCCGCGTCCACCCTTTCTAAGCCATGCATTATCTTGTAAGTTTCTATTAGATCTCCCCTCAACCTTCTAAACTCTAACGAATACAATCCCAGGATCCTCAGCCGTTCATCGTATGTTAGGCTTACCATTCCAGGGATCATTCGTGTGAATCTCTGCTGGACACGCTCCAGTGCCAGTATGTCCTTCCTGAGGTGTGGGGCCCAAAATTGGACACAGTATTCTAAATGAGGCCTAACTAGAGCTTTATAAAGTCTCAGAAGCACATCGCTGCTTTTATATTCCAACCCTCTTGAGATAAATGACAACATTCCATTCGCTTTCTTAATCACAGACTCAACCTGCAAGTTAACCTTTAGAGAATCCTGTACTAGCACTCCCAGATCCCTTTGTACTTCGGCTTTATGAATTTTCTCACCGTTCAGAAAATAGTCCATGCCTGTATTCTTTTTTCCAAGGTGCAAGACCTCGCATTTGCTCACGTTGAATTTCATCAGCCATTTCCTGGACCACTCTCCTAAACTGTCTAAATCATTCTGCAGCCTCCCCACCTCCTCCGTACTACCTGCCTGTCCACCTAACTTCGTATCATCGGAAAACTTCGCCAGAATGCCCCCAGTCCCTTCATCCAGATCATTAATATATAAAGTGAACAGCTGCGGCCCCAACGCTGAACCCTGCGGGACACCACTTGTCACTGGTTGCCATTCCGAGGAAGAGCCTTTTATCCCAACTCTCTGCCTTCTGTCAGACAGCCAATCCTCAATCCATGCCAGTAACTCACCTCGAACACCATGGGCCCTCGCCTTACTCAGCAGCCTCCCGTGAGGCACCTTATCAAAGGCCTTTTGGAAGTCTAGATAGATAACATCCACTGGGTTTCCCTGGTCTAACCTACTTGTTACCTCCTCAAAGAATTCTAACAGGTTTGTCAGACACGACCTCCCCTTACTATAAATCCATGCTGACTTGTTCTAATCCGACCCTGCACTTCCAAGAATTTAGAAATCTCATCCTTAACGATAGATTCTAACCGAGGTTAGGCTAATCGGTCTATAATTTTCCATCTTTTGTCTTGATCCTTTCTTAAACAGGGGGTTACAACAGTGATTTTCCAATCATCTGGGACTTCCCCTGACTCAAGTGACTTTTGAAAGATCACAACCAATGCCTCCGCTATTTCCTCAGCCTCCTCCCTCAGAGCTCTAGGATGTAGTGCATCGGGGCCAGGAGATTTAGCAATTTTTAGCCCTGTAAGCTTTTCTAGCACTTTCTCTTTTGTAATGCCGACCATACTCAACTCTGTCCCCTGACTCTCCTGAATTGTTGGGATATTACTCATGTCTTCCACTGTGAAGACTGACGCAAAATACTTAAGGTCTTCAGCTATTTCCTTATCTCCCATCACTAGCCTTCCAGCATCAGTTTGGAGCGGCCCAATGTCTACTTTTGCCTCTTGTTTGTTTCTTATGTATTGAAAGAAACTTTTCCTATCATTTCTGATATTACTGGCTAGCCTACCTTCGTATTTGATCCTCTCCTTCCTTATTTCTCTCTTTGTTATCCTCTGATTGGGAAGGGTACAAGAACAATCTTCTGATTTCCCAGTGCTCTTGGCCACGATATAGGCTGTCTCTTTTTCTTTGATACATTTCCTGACTTCCTTTGTCAACCATGGCTGTCTAATCCTCCCCTGGATAATCTTTCTTTTCTTTGGGATGAACCTCTGCATTGTGTCCACAATTACACCCAGAAACTCCTGCCATTGTTGCTCTACTCTCTTCCCCGCTAGGCTCTGCTTCCAGTCGATTTTCATCAGTTCCTCCCTCATGCCCCTGTAATTACCTTTATTTAACTGTAACACCATTACATCCGATTTTGCCTTCTCTCTTTCAAACCGCAGACTGAACTCTACCATATTATGATCGCTGCCTCCTAAGTGTTCCCTTACTTTAAGGTCTTTTATAAAGTCTGGCTCATTACATAGCACTGAGTCCAGAATAGCCTGCTCCCTTGTGGGCTCCATCACAAGCTGTTCCAAAAAACCATCCTGTAGGCATTCCATGAATTCCCTTTCTTTGGATCCACCCGCAATATTATTCACCTGCACCTGCATATTGAAGTCCCCCATGATCACTGTGGCCTTGCCTTTCTGACATACCCTATCTATTTCCTGGTGCATCTTGAGCCCCTGGTCCTGATCACTGTTAGGAGGTCTGTACAAAACTCCCATTATGTTTTTTTTGCCTGTGTGGTTCCTCAACTCCACCCACACAGACTCCACATCATCTGACTCTGTCATTCAGTGCTATTGATTTAATTTCATTCTTAACTAACAAGGCAACCCCACCCCCTCTGCCCAGCTCCCTGTCTTTTCGATAAGTTGTAAATCTTTGGATGTTTAACTGCCAGTCCTGAACCCCCTGCAACCATGTCTCTGTGATGCCTACCACATCATAATCATTCAAGATGATTTGTGCCGTTAATTCATCTACTTTGTTATGAATACTACGAGCATTTAGGTAAAGTGCCTTAATGCTAACTTTCTTATTATTAGAGATATTGGAAATCATAAGGCGTCCTAAGTTATCCTTCCTTTTTGCTGCATTCCTAGTCTGCCTCGAGCTTAAACCCACCTGCTCACATGCTATCGTGCTGCTTATCTTTCCATTTAACTCCATACACCCTGTCGCTTTCCCTCCCCCCGACTCAAGTTTAAAGTCCTACTGACCACCCTATTTATTCTTTTCGCTAGAACACTGGTTCCAGATCGGTTCAGGTGGCGACCGTCCCAACGGTACAGATTCCCCGGTTCCAAAACTGATGCTAATGCCCCATGAAATGGAATCCCTCTTTCCCACACCAATCCCTTAGCCATGTATTTACTTCCCTAACTTTCTTATCCCTATGCCAATTGGCACATGGCTCAGGCAGTAATCTGGAGATTATGACCCTTGAGGACCTGTACTTCAATTTCCTTCCTAGTGCTTGATAATCCCTGAACAGGTCCTGTACCGTAGCTTTGCCTATGTTGTTAGTCCCAACGTGGACCACAACAACTGGATCCTCCCTCTCCCGCTCCAGTATCTTTTCAAGCTGGTCGGAGATGTCCTGCACCCTGGCTTCGGGCAGGCAACACACCATGCGGGACTCCTGATCCGGCCTGCATAGGATACCATCTGTCCCCCTAATTATAGAATCCCCTATAACAACTACTTGTCTTTTTGCTCCCCCCCTCTTGAATGGCCTTCTGCACCATGGTCAGCTGGCTCATCCTGTCCACAGCCCTTTCCCTCATCCATACAGGGAGCAAGAATCTCATACCTGTTGGACAAGGTCAAGGGCTGTGGCTCCTGCACTCCTGAACTCAGAATCCCCCTACCTGCCTCACTTACAGCCACACCCTGTTGTCCCTGAACACTTATTGAATTTGAATTACTTAATCTACCAGGTGTGACTGCCTCCTGAAACAAAGTGTCCAGGTAACTCTCCCCCTCCCGGATGTGCCGCAGAGTTTGAAGCTCAGATTCCAGATCATTAATTCTGATCCGGAGTTCTTCCAGCAACCAACACTTGCCGCAGATGTGGTCGCTGCCGTTCACAATGGGATCAGCCAGCTCCCACATCATACAGCTACAGCATATCACCTGTCCAGCCATAACTACTTATTTAATTAACTTTTACAATTTATGTATTAAATAATTTCTCGTACTTCTCTGATATGGTCTTATTCAATTAACCAATTAAACTTTTAATCAATCACACGATACATCTAAATAGAACACACCTATTTAAATAGCAGTCACTTACCTTCCCCACACCCTCTCTGTTCCGACCTCCCTTCCGCCCAGCTCCCGCTGCTCTCTGCTGTAAAAAGGCTATGTTGGGTCATATAACCAAAAGTTCAGTTAGAAATGTGTCAAGGAATATCATAAAGGTGACTGTGGCAGATGAAGGGAATTTCAGAACCAAGAGCTTAGACAACTGAAGATATTGCCTGCAATGGTGTCGTAATTGTAGGGACCAGGGAAGGAAGAGAAACTCTCAGCACAATGGAAGATGTTTGTAATAAAAGCAAAAGTACTGGAAATCTGAAATAAACACAATGTTGGAGAAACTCAACAGGTCTGGCAGAATCTGTGGAGAGTGACACAGTTCACGTTTCTAACTCCTCTTCAGAAATGATATTTGTGGCTGCTGGGTAGTCATTTCAGCCCCAGGATATTACTGCGAGAATTCCTCAGTGTAGTGTCAGACATCTTCAGCTGCATAGAGTCAGATATGCAGCATGGAAACAGACCCTTCAGTCCAACTCGTCCATGCCAACCAGATATCCTACATAAATCTTGTCCTGTTTGCCAGCATTTGGCCAATATCCCTCTAAAATCCTTCCTATTCATAGACCCATCCAGATACCTTTTAAATGTTGTAATTGTACCAGCCTCCTCCACTTCCTCTGGCAGTTCATTCCATACACACAACACCCTCTGCATGATAAAGCTGCCCTTTTAGCTCCCTTTTAAATCTTACCCCTCTCACTTGAAGCTTATGCTGTCTAGTTTTGGACTCCCCTACCCTGGGGCAAATACCTTGACTATTCACCCTATCCATGCCCCTCGTGACTTTATAAACCTCCATAATGCCATCCCTCAGCATCTGACGCTCCAGGGAAAATAGCCCCAGCCTATTCAGCCTCTCCCTGTAGCCCAAACCCTCCAACCCTGGCAACGTTCTCGTAAATCTTTTCTGAACCCTTTCAATTCTCACAACATCTTTCCTATAGGATGGAGACCAGAATTGCATGCAATACTCCAAAAGTGGCCTAACCAATGTCCTGCACAGCTGCAATGTGACCTCCCAACTCCTATACCCAATGCACTGATCAATATGCTTCTTCATTGACTTTCCCTCAATCATATGGTCAGAAATGGGAATGTTCTTTGTGCAATGTTCAGCACCATTCATAACTCTAGACACTGCAGCAGCCTATACCCAAGTGCTTAAAGTCCAGTATTAGGGCTTGGGCTTTCTGTGTGCCAAATAACTTCTGCATCATACAAGTGCCAGACAGAACATCACCAACAAGAGTAAATCTAAGTAATGTCCTTTGACATTATCATTGCTGAATTCCCTGCTATTAACATCCTGGGGTTTACCGTTAACCAGAAACTGAATTGGACTAGCCATAAAGTTACACAACAGGTCAGAGGCTACAGGCTAATGTTGGTCAGTGAACAAAGTAAATAGTGAATGCATCTTTGTGCAGGTGAAGATATTAGATCTAAAATTCACAAAGCATAAGGTCATTCAGGAGTGTATTGGAATCGTCAAGTTTCAAGGTGATGAATGAGGACTTGAGCACCAGATGAGTGAGACAAGTGGAGTCGGCAATGTGATACAAGTGGGAACGGGCAGCCTTGGTGATGAGAGTCGAGGTGAGCGTTCGATGTGGCATCAAATGTGACACAGTCACACACTGATTTAATATTAGCAGAGAGAACGGAAAGTGGTTACTGGAAAACGGCATTTGAATTGAATACATAAAATGATGCCTTCATCTTCCCAACGTTCATTTGGAGGAGATGTATATCTAACCAGTGCTGGATATTGGCTAAGTGGTGCAATAATTAAGCAACAGTGGAGTAGTTGAGAGAGGTGATTGGATGAAATTGGGTATTATCAATGTATACGGGGTGGCACGGTGGCTCAGTGGTTAGCACTGCTGCCTCACAGCACCAGGGACCTGGGTTTGATTCCACCCTTGGGCGACTGTCTGTGTGAAGTTTGCACATTCATCCCATTGTCTGTGTGGGTTTCCTCCCACAGTCCAAAGATGTGCAGGTTAGTTGGATTGGCCAGGCTAAGTTGCTGATAGTGTTCAGGGATTTGTAGATTAGGAGGATGGGCCTGGGTGGGATGCTTTGAGGGTCAGTGTGGACTTGATGGGCCAAAGGGCCTGTTTCCACACTGTAGGGATTCTATGATTTTATGGTATGTTTAAAAATTAAAACTTTTTAAATGAAGCGGTTATAGAGATGCATGTGGACTTAAAATAGGAGGGGGGTCAAAAATTGAATCTTGGTTGGAGGAGGGGAGGGGAAAGAAGGGAAGCCTGAGTGCCAGAGGTCATGTGAGAGAGCGGGAAGATAAATCTTTGCGATTGTTCTGGTTATGATGAGGTAGGTAAGAAAAGAACCCAGTAGGTTTGGTCCCACAGGATGGACGATAGCCCTGAGCTGTTGGAGGAGGATAATAAGGTTAACTGTCAAAGACTGAAGACAGCTTGAGAAGGGTAAGGAGGGAGGGATAGTTTACCTTTGTCACAGCTACATCATGTGATTTGTGACTAAGCATCATATTGGTACTCCTACAGGAGCTTTAACACGATCAAAGAGATTTAAACATGAAGCTCTGAGCAAGATGAATAAAGACTTGGGAGGTGACAACATGCTTGTCGAGAATATTGGAGGTGGCATTGCAGTTTGCAAGGACAGCAGGGCCAGGAGTAAGGGGTGATGATACATTTAAAGGGAAAAGATACATCATTTAAAGAAAGAGAATCAGTAAGTAAAGCTGCTAACATGGGAACAACAAGAGGAGTGCTTGTCAGGGAATAGGGTTGCTGGTCAGGCTCTCGTGGACAAGATGAGCCTAGGGGGTACGAAGTGAGATTGGGAAGAAACTAATGTTGCATTGGTGGGTTGGAACCCCGAAATACTGTATGTTTAGACCTTGATTCCAAAATGTGTATTTTTTTAGAAGACTGATAGATTGAATAACTGTGGGTGTACATTTGATGGCTTGCTGTATAATTCTATGTGGAACTGATGGCATGTAACATTTAAAGTTTCAAAAAAACTGCGCACCAACTGTACTGTGATCTTTTGTGACAACGAAAGTAACAAGCGGCTGAAGATTCCTGAGAATTATATCCTAAACTATAGGTACATCTGTGTATTTTTTTTTCTTTGAGGAATCTACAAGGGCAAGGCTTAAAATACTAGTTTCAGCTTTACTGGTGTGTGTTGAAGGGACTGAACGTTCTTGTGTAAACCAGCCTGTGTTTAAGAGTTAGCAAATTGTGAAGAATTATCCCTAGTTACCCCTGTGTGGCAGTTACAGACACTCTCTCACCATGTTGCAAACAGTCAAAAAGGAAACAGGACAATGAAAGGAATCAGAACCACAATCTCAACCAATCTTCAACTACCAATGTCAACATCGCCAATAATCTCGACCACAATGCTGCAAAGTTTAAATATCTCTTCAGGAACAATTCGTGGACTGATTCTTTTATTTAAAACTTTGTTTCTGGACTCTTATTTCTAATCTGTATATGTAAGTTAATGCAAAAGGAGTTTATTAATTACTAAGAAAGCGTGATTGAATTTTTCCTTTTTAATTCCGATTTATTTAGGAATAAATCAAAGATATCCAGAAAGGATGGGATTCTTTCAAAATTAACCTGTTGAGACATACCAAGGGAGGGGGAAGATTGTGAATAGAGACATGGTGTGAGTTCATCCTTCCTCAGCCAGGAGCTTAATGAGTCGGGGTATACTGTCTGTAACCCTAATAAATTGGAGACCCTTATTCAGGGTCTGGGCATGTCAAAGAATAGTTAACCTCACCCACTTGAGCTTTGAGACTAAGCTTGGCCAGAATACCAAGGGGAAGGGAAGTGTGCAGCAGAGACAGGAAATCAGGAGGGCTCAGTCTTAGAAAATTTATGACCTTTTTGCACTTATTGTTGGAGGTGAGGGGAATGGGCATAAAACAGATGGTTTGCAGTAGAGAACTTAAGTCATAGGTCTTTGTATCTCAAGGTGATCCTGAAATTGTTTAAACGGCAATTGACTGCAGACCCCAATGGTGTTTTATCTGAATCTGGCAGTAGATGGCTGCCAAATGTCTACTATATCAACAGATTGGGCATGAGGGCTGTAACAGGAGAACCAGGAGGATGGTTTCATTGGGGGCATGATATTAAAGGTACAGCCAAGTTGAGGGAATCAGCCACAGAAAAGAACAGTGAGCCAAAAGATAGAGTTGACACACTGAAAATGCAATTCTCGAGGTTTTGTGTCATTGAATTGGTTGCTCTGTGGTTCTTTAGTAGCAACTCCTCTGGACTATCCCCGTCCCATTATGTTTATTAAATCTGGCCATCTTACTTCTGATAGTATCAGAAATCCTTCCTCATGGGAAGGGATTTGAACTGTCTTGATCCGCATGGTATGGTAATACATCATTCAGTGTTCATTAGTTGAGATGTGGGAGGTTTGTTTCCTTCTGGGTGATCTTATGTAACAACATGTTTAAAATGGACGGCTGGATCTCATTCCCATGTCTGTGTTGCTCGTTGGCAGGACAGGATGTAAGAGGAAAAGCTATAGATGTAGCTCACTCTTGTGCTACTTAGGATCATTGGAGGAGTGCTTTTCAAAATTCTCTCAAGCTTTTTGGAATAGTAATATCTTCACTTGACCAACTGGATGAAGGGGCTTTGTTCACTCAGTTTGCTGAGGTATGGTGCAGATTGATGCCACAGCCCTGTACTGGCTGTGGTAGTTCATGGCAGCCTGACTTCTTGCCTTGCCCCATGTTTATTGCTTCTCTCCCTCATGGCCTTGCTGTCATGAGCTGTACTAATTACTGTGGTCATAACT
This sequence comes from Ginglymostoma cirratum, assembly GCA_024137785.1. Lineage (NCBI taxonomy): Eukaryota > Metazoa > Chordata > Chondrichthyes > Orectolobiformes > Ginglymostomatidae > Ginglymostoma > Ginglymostoma cirratum. Next base: position 978,464 of record JAHRHZ010000140.1, on the reverse strand, counting down.
ATTTACCATACAGCATTGTTCTATTTGAAATGAAATCACTATTGTGAGCCTGCCTCTGTAGAATGGAATATCCCTTGAACAAAGCAGACCCTAACCAATTCCAAAGTGTAATTTACCGTTTGTCTAAAGTAGATTGGGAGAAAGGAGCAAGTCAACACTTTGGTAAATTTGTGGAGCAAAAAGGTAATGGCTGGCCAAGAATTTAGAGTAACAAAAGCAGAAATTTCTGGAAAAGCTCAGCAGACCTGGCAACATCTGTGGAGAGAAATCAGAGTTAAAGTTTTGGGTTGACTGACCCTTCCTTGGAACTGATGGTAGTTAGGAATATGTCATTTTATATGCAGAAGACAGGGTGTGGGTAGGGAGTAAGGAGTAAACAATAGGTGGAGAAAGAACCCAAAGAGAGAGAAGAACAGCTGGGCAGACAAAGGAGTTGATGATGATCTGGGTAGGAAGGTGAATAGCTATTAATGGGGACTGTTAGTGGGTAACGATGGGCTGTGTGTAATAGCAGACTGCATGTAAACAAGGCCTGATGTGAGGGGCTTGGGATAAAGATATGGGAGAGAGATGACGTCTTATGGTTATTAAACTCTATATTGAGTCCAGAGGGTTGCAGGGTCCCCAAGTGGAATATGAGGTGCTGAGCTTGGAGCACTGCAGCAAGTCAGAGACAGGCATGTTGGTCAGAGAACAGGGTGGTGTGTTAAAGTGGCAAGCAGCTGGCAGCTCAGGATCTTTTTTGAGAGCAGAACGTAGATGTTCTGCAAAGTGGTCACCCAGTCTATGCTTCGTTTCCCCAATATAGAGGAGACCACATTGTGAGCGAGCAGCGAATGCAATAGACTAGATTGTGGGAACTGCAGGTAAAGTGCTGCTTCACCTGAAAGGTATGTTTGGGCCCTTGGATGCTGAGGCGGGAGGAGGTAAAAGGGCAGGTGTTACACCTTCAGCGGTTGCAGGGGAAGGTGCCATGTGGCAGTGGGAGGGTGTTAGGATTGAAGGAAGAGTGGACCAGAGTGTTCTAGAGGGAACAGTTCTTGTGGAACGCTGACAATGGAGGGGAGGGGAATGTATGTCTGGTGGTAGCATCTTGGTGGCAGAAATAATAGCTAATGATGCTTTGGATGTGGATGCTGGTGGGGTGGTTTGTGAGGACAAGGGAAACCCTCTTGCTGTTTTGGGAGGGAAGAGAGAGGGTGAGATACCGGACAGTTCAACAACATACATTTTGTCCCTTGCCCCCTCTTTTCCCTCCTGCAATAGTGATAGAGTATCCCTTGTCCTTACCTACCATCCCACCAGCATCCACATCCAGAAGATCATTAGCCGCCATCTCTGCCACCTCCAGACACACATTCCCCTCCCCTCCATTGTTAGCCTTCCGCAGGGACCGTTTCCTCCAGGACACCCTGGTTCACTCTTCCTTCACTCCTAACACCACCCCACAGTCCCATGGCACCTTCCCCTGCAACCACTGAAGGTATAGCACCTGCCCATTTACCTCCTCCCTCCTCAGCATCCAAGGACCCAAACACACCTTCCAGGTGAAGCAGCTATTTATCTGCATTTCCCACAATCTAGTTTACTGCGTTTGCTGCTCACAATGTGGTCTCCTGTACATTGGAGAAATGAAGCGTAGACTGGATGATTGCAGAACATCTACGTTCTGTCTGCAAAAAAAAAAGACCCTGAGCTTCCAGTTGTCTGTCGCTTCGACACACCACCTTGTTCCCTGGCCGACATCTCTGTCTCAGGTTTGCTGCAGTGTGCCAGCGAAGCTCAGCACAAGCTGGAAGAACAACACCATATTTTCCACCTGGGGACCCTGAAGCTCCCTGGACTCAAAATTGAGTTCAATAATTTTAGAGCTTCAGCTCTCCCATGTCCTTATCCCAAGCCCCGTACATCAGGCCTTGTTTACATGTAGTCTGCTATTACACAGAACCCATTATTAGGCACT
>JAHRHZ010000140.1:927645-971501 GCA_024137785.1 Ginglymostoma cirratum | reverse complement strand
ACACCTTGTTATCTCAGACCATCAGACAGACAACAGTTCCAACCCCCTGAGCAAAAATGCAAAGTGGAACACGTTCAACACAGAGGAGAGGAAAACCCTGGAAACACTCAAAGACAGAACCATTGTAATCTGACCAGCAGATAAGGGACACATGACAGTAATCCTCTATAGAGCCCAATACATTGAGAAAACTAATGCACTACTAGCAGATACCAACACCTACCAACAGATGGTGATAGACCAACACCACAGTTAGGGAACCAGATTACAATAACCCTGAAGAAATTACACAACTCTGGAGACATCGGCAAGACACGACCAAAAGAGCCTGAAGCCAGAGGGATCCAACACATCCCACTTCTACAGACTCCCCAAGGTATACAAACCGGGGATCCCCCTCAGACCCATTGTCTCACTACCAGGTACACCAACATATAGACTTGCCAAAGAACTACAACAGAAACGGAAATACTTAGTTGACAACACTACCCACTCATCCCAGGAATTCCTCAACATCAAGGATAGAAGAGGACGAGATGACGATATCCTTCGATGTCACAACGATATTTACTTCCTTAAACACCAACCTAGCCAAAGAGACAATTGCCACACTGCTTGATGAATCAAGTAAGCAGGCACCCCAGAACACCAACAACTTCAAATGAGGACACCACCATGAAACTACTAGATCTGTGCCTCACAACCGACTTCACCTTCAACGACAGCATATACAAACACATCAGCAGAACACCAATGGGATCCCCAATCATGGACAAGCAGAGAGATCTCGGTGTCCATGTGCATAGATCCCTGAAAGATGCCACCCAGGTTGATGGGGTTGCTAAGAAGGCATACGGTATGCTAGGTTTACTGGTAGAGGGACTGAGTTTTGGAGCCGTGAGGTCATGTTGCAGCTGTACAAATCTCTGGTGCGGCCGCACTTGGAGTATTGTGTACAGTTCTGGTCGCCGCATTATAGGAAGGATGTGGAAACGTTGGAAAGGGTGCAGAGGAGATTTACCAGGATGTTGCCTGGTATGGAGGGAAGGTCTTATGAGGAAAGGCTGAGGGACTTGAGGCTGTTTTCGTTAGAGAGAAGAAGGTTAAGAGGTGACTTAATAGAGACATACAAGATGATCAGAGGATTGGACAGAGTGGACAGTGAGAGCCTTTTTCCTCAGAAGGTGATGGCTAGCACGAGGAGACATAGCTTTAAATTGAGGGGTGATAGATATAGGACAGATGTCAGAGGTAGATTCCTTACACAGAGAGTAGTAAGGGCATGGAATGCCTTGCCTGCAGCAACTTTAGTAGACTTGCCAACTTTAAGGGCGTTTAAATGGTCGTTGGATAAACATATGGATGATAATGGAATAGTGTAGGTTAGATGGGCTTCAGATTGGTTTCACAGGTCGGTGCAACATCGAGGGCCGAAGGGCCTGTACTGCGCTGTTATGTTCTATGTTCAATAGCAAGACTGATTGCAGAAGCAGTAATGCAAAGGTTAGAACGGACAACGCTCCCCACCATACAACCCAAACTTGCCGTCCAAGATGTAGATGATACTTTTGTAATTTTCAAATGCACAAAACTAGAAGAAACCCACCGACACATAAATAACATCCTTACTGGGATAAAATTCACAAAAGAAGAGAACAATAACCTACTACCCTTCCTGGACATAATGGTAGAACGCAAAAACAACAGGGAACTCCAGAATAGCGTATATAGAATGACCACACAAACAGACCAGATACTCAATTACACTAGCAACCACCCCAACGCCCACAAACAAAGCTGCATCAGGACACTATTTAAATGAACCATAACACATTGCAGCAACCCAGAACCACGCAAAACAGAACAGCAGCACTTATACGGAGTCTTTAAAAAGAATGGATACCTGAAAAGCACCATCGGCTGTTACCTCCGAAACAGACCACAACAGGAAGACACAACACGACCAGACTCACTAATCACCCTACTGTACGTCAAGGACATTTCAGAGATGACCATAAGACTACTCAGACCCCTGGCTATTAAGGTAGCCCACAAACCAACAACCCTACGACAGCTACTGACAAAGGTAAAGGATCTCATACTCAACCAGCAAAACCGGTGTAATATACAAAATACCATGCAAGGACTGTGAGAAACATTACATAGGCCAAACCGGAAGAAAACTGACAATACGGATACATGATACACCAACTAACCACCAAGAGACATGACCAATTCTCACTTGTCTCTCGTTGTCCTTGTGTAGTGAGACATGAATTTGAATGGGAGAATACATTAATAATTGCACAAACCAAACAGTGACACGCCAGGGAATTCCTTGAGGCTTGGTATGCTAGCCGGAACTCCAACAAACACATTGAATTAGACCCTGTGTATAAATCGCTGAGAAACAAAGCTGGAAGTGATACCAACCACCCCAGCAAACTGAGGCATATAAATAACAAGTGGGACAGAGCACCAACTCTTCACCAGAGACACACTGATGATGTTACCTAGCACGGTGATAAAACGGTTTGCAAACAGACCCACCAACTCAGTGAGCAAGTCTACAACCTCATCCACAACTCGAGCTACAAATCTTCTCGAACTTTAGATTTAAAAGGAACTTGAGGGGCAACTTTTTTCCCAGAGGGTGCTGCGTGTATGGAATGAGCTGCCAGAGGAAGTGGTGGAGGCTGGTCCAAATACAACATTTAAAAGGCATCTTGATGGGTACATGAATAGGAAGCAGTTAGTGCGATATGGGCAAATGGGACTAGATTAATTTAGGATATCTTGTCAGCATGGACTAGTTGGATGGAAGTGTCTGTTTCCAGGCTGTATATGTCTTTGACTTTATTACTCGATAAATGGCTTTTGGAGTCAGTGGAGTACCCTGAAAACCTCATTTAATCTCTGGGCCCCTCATCATATGCTGATGGACTCGTGGTTTATTTATTTAACTGGCTTCTTGATGAACCTAATTGACATCCCACCACGAGCTGGTAACATTCCCAGGTCAGCCCCTTTTTGTTCCCACCAGGAGTCAGAGGCACAGCCTCCTGTAATTCTCCAGGTGCTAGCCCATTAGCCCCTCCCTGAATATGTCATGTGACTGGGGGCTGTGATGAAAATTCAGATTCTGGAAGCAATGGCCCTCAGCAAGAATCTGGAAGGTTTGAGACGCAGCTTGTAAGGGCACTGGGACGTACTGCCTGGCATTCCCCCTTTAGTTGTGGCATTTTGCGAGTAACGAGTGATTTTTGGATCTTTCTGGATCGTGTTCTCATCCTTTCTCCCTTGGAAGAGCGTCTCCAGCTGGCAAAATAATGATTGGTTTGTTCACTCAGTTTCTCTCACTACAGAAGCTGCCAGACGGTGAGTTGCCTTTTTTTTGTCACAAGGCAGCTTGTAGCCAACCTCTGTGTTTCTGACTTTGACTCCATGAAAGCTCCATAACTTATCCTGTATTCAAATAGTAACTTTCTTCCAACTCTGCACCCCCTCCCACCCCAACCACAACTCAACCACTGAATAATCCAAATAGGGGCCTATTCCACTGCATTGAGAGTAAGATTCTGCCAAAATAGAAAAACAAATTGGAAGTTATAACCACAAAATACATTTCCAAAAGTTATATTTTGTTTTCTAGCAATGAGCAATCATTGCTGAAATGGGCAAAAAGCAGAGTTAATGTTTTGGAACTGAAGAAGGGTAACTGGACCTGAAATATTAACTTTCTCTCCACAAATGCTGCCAGACCTAGTGAGTTTTTCCAGCAATTTCTGATTTTGTTTTTGATTTTCAGTATCCTCACTTCTTCCATGTTCTTGTTTAATTGCTGCAAGGATGTCACTATGACCAATGGTGAGCCCTGTAGCAGCAGATTTGTTACCAGGTTGTAAATCTTTGCAAACCAAAGCACAGTAGGCATCACTGCCCAGCTGTGCGACAGAAAGCAACAACGTGATGCTGGAGTACTTTGTCCATTGCAGATCAGTCCAGTGGAGGTCATTAGGTCAGCCCTCAGAAATTAGCTCAGGAAAACAGACAAACTGGTAAATAAGAAAATCTGTTCCCATTAGTAGATGGTACAAGGACAGGGGACATTATTTGTAATAGTTTCCTTTTGTAAAATGAAGAGGTACTTTCCAAGCTGTCACTGGAACTTAGTTCTGCCTAAATTTAAGCTGATTTTATTTTGGTAAAATGAAGTGTTATTTTGGTGCAGTTTGTGTATTTTTTACTTTCATTGTGATTTAATCTGTGTCCTCGGTTCATTGTGACTGCTGAATGTACTGTCTGGAAGTATTTATTCTGTCACTGAGACCAAAGAAGAAACTGCTTCGTTGTCACTTTTCTCATGCTGACTGCCTGTCAGCAGAACATACGCTTTAAATCCTGCAGGTTCCTTTATGCAATAAAAACTAGGGCAGGCCATTCAATAGTGTACTTGGTTCAACATAATTCAGCTCTAATTCTGAATATTTCTAGACTAATCTGGTTACTAATAAATAAATGCAAAGTGGATTTCTTGTGTGAGAAATATAGACGTCAGACAAAATTCAGAGTAGAGCCATTAACCTGATGTATTAATAGTAATTACCATGTGAAAAAACTCTGTTTAATTACTAATTAGCATTAACAATCAATCATTATTCCATTTACATGAAATTGAAGGAATAGATCCATCTTATTAACATTCTAATGTCATGGGAAGATACCAATCTTTATTCAGATTTAAACTGACTCCCACTAATTATGACTTTCATCTCTGTCCTTGTTGAAATTTAAAAGTGCTCATTGTTGCAGTAATTTTTTTCTACCCAAAGACCAAATGGTGCACCATTTTCAAACTGGACACTTGTATACCTTTATTTAAAAGTGTGGAGGACAGAATTAACTAACAGAATCGAAACAAATTGCTGAAACTGCTCAGCCGTCTGGCAGCATCCGTACAGAGAGAAACTGGAGTTAATGCTCGGGTCCAGTGACCCTTCCCTAGGGCTGATGATAGCAAGGAAAATGTTGGTTTTAATGCTGAAGGTAGGGACCCAAAAAAACCTTCCACATCAAACATGTTCACCTGCACATCCGCTAATGTGGTCTATTGTATCTGCTGTTCCCGATGTGGCTTCCTCTACATCGGGGAGATCAAGCGGAGGCTTGGAGACCACTTTTTTACAGTACCCACACTTGGTTCGTGACAAACGACAACACCTTCCAGTTGCGAATCACTCCCCCTCCCATTCCCAGGACGACATGTCCATCCTGGGCATACTCCAGTGTCACAACATTGCCACCCGGAAACTGGAAGAGCAGCACCTCATATTTCACCTTGGAAGCCTACAACCCAATGGTCTCAATGTGGAGTTAACAAGGTGTAGAGCTGGATGAACACAGCAGGCCAAGCAGCATCAGAGGAGCAGGAAGGCTGACGTTTTGGGCCTAGACCCTTCTTCAGATATGGGGGAGGGGAAGAGGGTTCTGAAATAAATAGGGAAAGAGGGGGAGGCGGATAGAAGATGGATAGAGGAGAAGATAGGTGGGGAGGAGACAGACAAGTCAAAGAGGTGGGGATGGAGCCAGTAAAGGTGAGTGTAGGTGGGGAGGTAGGTCGAGAACGCCCTCGACCGTGTCTCCCGCATTTCCTGCAACTGCTCCCTCACACCCCGTCCCCGCAATAACAACCAAAAAAGAATCCCCCTCGTCCTCACGTACCACCCCACCAACCTCCAGATCCAATGCATCATCCTCCAACACTTCCGCCATCTGCAATCCGACCCCACCACCAAAGACATTTTTCCCTCCCCACCCTTGTCTGCTTTCCGGAGGGACCACTCTCTCCCTGACTCCCTTATCCGCTCCACACTCCCCTCCAGCCCCACCACACCCGGCACTTTTCCTTGCAACCGCAGGAAGTGCTACACCTCCTCCCTCCCCCCCCCATCCCAGGCCCCAAGAAGACCTTCCACATCAAACAGATGTTCACCTGCACATCTGCCAATGTGGTATACTACATCCGCTGTTTCCGTTGTGGCCTCCTCTACATTGGGGAAACCAAGCGGAGGCTTGGGGACCGCTTTGCAGAACACCTGCGCTCAATTCGCAACAAACAACTGCACCTCTCAGTCGCGAACCATTTCAACTCCCCCTCCCATTCTTCAGATGACATGTCCATCCTGCGTCTCCTGCAGTGCCACAATGATGCCACCCGAAGGCTGCAGGAACAGCAAATCATATTCAGCTTGGGAACCCTGCAGCCCAATGATATCAATGTGGATTTCACAAGCTTCAAAATCTCCCCTCTCCCTACCACATCCCAAAACCAGCCCAGCTCATCCCCGCCTCCCTAACCTGTTCTTCCTCTCACCTATCCCCTCCTCCCACCTCAAGCCGCACCCCCATTTCCTACCTACTAACCTCATCCTTCCCCCTTGACCTGCCTGTCCTCCCTGGACTGACCTATCTCCTCCCTACCTCCCCATCTATGCTCACCTTTACTGGCTCCATCCCCGCCTCTTTGACCTGTCTGTCTCCTCCCCACCTATCTTCTTCTCTATCCATCTTCTATCCGCCTCCCCCTCTCTCCCTATTTATTTCAGAACCCCCTTCCCCTCCCCCATTTCTGATGAAGGGTCTAGGCCTGAAACGTCAAGCTTTCCTGCTCCTATGATGCTGCTTGGCCTGCTGTGTTCATCCAGCTCTACACCTTGTTATCTCGGGTTCTCCAGCATCTGCAGTTCCTATTATCTTGGTCTCAATGTGGAATTTACTAGCTTCAGAATCTCCCCACCCCAGTCCTCATCCCATGACCAACCCTCCCCCCCCCATCCCCACCACCTTGACCTGTCCATCTTCCCTCTCATCTATCTGCTCCTCACACCTCACTGACCAATTCCCACCACTACCTACCCGCTATTACCATCCCACCTACCTTCCCCAGCCCAATCCCTCCCTCTTTATTTATTTCAGAGCTCCCTTCCCCTCCCTCATTTCTGAAGAAGGGTCCTGACCCAAAATGTCAGCTTTCCTGCTCCTCTGATGCTGCCTGGCCTGCTGTGTTCCTCCAGCTCCACACTGTGTTATCGCGTGTTAACAAGGCCTGGTGTGTGGGGCTTCGGATGAGCACATGTGAAGGTGCCTCAAGCCCTAAAGTTGTTGAACTCTAAAGTTGAGTCCAGAAGACTGTAGAGTTCGAGTGAAAAATGAGGTGTTATTCTTCCAACTTGTGCTGAGCTGCACTGAGAAATAACAAAAGTGTTTGTGTAACACACCTTAGGAGGATGAGAGAGTTTTGGAATGAGTGCAGAAGAATGGTCCCAGAGTAGAGGGATTTCAGTCAGAAAGGCGGATTGGAGATGGTGGGACACTGTATCTTGGAGAGAAGATCTGAAAGAATTATTCAGAATTATGAACAGCCTGGACAGTGTAAACCAGGTAAAATGTTCCCAAAGGACATCTTTGAATGTATTTAATGTATTTTTAAATTAGTTAATTATATGAAAGACCATTATCCCAGGTGATCTTTCGTAGGAATTATTTCATTCCATGTGAATGTTTACTTTTAAATCCCCACTTTGGGGAAGTGAAAATGGATTTTTGTTTCTAAATTATATGCATGGCATTAGCGCTTAAGGAATTGATGTCCAGTGATTAGAAAGTGCCATTTCCAAACTTCTTATTGGTTTGTTTTACTAATTGATTCAAATTACACATCATGTAAAACTTGGAGATAATTATTGCAATTAAAAATCAGCATTTTATTTTAATTAGCAGTTGGGTAAATGTTTTTGCTTGTAAGTTATTAATGTGCCCTTTCTGTATTATGATTGTGATTTAAATACACCAGTTCGCAACCTCATCCTTTTCAACTTTTGTTTCTCCTTAAATTTTAAACTAAACCGTTCATGTTTAGCTGCCTCCTGTCTCTGTGACGAACAAATGTTGCCCTATTTAGATCCCAAATACCAGTGCACCTTAATAAATTAGAAATTAAGACAATGGTAAATAAAAATGCTGTTTATTGAAGAACAGTTGTTGCATGAAACTATCCATTGCTCAATGAGTTAGCACATGGGTCAGCCATGATCCTATTGAACAATGGAGCAGGTTCGTGGAGCTGAATAGCCTACTCCTGTTCCTATTTCACATGGTCAGACACCAAAGGTCATTGGCATTTTCTTTTGTAGTACACTTACCTTTTCTAAGACTTGTCATAATTTGCCACAAATCTGACTTTTTTCAACAAAGGCATCTCCGTTAATCTGTGTTCTCAGTTCATTGTGACTGCTGAATCTAACGTCACTTTGTTTCACATTATTTTCATTTTGTCCTGTTTGGAAATGCAATTGAACAATTAAACTTTTCATTGCAGCCAATATTTTACAGTATGTAAAAACTGAAAGAACTGCAGATGCTGTGAATCAGGAACAAAAACAGAAGTTGCTGGAAAAGCTCAGCAGGTCTGGCAGCATGTGTGAAGGGAAAAAGCGAGTTAATGTTTCGGGTCCGGTGACCCTTCCTCAGAACCTTCTGTTTTCCAGCAACTTCCGTTTTTGTTCCTGTTTTACAGTATGTACGTGACTGTAATGATTCCCTGTAATGTTTGTGAAGTTGTGAAGGAGAATTGTGAACGATTGTTGTTAGGTTGTGTTCTGGGGGAAGATAATGATCGTTTTCTTAGACGTTGTGCTGGGAATGCTGAGATCTGTTAATTATTTGCCCTGATGCTTTCATTGTAAAGTAAGTCATTTGCAGACCTCCTTAAAGAACTGTTGAGGTTAATGCACAGGGGAAACTATTTGGGACAGTGTTCGCCAATACTTTTCAGTTCAAAAACAACTTTCTAAATCTATACATTTATGGTTCAGAGATATGGAGAAGTTTCTATTACTATTGTCTGATTAGAAGACACTGATACTTTTACTTGATTGGTAAATGGAAAAGCCCAATTTATCTTATAACTGAGCAAAATTAGTTAAACTTTTTTTGAATTCACTCCTGGAGTGGTTGGGCGTGTATTTATTTCTGATTCCTAGTTGCCCCTGGAGAAGGTGGTGGTGAGCTGCCTTGAACTGCTGCAGACCGACTTTCAAGTTATGAATGACTTGCTGGGCCATTTCAGACAGTAGTTAAGAGTCTACCACATTGCTGTGGGTCTGGAGACCTGGTAAGGACAGAGATCTCCTTCCCTAAAGAATAATAGTGAACCAGATTTATTTTTACCCAACAAAGGTTTCATGGTCACTGTGAGACTCTAAATTCCAGATTTTAATCTCTCTCCCATGGTGGGATTTGAACACAGATCCCTGGCATATTCCCTTGTTCACTGCAGTGATAGGCCAGTGATAATACAGGCTATCACCTCCCCAAGTCTGTGAGATCATTGCTGCATTTTGCTGGTGGATAATGGCTTGTACAAGATTAGCAAAGCAGCATCGGAAAGACTGATTTCTCACCAAAAAAATGAACACATTACCCACAACCCTGTCAGTGAACCAGGGGAATCTGATTGGATGTAAGCTTGTAATGCATCGTCCCTAGCATCACAGATACCAGTTTTCAATTCAATTCAATTCGCTCTGCTCCGCTCCACCCGATATCAAGGGACAGTTGGAGATAGTGGATGCGGCAAAGGCTACAGGCCGTGACAACGTTCTAGCAATAGGACTGAAACTTTGTGCTCCAGAATGTGCCGCCCCCCTAGCTGAGCCGTTCCGGTACAGTTACAACACTGGCATCTACCTGACAATGTGGAAAATTGCCCAGGTATGTCCTGGACCCAAAAAAAGCAGGACAAATCCAACCCGGCCAATTACCACCCCATCAGTCTCCTCTCGAGCATCAGTAAAGTGATGGAAGGTGTCAGTAACAGCGCTATCAAGCAGCACCTGCTCAGCAATAACCTGCTCAGTGACGCCCAGTTTGGGTTCCACCAGGACCACTCTGAACCTGACCTCATTACAGCCTTGGTTCAGACATGGACAAAAGAGCTGAATTCCAAATATGAGGTGAGAGTGGCAGAATTTGACATCAAGGTCCACATTTGACCGAAATGTGGCATCAAGGAACCCTAGCAAAACTGGAATCCATTGCAGTTGTTCAGTTGTTCAGTTGTTTCAGCGGCGGGAGTCCGGGAGAGAGCACGAGGGCAGCCTGCGAAGGTAAGCTTCCATCCAATAAATTTGGGAGTTAACTAATACCCGAGACACTACACGCGTAGTGTCTCCCACCCTTCCACCTCCTCTAACCTAATAATAACGACTAAGTGTGGTGAGCAGGTAAGCTATTTGCATTTTTTTTTCTCATCTCTTTGTTATCTTTCGGGGTGGTCACCCAGACGCTAAATCCTCTGGGAGCGGGTCAGAAGGCAAAGCCGGAGTCTGTCTGAGTCTATAACGGAGTAAACTTACTGGTGCAGAGAACACTGCGAAACTTAAAAAAACTAATTAATTTTAAATAATTAACTAAGTAGAGATGGCAGGCCAGTTGATGTGGGAGCTAGCTGATCCCATTGAGAACGGCAGTGATCACATCTGCAGCAAGTGTTGGCCGCTTGAGCTCTGGCTCAAAGTTGTTGAGCTGGAATCCGAACTCCAAACACTGCGGCATGTCTGGGAGGGGGAGAGATACCTGGATGTGTGTTCCAGGAGGCAGTCACGCCTGGTAGATTAACTAATGTTAATTCGATCGGCGGGCAGGGACAGCAGTGTATGACTGCGAGTGAGGCAGGTAGAGGGACCCTGCAGACAGGAACACAGGAGCCGCAGCCCTTGACAGTGTCCCACAGGTATGAGGCACTTGCTCCCTGCGTGGATGAGGAACAGGGCTGCAGGAAGGATGAGTCAACTGACCATGGCACCATGGTCCAGGAGGCCATTCAAGACGGGGGAGCAAAAAGACAGATTGTAGTTGTAGGGGATTCATCAGGGGATAGACAGCATACTTTGTGAGCAGGATAGAGAGTCCCGCATGGTGTGTTGCCTGCCCGGTGCCAGGGTGTGAGACATCTCTGACTGGCTTGAGAGGATACTAGAGAGGGAGGGGGAGGATCCAGTTGTTGTGGTCCGCGTAGGTACCAACAACATAGGCAGGATTAGGAAAGAAGACCTGTATGAAAAGCTAGGAACAAAATTAAAAAACAGGTCTTCAAGGGTCATAATCTCTGGATCGCTGCCTGAGCCACGTGCAAATTGGCATAGGGAGGCGAGGATCAGGGAAGTAAACACATGGCTGAAAGAGTGTTTCCTTTTCATGGGACACTGGCATTAGTTCTGGGACAGGAGGGATCTATACCGCTGGGATGGACTCCACCTGAACAGGGCCAGGTCCAGTGTTCTGGTGAAAAGGGTAAATAGGATGGTTAATAGGACTTTAAACTAGTAAGTAGGGGGGAAGGGAGAAGTGAGTGTAGAGGGAGAATAAGAATTAATGTAAGGCAAAGCAGCAGGGTAGCAGGTGACGAGGAAGCTTCAACTCCATTGAAAATTTGGGAAAATGTTAAAGGGAAGAACTCGAGCTGTTAGTAATGGAGGTGATAGGACCCAAAAAGAAGGTGCAAAAACTGGCATAAGGGCACTTTATCTGAATGCTCAGAGCATTCGAAACAAGGTGGATCAGTTGACGGTGCAAATCATGGCAAATGGGTATGATTTAGTGGCCATTACAGAGACATGGTTACAGGATGGTCATGACTAGAAGTTAAATATCCAGGGGTACCAAACTGTTTGGAAGGACAGACAGGAAGGTAAGGGAGGTAGTGTTGCTCTGATTTTTAAGGATGATATCAGGACGGTAGTGAGAGATGATATAGGTTCTACTGAATAAAACGTTGAATCCATTTGGGTGGAAATTAGGAATAGCAGGGAGAAGAAGTCACTGATAGGTGTGGTCTATAGGCCACCAAATAACAACGTCGTGGTGGGACGGGCAATAAACATAGAAATAGCTAATGCATGTAAAAATGGTACAGCAATAATCATGGGGGATTTTAATCTACATATCGATTGGTCAAACCAGGTCGGTCATGGCAGGCTTGAGGAGGGGTTCATAGAATGCATTTGCAATAATTTCCTTGAACAGTATGTAATGGAACCTATGAGGGCGCAAGCTATCCTAGATCTGGTCCTGTGTAATCAGACAGGAATAATTAATGATCTCACAGTTAGGGATCCTCTTGGAAGGAGCAATCACAGTATGGTCGAATTTAAAATACAGATGGAGCGTGAGAGGGTTAAATCCAGTACCAATGTCCTGTGCTTAAACAAAGGAGACTATGATGGGATGAGGGAGGAGTTAGCTGGGGTAGAATGGGAGCAAAAACTTTATGGTGGGTCAATTTGAGGAACAGTGGAGGACTTTCAAATCGATTTTTCACAGTGCTCAGCAGAAGTATATTCCAGTGATAAGGAAGAACTGTAGGAAAATAGAAAGCCAGCCATGGATGTCTAAGGAAATAAAGGAAAGTATCAGATTGAAAAAAAAACACATACAAAAACAGAGTAGTGTGAAACTAGTAGACTGGGAAATCTTCAAAGGCCAACAGAAAGCCACAAAAAAAAGTTATAAAGAAAAGTAAGATAGATTATGAGAGTAAACTAGCTCAGAATATAAAAGCAGGCAGCAAGAGTTTCTATAAATATGTAAATTGTGAGAGAGTGGTGAAGGTAAACATTTGTCCTTTAGAGGATGAGAGGGCCAATTTAATAACTGGGAATGAGGAAATAGCTGAGACATTAAACAGTTATTTCGTGTCGGCCTTCACAGTGGAAGACACAAATAACATGCCGAAAACTAACGGCAAGAAGGTTATAGCAGGTGAGGACCTAGAAACTATCATTATCACTAAGGAGGGAGTGCTGGGCAAGCTAATGGGGCTAAAGGTAGACAAGTCTCCTGGCCCTGATGAAATGCATCCCAGGGTACTAAAAGAGGTGATGGGGGAAATAGCAAATGCACTAGTAATTATTTACCAAAATTCACTGGACTCTGGGCTGGTTCCCGCAGATTGGAAAACAGCCAATGTAACGCCACTGTTTAAAAAAAGAAGTAGACAGAAAGCAGGTAACTATAGGCCAGTTAGCTTAACTTCGGTAGTGGGGAAAATGCTTGAATCTATCAATAAGGAAGAAATAGCAAGACATCTGGATATAAATTGTCCCATTGGGAACACTCAGCATGGGTTCATGAAGGGTAAGTCATGTTTAACTAATTTGGTGGAATTCTTTGAGGACATTACTTGCATGGTGGACAATGGGGAACCTGTGGATGTGGTGTATCTGGATTTCCAGAAGGCATTTGACAAGGTGCCACACCAAAGGCTGCTACATAAGATAAAGTTGCACGGTATTACAGGTAATGTATTGGCATGGATAGAGGATTGGTTGACCTGTAGAAAGCAAAGAGTCGGGGTAAATGGGTGTTTTTCTGGTTGGCGGTCAGTGGCTAGTGGTGTGCCTCAGGGATCAGTGTTGGGACCGCAATTGTTTACAATTTACATAGATGATTTGGAGTTGGGGACTAAGTGTAGTGTGTCAAAATTTGCAGATGACACTAAGGTGAGTGGTAGACCAAAGTGTGCACAAGACACTGAAAGTCTGCAGAGGGATGTAGATAGTCTAAGTGAGTGGGCAAAGGTCTGGCAGCTGGAGTACAATGTTGATAAGTGTGAGGTCATCCATTTTGGTAGGAATAACAGCAAAATGGACTATGTTTTAAATAGTAAAAAATTGCAGCATGCTGCTGTGCAGAGGGACTTGGGTGTCCTTGTGCATGAATCGCTGAAGGTGGGATTGCAGGTGCAGGAGGTAATTAAAAAGGCAAATGGAATTTTGTCTGCCATTGCTCGAGGGATGGAGTTTAAAAACAGGGAGGCTATGCTGCAGCTGTATGGGGTCCTGGTGAGGCCACACCTGGAGCACTGTGTGCAGTTTTGGTCTCCTCACTTGAGAAGAGATATACCAGCACTGGAGGGGGTGCAGGGGAGATTCACTCGGTTGATTCCAGAGTTGAGGGGGTTGGATTATGAGGAGAGACTGAGTAGACTGGGATTATACTCATTGGAATTCAGAAGAATGAGGGGAGATCTTATAGAAACAAATAAGATTATGAAGGGAATAGATAAGGTGGAGGCAGGGAGGTTGTTTCCGCCAGCAGGTGAAACTAGGAGTAGAGGGCGTCGCCTCAAAATAAAGGGAAGCAGATGTAGGACTGAGGTCAGGAGGAACTTCTTCACCCAAAGGGTTGTGAATCTGTGGAATTCCCTGCCCAGTGAAGTGGTTGAAGCTACCTCACTGAATGTTTTTAAGACAAGACTAGATAAATTTTTGAACAGTAAAGGAATTAAGGGTTATGGTGAGTGATAAGTGGAGCTGAGTCTCAAAAAGATCAGCCATGATCTTATTAAATGATGGGGCAGGCTCAAGGGGCCGGATGGCCTACTCCTGTTCCTAGTTCTTATGTTCTTAATGGGTATCAGGGGACAAACTCCCGTGGTTGGAGTCATACCTGACACATAGGAAGATGGTCTGGTTGTGGGAAGTCAATCATTTCAGCTCCAGGACATCTCTGCACGAGTTCCTTTGGGTAGTGTCCTAGGTCCAACCATCTTCAGGTGCTTCATCAATGATCTTTGCACAATCATCAGTGAACATCCCCACCTCTGACCTTATGAAGGAGCAATGTTCAGCACCATTCATGACTAGTCAGATAGTGAAGCAGTCCATGTTCAAATGCAACATAATGGCGGGGTTGGATTTGTCCTCCCTTTTGAGTACAGGACATACCTGGACACTTATCCACATTGTTAGGTCTATGCCAGTGTTGTAATCCATGTTATCCAGGTTTCGGCTGACAAGTGGCAAGTAACATTTGCATCACACAAATGCCAGGTGATGACCATCTCCAGTAAGAGACAACATAATCACCATCCTTTAATATTTAATGATGATACTACCATCTAAATCCCCCACTATCAACATCCTGGGTGTTATCATCGACCAGAAACTCAAATGGACTCACTACATAAACACAGCGGCTACAAGAGCAGGTTGGAGGCTAGGAATCCTGCAGCGAGTAACTCACCACCTGACTCCCCAGTGCCTGTCCACCATCTACAAGTCACAAGTCAGGAGTGTGATGGAATGCTCCCCACTTGCCTGGATGGGTTCAGCTCCAACAACACACAAGAAGCTTGACACCATCCGGGACAAAGCAGCCGCTTGATTGGCACCACGCCCATAAACATTTACTCTCTCTACCACCAATGCTCAGTCACAGCGTGTGTACTATGTATAAGATACACTGCAGAAATTGACCAAAGATCCTCAGACAGCACCTCCCAAACCCACGACCTCTTCTATCTAGATGGACCAGGGAAGCAGATACGTCGGAACACCATGACCTGCAAGTTCCCCTCCAAGTCACTCACCATCCTGACTTGGAAATATATCACCATCCCTTTTGTGTCGCTGAGGTAAAATCCTGAAATTCCCTCCCTAATAGCATTGTGGGTCAACCCAGAGTAGGAGGACTGCAGCGGTTCAAGAAGGCAGCTCACCACCACCTTCTCAAGGAGCAACTAAGGATGGGCAAGAAATGCTGGACCCAGCCAGTGACACCCAGATCTCACAAGTGAATTTAAGAAAAAAAGCTGTTATCCTGCAGAATGCCTTACAATAAGGACCGCATCAATCGATCCTGCAGAGGCTTGTTTAGAACTTAAGAAGAAACTATTGATGCACTCTCTGTGAAATAAAACTGCCGAAGAAGGTATGAAGGCCCATTTGAAGATAAAAATGTAAAGCCTGGAATGTTGAAAACAAGTTGCTGCTTTTTCCTGGGAAGTTGTGGAGGTTGTGTAGTGTAGATCATTTTTGAGCATTGGTTAGAAAGGGTGGAAAATATTTTAAGGATTGCTTTTTCTCCTTGTGCTGAAAAATTTCTGTAGAAACATTCAACTCAACTCAGTCCAGCGTCAGTGAGTGAGATTTGTTAAAGTAGCAAGTGGTATTGAACATTCCCTGTGGTATTTGAGAAACACAGTCCTGAATAAATGGCTAGGGATTTGAGATGTTTGCCTTAATAGATTTGACCAGCTTTTATCCTGATAGCTGAGTAAAGTTGTTCAGGGGCAGGAAATTAACGGTCAGTCCTGCCAAGTGTGATGTTTCGATGGTGGGGAGTCAGGTTGGGCATGGGCCAGAAGGCAGGATGACGGAGGAGGCCAGGAGGGGGGGTGGGGGGGAAGGTGTAGACAAACTGGGGGAGGTTGTTATAATATCTGGGATTGACCATTCTGAGACCTGGGCTAATTCTCTGGGTACATGGGTTCAAATCCCAACCAGACAGCTGGTGGAATTTAAATGCAGCCAGTAAGATCTATCATCAAATTCTTGTAAAATCCATCTGGTTCACTAATGTCCTTCAGGGAAGGAAATCTGCCATCCTTACCTGATCTGGCCTTTGTGTGACTCCAGACCCATAGCAATGCGGTTGACTGTTAATTGCCCTCTGAAATAGCATTAGCTAGTCACTCATCTCAAGGGCAACTAGAGATGGACAACACATGCTGGCTTTGCTCACGATGATGAAAGAATAAAGAAAGAGAAGGGGCTGGGCCATTGGATAATATTCACAGGAAGTACGTATAAATGAAAAGCCTCCATGTGGATCAGTGTCTGAGTATCAATGTCACAAAGTGATAGCTCCTTTAGTCAATAAGCTAGCTGTATTCGCTTTTTGTTTTATTCTATCACAGGATGTGGGTGTCACTGGCTCAGCTAATATCTATAGCCCATCCCCAATTGCCCAGATGGTAGTTAAGGGTCTCATCGTTCTGTGGGTCTGGAGTCACATGCAGGCCAGACCAGGTAAGGATGGCAGATGTTCTTCCCTGAAGGGCATTGGTGAACCAGATGGGTTTATTTTACAGCAATTGACAATGAACTTCCTTTAATTCATTATTTTATTTTTCTTTTGAATTGAAATTCCACCTGCCAGGGATTTGAACTGATCTCTATGAAACATTAACTCGGGGCTCTCGATTGCTCATTGAATGACATCATCACAATGTCACTGCCCAGACGACCAGCTGGATGTTAAAGCAATGTCTCACTGGCATTGCTTTTCCCCCAGTCTGTTTCAGTCATATCAGCTGATGGCTGTGGCAGAATGAATGGCATTCAGGGTACAGAAAGTAGGTTAAAAATAAATTGCTACTTTTCTCCCTGCACTTGTATTAGTAATTTCATTTCTTGTAGCTTCAGTAACCAACTGAAGTAAGTCATTGTAATAGTTTAAGTAATCACAATTCTTCATAATTTATTTAAGTATAATGCATAACTACAAATATACTCAACTCCCTGATAAGCTCAGGACATGTGATTTCTAAAAACTCTCAGATGAAGGTCTTAAACTGTAGCACAACAATCCACTTTACCAAACGTGTCTTTCATAAAATTAAAAATGAAATACAACGAAATAGCAGTAAGTCAAATTCTGATGATATGAAACTCTAATTGCACTGGGTACATTTAGGAATCTAAAAGAATATCGTTGTGTTAGGTCAGAATTTACACCTGTAACTTCAGCCCAGTGGAACTGATTGTGGCTGAGTGAGGCTATGTGAAGTCAGAGTGACCCGTTTCCCAAGGCCACCTGCCTGAGACAGGATCTACAAAACCTGCCAGAAAGGTGAAACCAGCAAGAAATTCAAAAGTGTTGCTAGTCAGCAAAAAAGTGTGAGGGTGATACAGTCAGCAGAAAACCGTGGAGTAAAGTAAAGACTAGACGTCACTAAGGAGTTGGAGATTCTACAAGATGAGTCTGTCAAACATTTTGAAGCAGACATGAATATCTCGAAGGTGGGTGAGGATGAACATGGGCAACAATCCTGATGTTGAAGAAGCTCAGCTGATGTGGTACAAGGCAGCAGAAGCAGACACTGTTTCCCATCTCAAGTGCAATCTTTCAGGAGTGTGGACTCATCCTGGCACAGGCTGGGCCACATGGAGCTCATGGATGGCCAGACTGAGTCACGATAAGTATTGGCTTTCGGTGCAGTGAGTGCTGAGGCTGTGTGATGGCTATAGCACTAATGCCAGGTAATTGGCTCCAATGTGGTCCGGCCCACTTGTACGAGTTCCCACTAAGAGAGATTTTTAATGCAGATGAAATGACATTATTTTACTGCCTTTTGCTGGAATGTTCTTCAATGTTTTAAAGGTGAGTGTGTGATGATTGAAAATAAAATGTCTGTATGTCTGTACTTTGGTCAACACCAATGTGGACAGACACTGCGAGCGACTGACCACTTCTTGTGGTTGGAGATACTAAGAATCCACAAGGTTGCAAAGGTCAACATGTTCTCGACTCAGGATGAGGTGAATGATCTGCCTGAACAATGTCTGAGGAATGGATCAGAAAAATAGGTTTTGTCTGTCAACAGAAGGAAAGGCAGGTCATCATCAATGCAGCCACCTGCCCTGTCCATTTCCCAGGAGTATCCAACTGATTATTCCTGCTTCCTTACGTCAGCCAAGCAGTAGCCAATGGGTTTGGGCTGATTAGGAACCTAACAGCTCTCCAGGCCACCCCGAAGAAGCAGGAGAGGCCTCCCTCATTATGAAGGGATGGAAGCTGGTACTGGAATTCCCACTGTGTCTCACTGCAAGTACCAAATTGAATATACCAGGCACTTAGAGCAAGGGGCAACAGGACACTAACCTGAGAGTACCCCAACCCTGCACCGCCCATTTCTATCTTTACCCAAAATCCATAAACCTGACAGCCCCGGTCAACCCCTTGTCACTGCCTGCTCCTGCCCCACTGAGCTCATCTCCTCTGCATCCACTTCATGCTTTCCCCTTTGGTCCAGGAATTCCCTACCTACATCAGTGACACAATACACACCCTCCAACTTTTCCAAAACTTTCAATTCCCTGGCCCCCAGCACCTCATCTTCAGCATGGATGTACAGTACCTGTACACTCAGTCCCCTACACGGAGGGCTGAAATGCCCTCCACTTCTTCCTCTCCCGTAGGCCCAATCAGTCCCCCTCCACTGACAGTCTCATTCTCTTAGTTGAACTGGTTCTCATCCTCAACGATTTTTCCTTTGATTCCTCCTGCTTCTACAAACCAAAGGGGTGGCCATGGGCACTCTCATGGGCCCGAGCTATGCCTGCCTCTTTGCAGTATTTGTGGAGCAGTCCCTCTTCCACAACTACACCGACACCATCCCTCACTTGTTTCTCTGCTATATTGATGACTGCATCGGTGTGGCCGTGTGCTCCTACGAGGAGCTTGAGCAGTTCATCAACTTCACCAACACCTTCCACCCTGCACTCAAATTTAACTGGACTATGTCTGACACCTCCCTCCCCTTCCTGGACCTCTCCATCTCCATCTTTGGAAACTAACTCACCGTCGACATCCATTTCAAACCCGTTGACTCCCACAACTACCTTGACTACACCTCCTCTCACCCACCCTCTGCAAAACGCTATCCCATGCTCTCAATTCCTCTGCCTCTCCACATCTGCTCCCAAGATGAGGCATTCTATTCCAGGACATCCCAGATATCCTCCAACTTTAGGGACCATAATTCCCATCACCCTGTAATTAAGGATGCCGTTAACTGCATCTCCTCCATTTCTTGCACCTTTGTCCTCAAACAGCAATAAGGACAAAGTCCCCTTAGACCTCGTGTGCCACCCCACAAACTTCTGAATCCAATGCATCATCCTCCGACATTTCGATACCTAAAATCAGACACCACCACCAAAAAGATATTTCTCTCCCCACCCCTGTCCACTTTCTGCAGGGACTGTTCATTCCACGCCTCCCTTGTCAGCTCTATAGTCACCACCAATTTCTCCAACAAACCCTGTACCTCTCCCTGCAAACGCAAGAGGTGCAACACGTGCTCCTACAGCTCCCCTCTCACCTCCATCCATGGCCTCAACGAACCCTTCCCGATGCGGCACACAATCACCTGCACTTCATCCAACCTGACTTATTGCATCCGTTGCTCCCAATGTGGTCTCCTCTTCATCAGGAAAACCAAATGCAGACTCGGGCACTGGTTCGTGGAGCATCTGCACTCTGCACACATCAACCATACCAACCTTCTGGTTGCCATCCATTTTAATTCTGCCTCCCACATCCCTGAGGACATGTCCATCCTGGGCCTCCTCCACTGTCCACAAACGTAAATTGGAGGAACAACGCCTGATATTTCGCCTTGGGAGTTTACAGCCCAATGGCCTCAACATTGGCTTCACCAGCTTCAAAATCCCTCCACCCCCAGCCTTATCACACGTTCAGCCCTCTCCCTCCTCCTCATCTCTCTGATCTGACCAAACCTGCCCATCTTCCTACTCACCTATTTGAGATAACAAGCATGGGGCTGGATGAACACAGCAGGTGAAGCAGCATCATAGGAGCACGAAAACTTGACGTTTCGGGCCAAAACCCTTCATCAGAAATGGGGGAGGGGAAGAGGGTTCTGAAATAAATAGGGAGAGAGGGGGAGGTGGATAGAGGAGAGGATAGGTGGAGAGGAGGCAGACAAGTCGAAGAGGCGGGGATGGAGCCAGTAAAGGTGAGTGTAGGTGGGGGGGGTAGGGAGGAGATAGGTCAGTCCAGGGAGGACGGACAGGTCAAGGGGGCGGGATGATGTTAGTAGATAGGAGATGGGGGTGTGGCTTGAGGTGAGAGGAAAAACAGGTTAGGGAGGTGGAGATGAGCTGGGCTGGTTTTGGGATGCAGTTGGGGGAGGGGAGATT
Organism: Ginglymostoma cirratum; assembly: GCA_024137785.1. Classification (NCBI taxonomy): domain Eukaryota; kingdom Metazoa; phylum Chordata; class Chondrichthyes; order Orectolobiformes; family Ginglymostomatidae; genus Ginglymostoma; species Ginglymostoma cirratum. The sequence goes on along the minus strand of JAHRHZ010000140.1, from coordinate 950,712 downwards.
TTGAAGCTTGTGAAATCCACATTGATGCCATTGGGCTGCAGGGTTCCCAGGCTGAATGAGAGTTGCTGTTCCTGCAGCCTTCGGGTGGCATCATTGTGGCATTGCAGGAGGCCAAGGATGGACATGTCATCTGAGGAATGGGAGGGGGAGCTGAAATGGTTCGTGACTGGGAGGTGCAGTTGTTTGTTGCGAACTGAGCGCAGGTGTTCTGCAAAGCGGTCCCCAAGCTTCCGCTTGGTTTCCCCGATGTAGAGGAAGCCACAACGGGTACAGCGGATGCAGTATACCACATTGGCAGATGTGCAGGTGAACCTCTGCCTGATGTGGAAAGTCTTCTTGGGGCCTGGGATTGGGGTGAGGGAGGAGGTGTGGGGGCAGGTGTAGCACTTCCTGCGGTTACAAGGAAAAGTGCCGGGTGTGGTGGGGCTGGAGGGGAGTGTGGAGCAGACAAGGGAGTCGCGGAGGGAGTGGTCCCTCTGGAAGGCAGATAAGGGTGGGGAGGGAAAAATGTCTTTGGTGGTGGGGTCTGATTGCAGATGGCGGAAGTGTTGGAGGATGATGCGTTGGATCTGGAGGTTGGTGGGGTGGTATGTGAGGACGAGGGGGATTCTTTTTTGGTTATTGTTGCGGGGACAGGGCGTGAGGGATGTGTTCTGGGAAATGCGGGAGACACGGTTGAGGGCGTTTTCGACCACTGTGGGGGGGAAGTTGCGGTCCTTGAAGAATGAGGACATTTGAGATGTGCGGGATTGGAATGTCTCATCCTGGGAGCAGATGCGGCGGAGGCGAAGGAATTGGGAATAGGGGATGGCATTTTTGCAGGAGGGTGGGTGGGAGGAGGTGTATTCCAGGTAGCTGTGGGAGTCAGTGGGCTTGAAATGGACATCTGTTTCTAGGTGGTTGCCCGAGATGGAGACAGAGAGGTCCAGGAAGGAGAGAGAAGTGTTGGAGATGGTCCAGGTGAACTTCAGGTTGGGGTGGAAGGTGTTGGTGAATTGGATGAACTGTTCGAGCTCCTCGTGGGAGCACGAGGCGGCACCGATGCAGTCATCAATGTAACGGAGGAAGAGGTGGGGTTTAGGGCCAGTGTAGGTACGGAAGAGGGATTGTTCCACGTAACCTACAAAGAGGCAGGCATAGCTTGGGCCCATGCGGGTACCCATGGCCACCCCCTTTGTCTGTAGGAAGTGGGAGAATTGAAAGAAAAGTTGTTGAGGGTGAGGACGAGTTCGGCTAGGCTCTATCTGCTCCACCCTTCCCACGGACCAATCACAATAACCCCTTACCTGCATCCACCTATCACCATCACAACTACTGCGCTCCCCTCCCCACCCCCCAGCCACACCGGCTTCTGTGTAATTCTGGGCCCCTGTCCCCCTGTCCCCCTTCCGCAGTACTGACATAATGCTTTGGGACAAAACCCTGATTTCTCTGCTCCTTGGATGCTATCTGACTTGCTGTGATTTTTCAGCTCCACATTTACTGGCCCTAGCTTCCAGCATCTGCAGTCTTTAGTGTCTCCAATGGGACAAGGCTAACTGAGCGGAAGCTGTCCGTTGGTCACATGGGGGAAGCCAGTTTGGAAATTCCAGAAGAGACAGCAAAGAAACCTGCACTGAGCTGGATCACACAGTGCAGGGACAGATGAAGCACTCATTGGAGACCGTGCATCCTGGGTCTAAGAAACCAGGGGAGGACAGTAACCCTGAAGAGCCCACCTGCTTTTTCACCTGTTTCCACAAAACTCCAGGTTTCCTAGATATCCCAGGAATACTGCAGCATGGGAACACTGAGAACCGGTTAGACTGCATTGAGGATGTGCAAAGGGCATTGCACCCACTTAGACAGCCCACTGAACAGGAAAAGGCATTTATTCCAAATTCAGCTTGTGACATTTTTCAAAGCCTTTTGAGTCCAGGTTGTAGTTGTGAAGAAATTGAAGAAGAATGATATTTTTCACTTATTTACTGCTTTGCTGTGTGTTATTTCATAGAGAAATAGAGAGCCAAGGAGGTTTCTATGGAAATGGTGACACATATTTGACAGCAGAAGCCCTGGAACTTGACTCATTGTGATTTTACTGAAATTAATTATTTCTCTCATTCTCTTTATTCCCCCCACCCTCAATAATCTAAAGGGATAATTTTGCTACATCTTCTGTATAAATCCTGATTTTTGTTTTGACTTGCTGCTCATGGTCAGCTGAGTGAGAGTTTTAATAATTTCCGCCAAGGGAATGCTTTACAAGGATTGTTTTACTGACTGCGTTGTTCCTTTCCTTCTTAGGATTAAGTGAAGCAGAACCTAAGATAGTCAATTCAGGATGAGAGATAGTAGGAACTGCAGATGCTGGAGAATCTGAGATAACGAGGTGTAAAGCTGGATGAACACAGCAGGCCAAGCAGCACCAGAGGAGCAGGAAAGCTGACGTTTCAGGCCTAGAAACGTCAGCCTTACTACAGGATGAGGGCTCCTTTTCCCTACAGATCCCCCAAGGGGGAGCCTCCAGTGGTGATAAATTTCCAGTCAGAAATTTTGTACAGTCGAGTGAAAGTCATTAACACACAGGATATGGTTAAAGTGATGTTAACCATTGTTAATCTATTGCACCAAATTTGGCAGTCGTCGTAATATAGATATTAAATCAAACACTGCTAGACTTTAGTAATGTGTTTAACTTTATTAAAGTGTTTATTCATGTCTGCTTAAACAGCATATGAATATTTAAGAATATATTAAAATGTGAAATGAATGTTGCAGGGAAAGGGTTGGCTCTAAAATATCATTAAAAATTACCGGGTAAGCAATTTTCTATAATGAATGTCAAGTATAGTTTGAAGTTTTCTGAACAAACTGATGTATTTAGGGTTCACACTCCCCATGTTGATGTACTTGAAGTATTCAGCAATTTTTAATGGGGTCTCTTGAATGACAAATGCTGCACAATTTATCTAACATTCATCATAGTTCATTCGCGAATATATGACTTAAACTATTAATTTTAAAATATCCATGCAATGCAGAACTGCAGTTAATGAGTTGAATGAAATGCTGAGCTGTATGGCCAAAACAGCAGAAGATGGATAGTCATCATCATATTTACTTGGTTAAACTACATTTTGGGCACCGTGTCCTTTTGGGCACCAAACCAAGAAGACGCTGAGCCCCTGATGTGAACCACTAGGATTACCTCCAGTCTTGGTGAAACATGGTGGCTCAGTGGTTAGCACTGCTGCCTCACAGCACCAGGGACCCAGGTTCAATTCCACCCTCAGGCAACTGTCTGTGTGGAGTTTGCACATTCTCCCCATGTCTGCGTGGGTTTCCTCTAGGTGCTCCGGTTTCCTCCCACAGCCCAAAGATGTGCAGGTTAGGGTGGATTGACCATAGGAAATGCAGGGTTACAGGGATAGGATAGGGGTCTAGGTGGGATGCTGTTTGGAGGGCTGTGTGTACTTGATGGGCCCAATGGCCTGCTTCCACACTGTAGAGTATCTTTGATTTTATTCTATGATTCTACAGAAGTACTGGAAAAAGGATTAAGCTCTTCAATTTTGAAATGATGTGTGCAATTTGATCTTTTGGTGATCGACAAGATGGGAAAGACAAATGTGGAAAAGCATTTTAAATTAAGGAAAATAGCAATAACCCATCTTAGTCAAAGATAAAAGTAGAACTGACATGAGATTCTTCCACATATTTAAAAAAAACTGATCAGTGCCTTGAACAGAGTTGGTGATGGAGCTGAAAACTGTGAACTCATTCAGAAATAAATAGATTATCTTTTGGAGAAAGTGGCTAACATCCTCACTGTGGGTGGGCAGTGATTGGCTGCACAGCCTCCTCTCAATTATTTAATAAAATATTTGTTTCAGGATTCTTCTAAGCACAAACATCTTCAGCTATTTCATTATAAAGTTAGTGAAGATGTTTTCTAATGGTTGTCAGTGTTCACTTCTACTCAACAACTCCCACAACTGGACCCCATCTCTAAGGTGGAGAACCGAGAGCAGGAATGATGAGGGGAGCGTTGCTGGGCCTTTACATCCAACTTTGCTGCTTATTTATCATTGTACCTTAAAGCATTCAGCCTGCAGTTCCAAATCCACATGGAAATAATCAGATGTGAACAAGAGCCACCTCTAAGCTGGTTCTGACGAGAGACACTTGAACCTGCAAGAAATAAAGTTATATTGGAACAGCCCTTCAGCCCAACCAGTTCATACTAGTGTTTATTAGCCACATGAGCAATATTCCAACCCTGTTATCACATCTCATTAATAATTGAATCCCTACAATAGCATTGTCCTTATCAGGCTCTGCTTGTTAATGGTTCACCAGCCACATGGTGTTTTCCTGGTGACGGAAACAATAGAATAAAGATTTAGTACAATAGTGTCTTTTTATTGGGTCACTGCACATTCACACACAGCGACAGGTTTCCTTGTTTCCAGGGAGTGGAGTCAGGGGGAGGAGCACATGGAGCACGGTGAGTATAAACCTGAACTTACCCCTTGGGGATTCACAGCCTTGTTTCCAGGGGGAGGAGCACATGGAGCACGGTGAGTATAAACCCTAACTTACCCCTTGGGGATTCCCAGCCTTGTTTCTAGGGAGCGGAGTGAGGGGGAGGAGCACATGGAGCGTGGTGAGTATAAACCCTAACTTTTACCCCTTGGGGATTCCCAGCCTTGTTTCCAGGGAGCGGAGTGAGGGGGAGGAGCACATGGAGCGCGGTGAGTATAAACCCCACACGGGGAAACTGAAATGAAATTGAAAAAGTGACGTCAGAGGAGGGCTGTGATCTGATTGGCTGTAGGCAATCTGTCTTAAATTTGAAAAGAAAATCACTTTAAAGCCATTTAATGATTAATTAACTAACCAGGGATTAACCAAGTAATAAACTAAGTAAGTATAAATGGCTGGGCAGGTGATGTGTTGTAGCTGTATGATGTGGGATCTGGCTGATTCCATTGCGAACTGCAGCGACCACATCTGCAGCAAGTGCTAGTTGCTTGAGGAACTTTGGCTCAGAGTTGATGAGCTGGAATCAGAGCTTCAAACCCTGCGGCACATCTGGGAGGGGCAGAAGTATCTGGACACTGTGTTTCAGGAGGCAGTCATACCTGGTAGATTACATACTTCAAATTTAGAACAGAGAAAAGGAGAAACTTCTTCAGCCAGAGAGTGGTGAATCTATGGAATTCACTGCCACAGAAGGCTGTGGAGGCCAGATCATTGAGTATATTTAAGACTGAGATAGACAGGTTCTTGATTATCAAGGGCACCAAGGGTTACGGGGAGAAAGCGGGAGAATGGGGTTGAGAAACTTATCAGCCATGATTGAATGGCGGAGCAGACTTAATGGGCCAAATGGCCTACTTTCTGCTCCTGTGTCTTATGTTGGGTAAATTAAACTACCTTTTGGTGCAGAGGTAGTGTAGGGGCAGAGAGGGGGAAAAAAAGAGAGATATTTTAAAAACTAAACAGGAGATTCAGAAGGTCTCCTGGTCTAGGGACTGTCTTGAAGTGGGCTGGTCACAGTCCATCTTCTTGTGTGGAATTGGTGTTGCTAAAAAAACAAGTAGAATCACTACAGTGCATCGGCTCATCAAGTCTGCCCTGACCCTCCAAAGAGCATCCCACCCAGACCCACTTTCCCACTCTAACCCTGCATTTCCCATGGCTAATCCATCTAACCTGCGCATCTTTGGTTTGTGAGATGAAACTGGAGCAAGTCCATGCAGACATGGGGAGAATGTGCAAACTCCGCACAGACTTGTCACTGGAGGCTGAGATTGAACCCAGGTCCCTGGTGCTGTCATGCAGCAGCATTAACCACTGAGCCAACGTGCCACTCTTTTGTTTCCTTCTAACCTCTTCTGAAGCGTTGTCGTGATCTTTACTTTGGTCAATTGGTCTAATTTTGTAAGTCGTCACCTCTCTACTTCTGTCTGAAAAGAATCTCTCGCTTCTAATCTGTCTTACATCTGTGTCACTTTCTCATTGAGATTGCCCATGGACTGTTGGCTACTCTATCTCAATCTGTCAGAATTATCTTCGAATTCAGTGAGTGGAGTTTCACTCGGATTCTTCGCATCAAGTATTGTGATGGCTATTTGTCATTGACAACTATCAAGGAGTTTCTGTTTTCCACCTTGATCCATTCAGTTATCAGCTGTGGGGACTTTTGTAGAAAGCTGAGAGATCTGGGTAGTCACTTACCTGACTGATAATTGATTATCTGATAATTGATAAAATCAGATTGACTGGTATCAATGATTCCATCATTACCCTGTTCATTGTCAATCTCTGCCAATCTGGAGTTGCTGACCCATGTCTATTGGTTGCTTGACGTCAAACTGTTTCCTTTATAATTGGTCCTGTCGTATTCTCCTGATTCATAAAGGTTAGAGGATTCATTGATCTATTTAAGGGAGATTGCAGACAAATACATGACACGCCTCTCCTGCTTATATTGATCATTCCTGTTAGCTATTGGTAAATTGACTGGCAGGACCAGTCTCTCAAAAGGCAGTTAAGTGCTCTGGAAGACTGATGGTGGAGTTAACAGTTTCTAATCTTGTTGATGTCATTGGGTAAGGTAGTGTAGGCAATATCCTAGTGGATAACTGAAGGAACATGGGAACAGGAGGAGACTATTTAGCACCTTGAGCCTGTTCTGCCATTTAATGTCAGATCTGTGGCTTAATTCCATATACCTGCCTTTGGTCCATATCCCTTAATATCTTTGGTTAACAAAAAAACAACCTCTGTCTCAGGTTTAAAATTAATGACTGATGCAGCATCCCCTGACACGTGGTGAAAGAGAGTTCCAAACCTCTACCACCCTCTCTCTGTGTTAATAGAGTCATTGAGACAAACGGCATGGAAACAGACCCTTCGGTCCAACCAGTCCATGCCGAACATAATCCCAAACTCAACTAGTCCCACTGCCTACTGCTGGCCCACATCCCTCCAAACCTTTCCCATTCATCTACTCGTTCAAATGTTTCATAAACGTAATTGTACCCACATTCACCACTTCCTCAGGAAGTTCATTCCACATGCAAACGTGTAAAAAATGTTGCCTCTCATGTCTTTTTTAAATCTCTCTCTGAAGTGCTTCCTAACATCTCTCCTGAATGGCCTGGCCCTAACCCTCACACTATGCCCCTTGTTCTAGTCCCAGAGAGGCAGGTTCAGTCCATCGGTTGGTTTATCACCAAATGCTCAAATGGATGATAAAGGTTCTTTTAATGTGAAATGTTTCAGTCCTATATTGATATCTTGCACCAGCAGCAGTGCCATGTTTAAGTCTAAACGAGGTCCTCACATTATGAGGGACCTCTAAATATGAAGAAAACAGGCAAACCTTCCATTTTTACCACATCGGTTAACAATCTAAAGTGACATTTTCAATTGCGGTGCTTTTATTATGAAAGACTCATTTTTGGATGCTGACCGTGATCAGAAAAGTTTGATTTCCTCTCGACCTGTATTCGGGAAATGCAGCACCCTGAGGCATACAGTATCCCTGATGGACTGAAGCACAGACCACAAACACCCCCCTCAATGTTGCCCTCTCCCTTGACCTCTAATTTTGACCTGATCCATTGAGAAATATAAAAGTATCTTTTGAGTTTTCGTGTGTTTTTCCTTTTCAAAAAGTAAATGTCTTGACTAAAACTGCAGTTGCTGTACAATTAATCCAAAGACCCAGGGAATGTTCTGAGGACCAAGGTTGGAATTTTGCCCTGACAGATGGTGGAATTTGAATTTGATCAAAATCTGGACTTGTCGAATGACAACCATGAAACCATTGTTGATCGATAGAAAAATCCATCTGGTTCACTAATGCCCTTTAGGGAAGGAAACTGCCATCCTTAACTGGCCTATGCTTGATTACAGACCCACAGCAATGCAGCTGACTCTCAACTGCTGTCTGAAATGGCCGAGCAAATCCCTCAGTTGTAATAATTGCTTGTCAGTCTCAAAAATGAAATGAAACCGGTGGGACACCCAGCATCGACCCGAAGACTAGAAAAGACAATGGCAGAAACAGCCTTGTCAATCCTGCAAAGTCCTCCTCACTAATATCTAGGAGCTAGTGCCAAAACTGGGAGAGCTGTCTCACAGATTATAGTCAAGCAACTGCCTGACATGGTCATACTCACAGAATCATACCTTACAAAGAATGTCCCAGATACTACAATCACAATCTCTGGCTGTGTTCTAGCCTAACAGCAGGACAGACCCAGCAGCGGTGGCAGCATGGTGGTGCACAGGCGAGAGGGAGTTTTCCTGGGGATTCTTAACACTGATTCTGGGCCTCATGAAGTCTTGTGGCTTCAGGCAAACCATTAACAAGAAAACTTCCCGCTGGTTTCAACACACCATCCTCTTTCGGCTGATGAGTTTGGTACCTCGATGCTCCTCCATGTTGAACAATACTTAGAGGATGGCAAGGGTACAAAATGTACTCTGGGTGGGGGATTTCAATGTCCTCCACCAAGAATGGCTCGGCAGCAGTACTACTGATCCAGCTGGTCGGGTCCTAAAGGACATAGCTGCTAGACTGGTCTGCGGCAGGTGGTGAGGGAACCAACAAGAGGGAAAAACATACTTGACCTCATCCTTACTAACCTGCCAGCTGCATTGCATCTGTCCATCACAGTATCAGTAAGAGTGACAACAATACAGTCCCTGTAGAGACACAGTCCTGCATTCACAAACCATGATACCCTATATAGTATTGTGTGGCTCTGTTAATATGCTAACTGGGATAGATTTTGAACAGGGTGTGGAGCTGGATGAACACAGCAGGCCAAGAAGCATTACAGGAGCAGGAAAGCTTGATGTTTCGGGCCAAGCCCCTTCATCAGACCCTTCATCTGATGAAGGGTCTAGGCCCGAAACGTCAAGCTTTCCTGCTCCTGTGATGCTGCTTGGCCTGCTGTGTACATCCAGCTGCACACCTTGTTATCTTGGATTCTCCAGCATCTGCACTACCTATTATCTCTCTCCCTAGATTTTGAACAGGTCTAGCAACTCAAAACTAGACATCCACAAGGTACTGTGGGCCATCAACAGCAGATACAGATGTGATGATAATACCTAATGATAGTACAGTGACTGATATTCCAGCTGTAGAACATCGATACACAAATTCAATGGTCTTGGTCTCTGGGATGTCTCAACTGAGCATGGTCTTTTATTCTGCATACTGAGAGGTCCTTCTGAGTGTTAACATTGGAACAGCCCATTTGAGAAATTAGAGTAATCTTTCAAAAATAAATTTGATACAACAGGGTCTATTTCATTTAATTAGTTAATGTTGAAAAATACAATTGGAATTGGCTGGTATTCTGTCCTATAACTGATTGTATTTGCCGTTTCATCTACAATCACCTCACAACATCAGCTTCAGGCTGCCTGGTGATGTACCCAGTGAAATCCTGTTGGAATTCAAGTCACGAGTATTCCAAGCATCATAGAAAAGCTTTGCTCATGTATCTGAGGAAGCAACGTGGTATTACCTTGGATTCACGTCTGGAAGAGAAGGTTAACAAAAGGAGCAAGAGGATTAGAGGCTCATATATGAGTTTGTAAGTGCAGCTGCGTGAATATTTAGCAGGGCATGGGCCAATCTGTTAGGGAAGGCAATGAAAAATTTGGATTACCTCAGAACAGGAATGTTATTGGCTTGATAGAGCTGATTGCGAAGTTAAGTTCTTTTCTTACCAAACAGGTGGAACATTCTAGAAGCAGGGAAGTCTTCATAATTGCCTAAAGCAATATGTGATGAACTCATCCAGTTTAGTGCTGGAAAACATGAGCATTTATTTTGGATGACTTGAGAAAAGCAGGAAACTTTGCTCTGTCACTTAACTCTACCCCAGAACTTTCACATGTTGATTAACTGACTGTTAACGTAAAAGATGTGTCACCCAGTGAGAGTTCCCTTGTATTACTGAAATCCTGCTGGTGAAACTGATCAGCAAAGTGCTGGGTTATTGAGGTAATGATGGCAAAGTTGACTTTCCTAAGTACAGAGATAACAAGGTGTGGAGTTGGATGAACACAGCAGGCCAAGCAGCATCAGAGGGGCAGGAAAGCTTGATGTTTTGGGCCTAGACCCTTCATCAGAAATGGCGGAGGGGAAGAGGGTTCTGAAATAAATAGGGAGAGAGGGGGAGGTGGATGGAAGATGGATAAAGGAGCAGATAGGTGGAGAGGAGATGGACAGGTCAAAGAGGTGGGGATTTAGTAAGTGCAGTTGTTTGTCATGTGATAATACAGATTTGGCAGAAAGCTTTAGTTTTATGCAGGAAAACCTTCTAGACAAAACAAAGTATGTTGTATAAATTCCACATTTGCTGGATCTGGTTGGCTCGTGCTGCAATTGATTGTTGACTTGATACAGAGATTTGTTTTCCTGTTGAGCAAAAAATAGTCACATTTCTCTCTGCCTCTACAAAATGTTGGACAGTTCTCAAATTATTGAGATAATAGGAACTGCAGATGCTGGAGAATCCGAGATAACAAGGTGTGCAGCTGGATGAACACAACAGACCAAGCAGGAAAGCTTGACGTTTTGGGCCTAGACCCTTCTTCAGAAAATCTGAAGAAGGGTCTAGGCCCGAAACGTCAAGCTTTCCTGCTCCTATGATGCTGCTTGGCCTGCTGTGTTCATCCAGCTCCACACCTTGTTGACTCAAATTATTGAGTCCTGATTCCACTGTCCCTAAACATCTGTCTGACATAGCTTTTGCATGTGCTTCCCACCCTATCTCAGCCAGTGCTGAGAATCACTGTTCAATCTGTAATGCTCTGATTCATCCTAACACTGAGGGCTGAGAAAGGTGATAGGAGCAGAGCAGCTAGTATGGCTTAGGAGAAAATAGATGAGTTAGAGTTTGGGTGATCAGTTCCACAAAACCAGCAAAACGCTTCAAAAGGCACACAGGGAAGGCTTTACATATCTCTGTCACACATCACAAAATAAACCCAAGGAAATGTTGATGAAATTGAACTCAGATCAAAAGAAAAGCCTGCCTATTGTAAACCACAGGCATCTGAATGATAACAAAGGAAGTTAAGGATGGCGATGTAAAACACTAATGAAATACTTTCTGTCAGAGACAAGTTTTTTTGAAATCCTTTATTTTATGGGAGGTGATGGCCTAGTGGCATTATCGCTGGACTTTTAATCCAGAGATGCAGATAATGTTCTGGGGACCTGGGTTCAAATCCTGCCACGGCAGATGGTGGAATTTGAATTCAATAAATATCTAGAATTAAGAGTCTCATGATGACCATGAATCCATTGTCAATTGTCAGGGAAAACCCATCTGGTTCACTAATGTCCTTTGGGGAAGGAAACTGCCATCCTTACCTGGTCTGGCCTACATGTGACTCCAGACCCACGGCAATGTGGTTGACTCTTAACTGTCTTCTGGGAAATTAGGGATGGGCAATAAATGCTGTCTTGTAAGTGACGCCCTCATCCCGTGAATGAATAAAGGACTTGAAGAACAATTACATAGCAAATGTTGCAGACCATTTTTCATTTTTGGTTGATTTAGATGCTTTGGAGAAAGCTGTGGGAATGTGCAAAACTTCTGATGAAAGATTATCCTCACACTGTTGATGTTAACCTTCTTGGAACAATAAAGCATTTCCAAACTTAAAGCAAGAAAAATGAACAAGACGAAGTACATTTCTGCAATATTGAGGCTCTCTTTGAGTCTAATAGTAATTAAATACTCAGGAAAAAGGCCATTTTCACAGCCCAGAATCATCAAGAATGAACTGTGATGGAGTCCCCTAGACTCAAAACGTTAGTTTTCTTTCTCTCCATGGATGCTGCCTAACCTGCTGTGATCTGCAGCATTTTTTTCTTTTCAATACAGATTCCAGTATCTGCAGCAATTTGCTCCCAGTAAGAATAAAATGTGAACCACAAAGCTGCAAGTAAAGCTGCAGCGACATCATCATTAAAACATTGATGCTCATGGAAAGTAATAAGTGTATTCAATAGAGTTTAGAAGGTTGAGGGGAGATCTAATAGAAACTTACAAGATAATGCATGGCTTAGAAAGGGTGGACGCTGGGAAGTTGTTTTCATTAGGTGGAGATACTAGGACCCGTGGGCGCAGCCTTAGAATTAGAGGGGGTCAATTTAGAACGGAAATGAGGAGACATTTCTTCAGCCAGACAATGGTGGGCCTGTGGAATTCATTGCCACGGAGCGCAGTGGAGGCCGGGACGTTGAATGTCTTCAAGGCAGAGATTGATAAATTCTTGATCTCGCAAGGAATCAAGGGCTACGGGGAGAGTGCGGGTAAGTGGAGTTGAAATGCCCATCAGCCATGATTAAATGGCGGAGTGGACTTGATGGGCCAAATGGCCTTACTTCCACTCCTATGTCTTATGGTCTTATGACAAAATTAATATTAATAATTTCAAATTGATATTGTCAGATGTTTTCTGAAAGAGACTAACAAATAAAGTTTTTTTTTTGCCTTTCTAGTTATTGATAAACACTTCACTCAACCTTTTGGGAAGTGTACTGTCCCAGCTGCTTGTTGGCAAATGTTTCTTTCTAGCTGTAAATATACAGTTTTAAAGAGAGAGACAGAAACACTCTTGTTGTTGCCATGTCAAAACCCTTGGAATGGCTTGTCAGTGTGTTTCCAGCACATGGGCTCCAGCTCACTACCACCTTCTCCAGGTAATTAGCGGTGGGCAATGGAAGGGGGCCTTGCCTACAATGGCACGTTACAAGAACAAAAATCACAGGATTTCAAATAGAAAGTTGAGGCAGGCTTTCTCCGGGCTCAGGAGATTGTAGGGAAGTATTGTGTGTTATTTCGTTAGATCAAGCAATGAGAGTAGTGTATTCATTACTTCATTACACAAGGACAACTTAAAGCAAGTGGGATTAGTTCAGTGTATGAAACCTGGTCCACATGGACCAGTTGGGCCGAAAGGTCTGTTTCCATTCTGTATGACTTTGTGGTTCTATGATTTATCCACAACTGCTTCCTTATGATATGAAGGAACTTATCGATTCATAGCCTTATCCTACTAGATCTTCTTTTATGTGGGGGATATACAAACATTTTCCATATACTTGGGCCTCCTGCAGAAATACTTGTATCATTTATAACTTTGGGTGAGGAGCCAAATGACTAGAAAGTGGCTAATGTTTTGTCTTTGGTTAAGAAGGGATGTGAGGAGAAGCCTGGGAACTATAGACCTGTGAATCTGTTTGGTGGTGGGCAAGTTGTTGTGGGTGATTCTGAAAGATAGGATTTATACACATTTGGAGAGGCAAGGAATGATTAGGGATTGTCAGCATGGTTTTGTGTGAGGGAAATTGTGTCTTATAAACTTGATTGAGTTATTTGAGGAAGCAACAAAGAAGATTGTTGAGGGCAGAGTGGTGGACAATGTTTACTTGGACTTGAGTAAAGCCTTTGACAAGGTTCTGCATGGTAGACTAATTAGTAAAGTTAGATCACATGGGATTCAGGTTGAGCTTGCCAATTGAATACATTTGGGTCCACTTTTGTTTGTCGTTTCTATAAATGATTTGGATGAGAATATAGAAACCATTATACGTGAATTTGCGGATGACACCAAAATTGATAGTTGAGAAGACAGTGAAGAAGGTTATCTGAGACCGCAAGAGATCTTGAACAATTGGGTCAATGGGCTGAAAAGTAGCAAATGGAGTTTAATTTGGATAAATGTGAGGTGTTGCATTTCAGTAAGATGAACAAGGGCAGGACATACAGTTAATGGGAAGACTCAGGGTAGTGTTGTCGAACAGAGAGACCTAGGGGTTTCAGGTATATAGTCCTTTGAAAGTTGTGTCACAGATAGACAGGGTTCTTAAAAAGGTATTTAGTACACTTGCCTTCATTGCTCAAACCATTGAGTATAGGAATTGGGGTGCCATGTTGTGGTTGTACAGGATGGTGGTGAGGCCATGTTTGGAGTATAGTGTATAGTTCTGGTTGCCCTATTATAGGAAGGGTATTATTAAGCTGAGAGGATTCAGAAGAGATTTACCAGGATGCTGCTGGGAATGGAGGGTTTGAGCTATAAGGAAAGGTTGGATAGGTGGAGACTTTTTTCACTGGAGCATAGGGGATTGAGGAGTGACCTTGTAGAAGTGTATAAAATAATGAGGAGTGTAGAAAAGGTGAATGGAAGTTGTTTTTAAACCCCCACCTTAAGGAAAAGACTAGGGGGCATATTTTTAAGATGAGAGGAGAAAGATTTAAAAAAGACGTCAGGAGCAATTTTTACACATTGTGTGATTACTGTGTCGAATGAACTTCCTGAGAAAGTGGTGCAAACAGGTATAGTTACAACAATTAAAAGACATTTGCATGGATACAGGAACAGGAAAGGTTTGGAGGGATATGGGTCAACAGCAGGCAGGTGGGATAACAAGGTGTAGAGCTGGATGAACACAGCAGGCCAAGCAGCATCAGAGGAGCAGGAAAGCTGACGTTTCGGGCCTAGACCCATGTTTAGTTTAGGATTATGGTCGGCGTGGGCACGTTGGACCAAAACATCTGTTTCTGTTCTGCATGACTCGGTGACTCTATTCGGTTGATGGTGTAAGGAGTTAGCATTGTTATAAAATAGAAAGTGGGCAGTGTGTTTGCTTCAGCTCATAATAGATCTGAGATTCCCTTATAGGATTCACTAATGTAACTGAACAGAAGAGCATTTCTACAGTACACATCACACACACACACATATGGAGCCTATTGAATTTCTTCCTATGAAGTGTTAGGAATAGTCATCTTGGAATTCATGGAGATGTTTCAGTGGGAAAATGTAATGGTCTTTCTGGATCGATGAAAAATGAAGGATTAGATCATCTTCTGGTTGACCGTCATGTTGTGATGAAGCAAAGAAGCAGGATGCTGGTAGTTCAGATCAAACAGAAAGAGAAGGGATTGAAAGATAAAATGACCCTTTCCTGATGTAAACTTTCTGATCTCCATTCTAACCTTTAGAGGCTCCCAGCCACTACTGTATAATTAGAACAAGCTGGCTCCCTGAGCTGTAGTACAGCATTTGTGAAGGCTAATGGGATGATCAAGGGATCACAACAGAGAGTGAGTCACAGACAGAACCATTGTGCCTTCAGTAGAGATAGTCCTGCTTTTGTGCGTAGTTTCTTAATATGTAAGAAACAAATTATTGATCGTCTCTTCTAGCTGGACTAACCAAACATGCAATGTGAGCTGCAGAATGATTCATTTAACGGAATGGTGTATAGGTATTTGAGGTAAGGGGGGCTTTGTTACTCAGACTGTGCACTGAATGTGGAACTCAGTGTGACAGAATCATTGAAGCAAGTAGCAATAAGGGGGCAGTTGGTCAGAAAGGGGTTAAAAAGATAGATTTTCTTTGCTCCACTGGATAGCAAGTTCTGGAATTCCCTCCCTAAATCTCCTCTCCCTCCTATTCATTTATTCTTTAAGACGCTCCTTAAAACCTATTTCTTTGATCCCGTTTTAGTCACCTGTCCCAATACCACGTTTTGTAAACTCAGCACCAGACAGTGTTTCACAATGCTCCTGGGAAGTACCTTGGGATGGTACATTCCATGAAAGGCACTGAACAAATGCAGGTTGTTGTTGGTAGACCTGTCTTTTCAAGCTGCCTCTCTGCCTGCATTTTCACTTTTCTCATTGCTGCTGGTAGTGCCTGATACTACCAGTCTGACTTTATTCAGCTCCTCTGTTACTCTGCTGTTATGCTGAGATAGAAAGATAAGGATTATCGAATCTGACACAACAGGAGGCTATTTGGCCCATCTCACTTGTTTGGCTCTTTGCCAGGGCTTTTTAATTTGGATTTGTACCTGTGGATGGGTGTGTTTTAGGTTTGGGGGAGGGCTGATAGTGGTGGAAGGAGGAAATGGCCCAGTAATCCTAGGAATTAATTTCAGGTGACATGTGGCTGACAGTGACATGTGAAATGAAGGAAGCTTGGCATTTTCAGTGCAGAGCCCAGGACTTCCCCACCCCGCTGCGGAATTGGTGTGAGAGGGATTTGAATCGAAACTGATGCCAGGAGGCAGCAAGGCTCAAAATTGATCTGAACACAGTTGCTGAGCCTTCACTAATGTATTCAGGTGAATTAAGACCATTTTCCAGAAAAATCACCGCTCTAAAGGCTGTAATAACAGCATATCCCTGAAAATAACATGTCCACACATTCTCCTCGAAGTGAAATCTGGTTTTACTGATATTAACACAAGCATGTCCAATTTCAGAGATAGTAGGAACTGCAGAAGCTGGAGAATCTGAGGTAACAAGGTGTAGAGTTGGATGAACACAGCAGGCCAAGTAGCATCAGAGGAGCAGGAAGGCTGATGTTTCGGGCCTGGACCCTTCTTCAGAAATGGGGAGGAGGCCACAACGGGAACAGCGGATGCAATATACCACATTAGCAGATGTGCAGGTGAACATCTGTTTGAAGTGGAAAGTATCCAACGCATCATGCCCCGACACTTCCGCCATCTGCAATCCGACCCCACCACCAAAGACATTTTTCCCACCCCACCCTTGTCTGCTTTCCGGAGGGACCATTCTTTCCATGACTCCCTTGTTCACTCCACACTCCCCTCCAGCCCCACCACACCTGGCACTTTTCCCTGCAACCGCAGGAAGTGCTACACCTGCCCCCACACCACCTCCCTCACCCCAATCCCAGGCCCCAAGAAGACTTTCCACATCAAGTGGTATACTGCATCCGCTGTTCCCATTGTGGCCTCCTCTACATCGGGGAAACCAAGCGGAGGCTTGGGGACTGCTTTGCAGAACACCTACACTCGGTTTGCACTAAACAACTGCACCTCCCAGTCGCGAACCATTTCAACTCCCCCTCCCATTCCTCAGCCGACATGTCCATCCTGGGCCTCCTGCAGTACCACAACAATGCCACCTGAAAGCTGCAGGAACAGCACCTCATATTCCGCTTGGGCACCCTGCAGCCCAATGGTATCAATGTGGATTTCACAAGCTTCAAAATCTCCCCTCCCCCTACCGCATCCCAAAACCAGCCCAGCTTGTCCCCACCTCCCTAACCTTTTCTTCCTCCCACCTATCCCCTCCTCCCACCTCAAGCCCCACCCCCAGCTCCTACCTACTAACCTCATCCCGCCGCCTTGACCTGTCCGTCCTCCCTGGACTGACCTATCTCCTCCCTACCTCCCTACCTACACTCACCTTTACTGGCTCCATCCCCGCCTCTTCGACTTGTCTGCCTCCTCTCCACCTATCCTCTCCTCTATCCGCCTCCCCCTCTCTCCCTATTTATTTCAGAACCCTCTTCCCCTCCCCCATTTCTGATGAAGGGTCTAGGCCCGAAACGTCAGCTTTCCCGCTCCTATGATGCTGCTGGGCCTGCTGTGTTCATCCAGCTCCACACCTTGTTATCTCATGTCCAATTTCACCTCATTTTAATGTTTTATGCCGCCTTCGTAGCCTATGCGTCATTTTGAATATTTAGGACGTGTTTGTAATTGTTCATTTTAAAAATAAAGAGGAACCAACTGCACACTTCCCACTGTGAACTGCACACTGTGTCTGTTTGTGTTTGGTATTTAGTTTGAATAGAGAGGGTACAATGGCAGTGGCTGGAGAGGGTGATGGATACGTGAACAGGGTGATGGGTGGACACTGCGCTCTGACTCTGGTCCGCGGCTGCTCCCAGCCTCGGCTGTAATGCGGCGGCTTGCCGCTAGGTGACAGCAGCCCCTCGCTCTGTCCGCGGTGCTGAAACCACTCACCGGTCTCCTGCTCCAGCGGGTTTAGAGAGTCTCCTGGAAATAACTACAACAGTCAGAACATAGCTCCCAGCCCCCAGCCCGTACCATCCTGAGTCTGAGGGTGGAGTCTCCCTGTGTTTGAGGGTGCCCACTTCCATGAGGGAACCCTCATGTTTGAGGGATGGAGAGCAGTGACAGTGAGCGGTGCACTTGTTCATGCTGGTGTAGGGGGGGTATGGGTGGGGAGGGTTTCTAGGCATTCAGTAGGCAGCACAGATGCTGTGCGGGGTTCGTGTTGTGGGTAAAGAGGAATGAGAATGGCTAAGAGAAGGTATTGCTCGCAATAGTGAGGGTGGCAGAGCTTGAGCCTTGCTGGGAGGTGGGTTTAGCAGCAAAGATAGAGTGAGTGTGAAGCGGCAGAGGGAAGAGTGTGGACCCCCACCCTAGTGGAGCACAGAAGGTCATTGACCTTCTTGTGGCACTGCTGGCCATTCTTCGCACCATGGAGATGGCACTGCCCCAGGTGATTTGTGGTCAAATTGGATGAGATGTTTAGTGGGTGCTGAGGTGAGTCTCTGATTGGGCAGCAGTGAGCTACGTGTGCAAGGGATGGGAGCTTGTTAACTGTCTTATTAATGCTGCAACCTGCCTCATTAATATTCTGCTTCTCATCTTACTAAGCCCGCCAAACGAGCTTGACAGTGAGAGATCTCGATGTGGAAGTGTGAATGGGTACCTGGGCCACTTTGGTTCATCCTTGACTGAGCAGCCTCCATGTTACTCTGCAATAAACAACATCTCAGGACATGAACCATGTGCACCAGTCACAGTCACCCCTTGTCCATAGACATTGCTAATCTCACATGACAATCATTCAAAACCTGGAAAACTGAAAGAACTGTGAATGTTGTAAATCAGGAACAAAAAAAAAGTTGCTGGAAAAACAACTGTTAATACATAGTCTGCCATTACACACCACAGTCCCCATTAACAATTATACACCCTCCCAGCCTGATTGTTATCAACTCTTTGTCTGTCCAACTGTTCTTCTCCCTTTTTTGACTCTTTCCTATCATTTACTCCCTGCCCCACCCCCCTCCCTATCTTCTGCATATAAACTGACGATTTCTCAACCACTATCAGTTCTGAGGAAGGGTCACCAGACCCGAAACATTAACTTTGTTTTTTTCTTCACAGATGCTGCCAGACCTGCTAAGATTTTCCACCAACTTTGTTTTTGTGTGTCAAAACTTGGACTCAGCCAAAACCCCACAAGATTCAGCCCGTGAACACTCCATCGTCAACACAAGGGCCTGAATTTTATTGCACATTGCCAATTCCCACTGCAATCAATGCTTGTGGTTTCTCAGCAGTTGGCCAGCACATTGGAAAGGTGCCAGATGCCAATGTCCACAGATGAGGGGTGCACATGGCTGGTGCCCATGGCATGCCCCAAGATGCTGTTTGGAGCAAGCTGCCAGCTTCGGTTCCCACCGTCTGATTTCTATGTTGAGTTTTTCAATGTATAACTTGTTTGGTAAGAAGCTGTATATTATTGAGGTGAGGTGTAGCATCAATAAGGGGTTTAACATGTTATAATGCCCCTGAGCAGTGAGAATCTTGCCTCACCACTCATCAGAAGCATGAATAATAGAGTGTATTGCTCCTGACATTGAGATGGATCTCACCGCATTTTTTACTTCTGGGCTGATTCACCTAAACAAAGCTCATGGTATTAGTGGTCAATGACTCAGAAAACATTCAGCAGAGCAATACCATCATTTTATCCCACACTGTGTCAAAACAGTATCCCTAAAGGTGTAGCTGAGATTTATACACACAATCTGGCCTCCCACTCCCTTGCTGCTGTCAGTGGATTTAGGGTCTGGAGTTAGTGTCTGGTTTAATGGTTTGGAGTTAGTGTCTGGATTAATCTTCTGGGTTTAATGGTCTGTAGTTAATATCTAAAGTTAGAGTCCGTCTATTTCAATGGCCTGAGTCAGTGTTTCTGGTAAGTGTCTGGAGTTACTGTTTTGACTAATGGTCCAGAGTATGCGGCCAGATTAAATGTCTGGATTTAGGGTCAGCATCTGTGTTGATGGTGCAGAATTATTTTCTGGATTTCTGTACTGGAGTTAGTGTCTGTGGTTATGTCTGGTCTAGTGGTTAGTGTGTGGACACTGTGTTTATTGGATGGAGGCGTTTGGGGATCAGACACTGGCACTCATGTCTGGGTTGTTGGTGATTAAACTCTTATTTTAAAGTTCAGCTAAAGGCTGTGGCTCCAATCTGCAACAGATTGCGATTATAGTACTTCCTTCAAATGGTGTAAACATTGTAAGGTTCCTTGTGAAGAAAACAAAATATATTATCTGTAACATGTATATAGGTCTGATCATTCTAGTTTTATAACTTCATATTAAATTGTACCAATATTACTGAAAATTATGAGAAATAGCCATAATTGTCAAATTGTTTCTAACCTGTTTTACCAATGTTTCAAGATATGCTTAACTAAACTCATTGTTTTAATGCAGCATTGCTATTCAATTATCTGTCAAATCCCAAACAACCACTGTATAGACTCACTGTTAATGCGTCATTCATCAGATGTATTCCCTGTGCTAGAAAACAGCTATTTCCTACAATCACGGAGTACTTTTCAATGTACTCTACCCTTCGATTAACTCATGACGAAGGCTGACAGGACTGTTTCACAAATAGGCTTTGAATTGTTCTACTTGACTTAGCTTGTGGATTATGAAGGTAAAGTCACCATCGTCCCACTCTCTCTCTACAGTCCCGAAATGTTAACTCTGATTTTTTTCATCACAGGCACCGCCAGACATGCTGAACTTTTCCGGCAACTTCTGTTTTTGTAGGAGCAGAATTAGGCTATTCAGCCCATTGAATCTACTCTGTCATTCAATCATGGCTGATATGCTTCTTGACACCATTCTCCTGCTTTCTCCCAGTAAACCTTGATTCCCTTACTAATTAAGAGCCTATCTATCTCTGTCTTAAATACACTGAATGGCTTGGCCTCCACAGCCCTGTGTGGCAATGAGTTCCATAGATTCACCACCCTCTGGCTGAAGAAATTCCTTCTGATCTGAGTTCTAAAGTGTTGTCCCTTCACTCTGAAACTGTGCCTTGGATTCTAGTCTCTTCTACTAGCGGAAACATCTGCTCTATGACCACTTTATCCAGGCCTCGCAGAATTCTGTAAGTTTCAATCAGATCCTCCCTCATCCTTCTAAGACCCAGAGTCATTAACTGCTCCTCATATGACAAACCCTTCATCCAAAGGATCATTTTTATAAACCTTCTCTGGACCCCCTATAACACCAGCACATCTTTCCTTAGATATGGTCACAATATTCGAAATGTAGTCTGACCGGTGCCTTATGCAGCCTCAGTAGTACATCTCTGCTCTTGTATTCTAGCCCTTTTGAAATGAATGCCAACATTGCATTTGCCTTCCTAACTGCCAACTAACCTGTATGTCAACCTTAATAGACTCCTGAACTAGGATTCCCAAGTCCCTTTGTACTTCAGAATTCCGAAGCCTTTTCCTATTTAGAAAATAGTCTACACTTCTAAAAGCCTTCTCGGAATCCAAATGGATCACATCCACTGGCTCTTGGTTGTTACCTCCTCAAAGAGTTCTAACAGACTGGTCAGGGATGACCTCCCCTTGATGAAGCTGTGCTGACTCAGCCCTATTTTACCATGCACTTGCAAGAACTCCGCAATCACATCCTTAATAATGGTCTCTAAAATCTTACCAATGACTGAGGTCAGGCTAACCAGCCAATAGCTTCCTGTCTTCTGCCCCCCTTCCTTCTTAAACAGGGTGTTTTCCAGTCCCTGGGACCCTCCCTGATTCCAGAGATTCCTGTAAGATCACCACCAATGCCTTTACAATCTCCTCAGCCATCTCCTTCAAAATCCTGGGGTGTAGTCCATCTGGTCCAGGTGATTTATCCACCTTCAGCCCTTTCAGCTTCCCCAGCACCTTCTCCTTAGTGACAGCCATTTCTATCACCTCTGCCCCCTCACTCTCTTCAAGTTCTGGTCTGCTGCTGGTGTGAAAAACTGATGGAAAGTTCCTATTCAGTTCCTCTGTCATTTCTTTGTTCCCCATTACTACTTCTCCAGCCACATTTTTCTGGAATCCAATGTCCCCTCTTGCCTCTCTCTTACAATTCAGACATCTGAAAAAAAGTCTTGCTATCTTCTATATTACTAGAAACTTTCCCTCGTATTTCACCTTCTCCCTCCTTATTGCTTTTTCAATTATCCTCTGCTGGTTTCTAAAGGGTTCCCAATCCTCTGGCTTCCCATGAATATTCACCACATTGACTCAGCCCCTCACTCTCAAACTGCAGGGTGAATTCCATCATATTATGGTCACCGCCCCGGGGGTTTTTTCACCTTAATCTCCCTAATCAAGTCTGCCTTATCATACAACACCAAATCCAGAATTGTCTGTTCCCTCTTGGGCTCTACCACAAACTGCTTCAAAAAAAAAATCTTGTGAACATCCAACAAATTCCTTCTCTTGAGATCCACTACCAGCCTGATTTTCCCAGTCCATCACCCTAATGAAGACGCCATGATCTGTTCCACAGTTTACAACACATTTTTCAGATACACTTTACAGCTTGTTTAGACATTTATTATTAACTCAATAAATGCATTTCTGTAATGATTCATTCAGATTTTTATGGATTAACGTATTTAACAGATTGGTTTGGTCATTAACACAAGCTTGATGTCTATTATTAAAACATATTTTCAGTGGAACTGTCTGAGGTAAGTTACAGTTTTATAATTAGATGGCTTCATCAATGGAGGCACTTCACTCACACCATTGGCAGAGGGTTAATTCCAGGCTGACAAGTTTCTCTGGGGCATTTCCACTGCCAAAGTGGAGACAATAATTCCCAAGTTTAGAAATCAACAAGGACTGAATGTAGGACTTCGGGCTGAAAGTCAGTTGCATTCCCCATCCTCAAACTGGTCTTAAGTGAAGTCAATGAATTCAAGGCAGAAGGGGCTGACTGACAGACGAGGCTCAATAAAAGCTTACACTGACCCAGGACGCTGTATACTTTCCTATAGCACTGCACACTGACCCACAGCACTGTACACCCACACAGAGCACTGTACACTGACCCAGAGCACAGTACACCCACACAGAGCACTGTACACCCACACAGAGCACTGTACACCCACACAGAGCACTGTACACT
>JAHRHZ010000140.1:886923-916845 GCA_024137785.1 Ginglymostoma cirratum | reverse complement strand
CACCTTGTTATCTGAGGTTGTAGACTTGCTCACTGAGCCAGTGTGTTTGGTTGCAGATGTTTCGTCACCATGCTAGGTGACAAGATCAGTGTGCTTCCAGTGAAGCGTAGGTGTTCTGTCCTGCTTGTTATTTATATGCCTTGGTTTGCTGGCGTGGTTGGCATTACTTCCGGTTCTGTTTCTCAGTGGTTTGTATATTGGGTCCAGTTCAATGTGTTTGTTGATGGAGTTCCGGTTGGAATGCCAGGCCTCCAGGAATTCCCTGGCATGTCTCTGTTTGGCTCGTGCTATTATGAATGTGTTGTCCCAGTCGAATTTGTGTCCTTTTTTGTCCTTGTATTGAGACCAGTGAGAATTGGTTGTGTCTCGTGGTGGCTAGTTGGTGTCCGTGTGTCCCTATTGTCAATTTTCTTCCAGTTTGACCTATGTAATGGGGGCTGGGGGCTGAGATTTGGGTCTGGGGCTGGGCCTGTGTCTGGGGCTGGGGCTGGGTATGGGGCTGGGGCTGAGTCTGGGGCTGGGGCTGGGTCTGGGTCTGGCGCTGGGGCTGGGGCTGGGGCTGGGTCTGAGGTTGGGGCTGGGTCTGGGGTTGGGGCTGCGTCTGGGGGTTCTAGTGGCTGAGGTTGTGACAGGAGTCAGAAGTTACTGGGAAAATGAGAACAGACTTGTCTTGGTTTTGAGAATGGGTCTAGAGTAGTGTCAGGAGCACGAGACAGAGCACCAGTTGAAAGCTAGTTGTCTTTGGCCTGCTGTCCATAAGCACTGGGTTTACATCAGGGCTGAGGTCATCGGTTCTGAAAGGTGCTGGCCACTGAAGTGTAGAATGGATAGATACCTTTTGAATATGAGTCAGGACACATCAGGTTCAAAGATTTAGTGTGGCACTTAAGATCACACAACCATGAGACACAGGAGCATAAGTAAGTCATTCAGTCCATCTGAGGGTTTTTTTCAGAATAGAGGCCTGTGACCAGCAATGTGTACCACAAGGATTGGTGCTGGGTCCACTGCTTTTCATCATTTATATACATGATTTGGATGTGAACATAGGAGGTATGCTTAGCAAGTTTGCAGATGACACTGAAATTGGAGGTGTAGTGGACAGCGAAGAAGGTTACCTCAGAGTACAATGGGACCTTGATCAGATAGGTCAATGGGCCAAGGAGTGGCAGATGGAGTTTAATTGAGATAAATGTGAGGTGCTACATTTTGGAAAGGCTAATCAGGGCAGGACGCAGGCACTTAATGGTAAGGTCCTGGGGTGTGTTACCAAGCAAAGAGACTTTGGAGTGCAGGTTCATATTTCCTTGAAAATAAAGGTACAAGTTGACAGGATAGTGAAGAAGGCATTTGGTGCGCTTGTCTTTATTAGTCAGTGCATTGAGTGTAGGAGTTAGGAGGTCATGTTGTGGTTATACAAGACATTGGTTAGGCCACTATTGGAATACTGCATTCAATTCTGGTCTCCCTGCTGTAGGAAGAATGTTGTTAAACTTGAAGGGTTCAGAAAAGATTTACAAGGATGTTGCCAGGTTTGGAGGGTTTGAGCTATAGGGAGAGGCTGAATAGGCTGGGGCTATTTTCCCTGGAGTATTGTAGACTGAAGGATGACCTTACAGATGTTTATAAAATCATGAGGGGCATGAATAGAGTGAATAGACAATGACTTTTCCCCAGGGTGGGGCAGTCCAAAGATACAGGGCATAGGTCTAAGGTGAGAGCAGAAAGATTTAAAAGGGACCTAAGAGGCAATGTTTTCTTGCAGAGGGTGGTGTGTGTATGGAATGAACTGCCAGAGGACATGGTGGAGGCTGGTACAATTACAATATTTAAAAGGCATCTGTATGGGTATATAAATAGGAAGGGTTTAGAGGGAAATAACTTAGGATATCTGGTCAGCATGGACGAGTTGGACCGAAGGGTTTATTTTGTGCTGTACATCTCTATGACTCAATAAGTCTGCTCTGTAATTCAATGAGATCATGGCTGATCTAATAATCCTTAATTTCACTTTCCTACATTTTCTGCAATCAGCCACTATTCTCTTCCTGATTAAAAATATCTTTCTCAGCCTTGAACATACTTAATGACAGCTCTCTGTGGCAAAGAATTCCACAGATTCACACGTCTGAGAGAAGAAATTTCTCCTCATGTCAGACTTTACCGCGAGTCCTTATTCTGAGAGATGCCCTTTGATCCTAGACTCAGCCGCAAGGCCAAGCAACATTCCTGTATCTACTCTGACAAGCCTCCTAAGAATTTTTTCTGTTTCAATAAGGTCACCTGTCAGACTTAGATCATACAAAAGCAAAAGAAACATTTCAAAATCTTGAAGTCTCCAGAAGGTTCCACTGTTAACACCAATACATGGGAAGTAGGTGCTCAATTACAATCCAAACAGCATCAGAGCAGCAAAAATAACATTAAATCCTTCAAACAGCAACATCAGCCTCTGAGAGAGGGGAAACATAGAAATAGGAGCAGGAGTTTTTTTCTTTTCTTCATTTATTCACTCACAGAATGAAGGCATCGCTGGCCAAGCAGCTTTTATTGCCCATCCCTAATTGCCCAGAGGGCAGTTAAGATTCAACTACATTGCTGTGGGTCTGGAGTCACATGTAGGGCTGACCAGGTAAGGATGGCAATTTCCTTCCTAAAAGGACATTAGTGAACCAGATGGGTTTTCCCTGACAATTGACAATGGATTCATGGTCATTGTTAGACTCTTTAATTCCAGATATTTATTGAATTCAAATTCCACCATCTGCCATGGTGGGATTCAAACCCAGGTCCCCAGAACATTACCTGAGTCTCTGGGTTCACAGCCCAGGGATAACACCACTAGGCCACGGCCTGCCCAAATTGGCCCTTCAAACCTGCTCTACCATTTGGTATAAATCGTGGCTGATCATTAACTCATACCCTTTGATCTCTTTAGCCCCAGTGTTCAGACTGCAGGGCTGTGCTGCAGGGATCAGTGCTAGGTCTACTGTCATTGATATAAATAATTTGGATGAGAATATAGGATGTATGGTTAATAAGTTTGTGGATGACACCAAAATTTGAGGGAGAGTTGATAGTGAAGGTTATCTAAGATTATAAAGGGATCTTGATCAATTGGGCCAATGGACTGAGGAGTGACAGGTGAAGATTAATTTGAATAAATGTCAGGTTTTGCATTTTGGCAGGATAAACAAGGCAAGACTTTCACAGTTAATGTTCGGGTGTGTTTTTGAACAGAGAGACCTTGGGTGCAGGTACATAGTTCTTTGAAAGTTGTGACACAAGTAGACAGGATGGTAAAGAAAGCATTTAGCACGCTTGCTTTCATTACTCAGACCATTGAGTATCGGAGTTGGGACGTCATGTTGCTGTTGTCAGGATGTTGGTTAGTGCACTTTTGGAGTACTGAGTACAGTTCTTGTTGTCCCACTATAGGAAGGATATTATTAAATAGGAAATGGTGCAGAAAAGATTTACAAGTATGTTACTGGGACTGGAGGGTTTGAGTTATAAGGAGAGGCTAGATAGGCTGGGACTGTTTTCACTGGAGCTCAGGAGGTTGAGGGGTGGCCTTATATAATCATGAGGGCATGGATAATGGGAATAGCAAAGATCTTTTCCCTAGAGATCAAACTAGAGGGCATAGCTTTAAGGTGAGATGGGATAGATTAAAAAGGGACCTGAGGGACAACTTTCCACACATGGGGTGGTGTGTGTATAGAATGAACTGCCAGAGGAAGTGGTAAATGCAGGTAGAGTTATGACATTTAAAAGACATTTGGAAAGGTACATGAATAGGAAAGGTTTGGAGGAAAATGAGCCAAACACAGCAAGGAGGACTAGTTCAGTTTAAGAAACCTAGTCAGTATGGACGAGTTGGATCAAATACCCCGTTTCTGTGCTGTATGCCTTTATGACTCTATGGCTGTATGACTCTATCTAATTCCTTATTGAAGAGAACAAAAGAACAAGAAAGGAGAGATAATAGGTACTGCAGATGCTGGAGAATCCGAGATGACAAGGTGTAGAGCTGGATGTACACAGCAGGCCAAGCAGCATCAGAGGAGCAGGAAAGCTTGACGTTTTGGGCCTAGACCCTTCATCAGAAAGGAGAGTTGTTTGAGCCCACAACACCCCAGTTCCATTGGGTGTGAACTGATCTCCTGGCTGGAAGAAAGTCTGCAAGGCTGAGGTAGTAATAACAAGGCATCTGAAGTTCCACATCTCACTAAAAACCAGCCATCCATAAGGAACAGTCACCTTTGACCAGAGAAACTACCAATGATAATGGTGAAATGGCTTATGGAGAGCAACCAGTTGATATTCTGCAATGATTGGCTAATCTTTGATTCTTTACTGTGATTAATTGAAGAGATTCTAGATCATCGCTGATACTGTGCAATAACTTTCACAAATAAATAAAATTATTTATATGCTAGATCTGTAATAGAAAGGTACATTTAATTGATTCCAGCCTGTATTTCTTTTCCAGGTCTATTGGCCAGCTGAAATATTCTAGTTTCTCATTTCATTCCTGGCACAAAGTTTCCTTATGCCTTATCTTCAAGTTGTAGGAACCATTTCTGATGGACAAATCTTTGGCTGAGACCACGTTGGAAAAAGTGACTCCTGTTTTGTTAATTTTGCAGTTGAGAAACTGCAGTGAAAATTTCTCTGAGCTGATCCATTATCTACCTCCTTACTCTGCAGTGTAGCAGAGACCTAACAGTATCCTATATACATCTTTGTCATTCATTCATCAGACTCATCTTTCAAGGGTGGATTACACTGAAATATAACAAGGGCACGAGGGATTATGTCCCTGTCCCCGACTTGTGGTGAGCTCTTGGATCTCAGATACAGCAACAAATGGATCCAAAGCTGATGGGTTGGGGGTAATTGTTGAGGGTAATTATATGCTGGCTATCCCAGAATGCCTACAACAAGAATGGTCCTAGGCCTGCTTTTTAATCTCACGAAAGGTCATTACAGGATATGAAGATAGACCTGCGTTACTAGTTGAAAAGGAAGGAAGGTACAGTAGCAATGGCAGGCTTTTTTATGAAAAAATTCTTTGGATGTGGGCATTGCTGGCTGGCCAGCATTTATTGCTTGTCCCTCGTCACCCTTCAGAAGGTGGTGGTGAGCTGCCTTCTTGAATTGTTGAAGTCCATCCTTTCTAGTGATTGATACAACTGAGTGGCTTGCTGCACCATTTCTGAGGGCAGTTAAGTGTCAACTACATTACTGTGGGCCTGGAGTCACATGTGGGATAGACAAGGTGAGGATGGCAGATTTCCTTCGCTGAAGGCCATTAGTGAATTAGATGGGGATCCTTGTAAAACAGTGGTTTCATGGTCAGTATTAGGTTTTTAAATTCCAGATATTCATTGAATTCAAATAGCACCATCTGCTGTGGCAGGATTCAAACTCAGATCCCTGGAACATTACCTGGGTCTCGGGATTACTAGTCTACTGACAATGCCACTGTGTCATCACTTCCTCTTGAGGAGATATTTAATAAATCTCAGCAAAGATTTACCCCAGTGAGAAAGAAAGTCTTTGAGAAGGATACATGATCTCTGGCTGAAGAAGGATGTTAAGGATAACATCAAGTCAAAAGAAATGTATAAATCTAGGCTAGGGATAGGTCAAACTGTTGGTTAGATTTTAAGGAAGAGCAAAGAGTTTATGACTGTTGCAGGGCAGAAAACATTATTGAGAACCAAGAGGAATAATAATGGTTTAGGGAGGAAATGAGGAAAACAAATAAAGGAAGGAAAGATTTGTAGCGAGAAAAGATTAGTGGTTAACATAAAGTGGAATCCCCAAGTCTACAGGCAATTTTTTTACATTCATTTGTGGGCTGTGGGCGTTGCTGGCTGGGTCAGCATTTTTTGCCCATCCCTAGTTGCCCTTGAGAAGGTGGTGGTGAGCTGCCTTCTTGATCTGCTGAAGCCTGCTTGCCGTGGGTTGACCCACTATGCTATTAGGGAGGGAATTCTCGGATTTTGACCCAGCAACAATGAAGGAACAGTGATATATTTACAAGTCAGAAAGGTGAGAAACTTGGAGTGGTGTTCCCACGTATCTGCTGCCCATGTCTTTCTGGATGGAAGTGGTGATGGGTTTGGAAGGTGCTGTCTAAGGATCTATGGTAAATTTCTGCAGTGCATCTTGTAGATAGTACACATTGCTGTTACTGAGGGTTGGTGGTGGAGGGAGTGGATGCTCGTGGATTTGGTGCCATTCAAACAGGCTGCTTTGTCCTGGTAATTGAGGAGTATTCCATCACATTCTTGACTTGTGCCTTGTAAATAGTGGACAGGGCCTGGGCAGTCAGGAAGTGAGTTACACACTGCAGTACTCAGAGCTTCTAACCTGCTCTTATAGCCACTGTGCTTGTGTGGTGAGTCTAGTTGAGTTTCTGGTCAATGGTAAGCCCCAGGATGTTGATAGTGGGGGATTCAGTGATGGTATCACCATCGAATGTCAAGGGGCAGTGGTTACATTGTCTCTTAGGGTTAGGGTTAGGGTTAGGGTCATAGCCTGGCATTTGTATGTTGTGAGTGTTACTTGCCGCAAGTCAGCCCAAGTTGACAAGAAAACAGTAACAGAGTGGTTAATGAAGGTGCTAGGCCAATCCAAGACCAAAAGGGGGATTTATACATGGAGGCAGGGGGCATGACTGAGCTCACAGTCATAGAGTCATATAGATCTTCATGACACCTATAGATCCTTTTGCCCACCATGTCATTGCCTGTCAATAATAAGCTCCTATCAATTCTAATCCTATTTTCCATAGGATTGACCCATAGCCTTGTATGCCTTGGCATTGCAAGTGGACATCTAAGTACTTATTAAATGTTATGATGGATTCTGCCTCTACCATCCTCACAAACAGTGAGTTCCAGATTCTTACCATCCTCTGAGTGAAAAAAGTCTCCGTACCCCTCTAAAGCTCTTGCACCATTCTTTAAATCTCTGCCTTGGTCGTTGAACCCTCCACCAAGGGGAAAGGTTCCTTCCTGTCCACCCTATCTATGTCCCTCATTATTTTATACCTCTCAATCATGTTGCTGCTCAATCTCTTCTGTTCCAAGGGCAATAACCACATGTCAAAGTGTTAAATGAATATTTTGCATCTGTCTTTACCAAGGAGGGGAATGCTGCCCAGGTCATAGTGACAGAAGAGGAAACTCTGTCACTAGAAAGGACCAAAATTAATAAGAAAAAGGTCTTGGATAGACTGCTGGCCCTTAAAGTTAATGAGGGACTGGGACAGGATGAAATATATTCAAAGATGTTGAAATAACTGAGGGTAGAAATTACAGAGGCACTGGCCACAATCTTACAATCTTCGCTGGACTCAGGGGAGGTAACAGTAGACTGGAGAATTACAAACATTACAGCTTTGTTTAAGAAAGGTTGTGAGGATCATCCCAGCAATTACAGACCAGTCAGTTTACTTTAGTAGTGGGGCAACTTTCTGGAAACAATTATTCAGGGTTTTTTGAAGAGGCAACAGAAAAGATCAATGTGGGGAATGGTATTGATGTTGTATATGTGGATCTTTAGAAAGTATCTGATATAGTGCTACACAACAGACTCATGAGGAACTTTATAGGTCAAAATATAAAAGGGACAGGGGTAGCATGGATATAAATTTGACTGAGTGATAGAAAACAGAATGCAACGGTCAATGGATATTTTTCAGGCTGGAGCAAGATTAGTGGTGGAGTTCCTCAGGGTTCAGAATTGGGACTCTTGCTTTTCCTGATACGTGTTAATGATCTGGATCTTGGTGAGAAGGAGGCAATTCCCAAGTGTGCAGATGACACTAAACTTGGAAGTATTATAAACTGTGAAACTCCAAAGGACATTGACAATTTGGTGAAGCGGGAAGATAGGTGACAGAAGGCAGAGAAGTGTGAGGCGGTGCTGTTTAGCTGGAAGAGCACTGAAAGACAATATAAAATAAGGGGTGCATTTGAAAAGGGGATGCAGGGGCAGAGGGAACTGAATGTATGGGCACAGATCATCGAAGGTGGCAGGACAGGGGGAGAGAGCAGTTAATAAAACAGACACTGTACTTGACTTTATTAATAGGGGCATAGAGAGCAGGTGAGGAGGTGATGTTGAACTTGTACAAGACACTTGTTAGACCTCAACCAGAGGTTTATATACAGTTGTGGGTGTTACATTATAGAAAAGTCGTGAATGCATCGTAGAGAGTGCAGAAGTGATTTCAAGAATGATCCTAGGAATGAGAAACTTCAATGATGAGAATAGATTGAATAAATTGGGACTGTTCTTCTTGAAGAGAAGAAGGCTGAGAAGAGATTTGATAGACGTTTTCAAAATCATGAGATGGTTGTACAGAGTAAATAGGGAGAAGCTGTTCCCACTCATAAAAGGCACATGAATGCCAAGGTACAGTTTGAAGCAATTTGCAAAAGAAGCAGATGTTAAGTGAGAAAAAAAGATTTTTCACACAGTGTGTAGTTAGGATGTGCAATGCATTGCTGGGAAATGTAGTGAAGACAGGTTCAATTGAACCTTTGCAGAGGGGTTTTGTATGATTATTTGGATAGAAATAGTGTGCAAGGATATATGGAATATCAGGAGATGGTGCTGGGAACAGAACCAGCACAGGCGTGATGGAACAAATGGCCTCCTTCTATGCCATCCTAATTCTGTTATTCTAATATTGACTAAGAAGTAATAAGAAAACAATAAAATAAAGATAAAAAGTGAGAAAGTAGAATATAAGAGAAAGCTAGCCAGTTATATGAAAACAGATAGTAAACATTTCTATAACTGAAATAAAACTTAAATCTGGCACTGGTCCTCTGGACAAGAAGTCTCAGGAATTCATAATGAAAGACATGGAATTGGTATGGGCATTGACAGGCATGTTGTGTTTGTCATTACTGAAATGACATAGAAAACTTACCAAAGATGCCTGAAAATCAAGAAGTAAAAGGGAGGGAGGGGCTTAAGGAATCATCATGTCCAGGTAAAAGTTGCTGGGAAACCCTTTAGTCCTAAAGGCTGACAAGTCCCCAGCACCAGATGTATTCTAGTATCTTAAAGCAGTGGGTGCAGAGATAGTAAATTCATTGATAATAACCTTCCAAAAACTTTTTGATTCTGGAAGAGAATTGGATTAGAAAAATTTAGTGATGAAAGTTGTATAAAATATGTTATTATTATGTTTAGAATTTGGATTGTTTTAAAAAGAATGGAATTCAGATGTAAGTTAGTATTATGAAGGTTTTCTCATAAAGACAATGGCCAAAATCATTTTGGAACCGTGAGCTAAACACACCAGTTGCAAGAATATGGCCAATGCTCCCTCTCATTTATTTTTGCTACATGGATCTCTGAGGCCCATGTGCAGCCATTGACTTCAGAGGCAGAAACAAATGTGTCACCATGATTGGCCTGCAACTCGCTTGTGATCTCCTCAAAAAATTCTGATTAATCCCACTATCTCCTTTCACAAATCCATTTTAACACAAACTGATCAAATTTTGATTTTTTAGGTATCCTGTTGCATAATAATGGATTCTAGGAATTTCCCGATGATAGATTCTTTCTTTTGGGAATAAGCTTATGTTCTACTGTTAAAGAACATTTACAGTCTGATGTGAAAGTCTTTCACGTTAGTTAATAAAACCAGAAAAAAATTAATTGTTCTATCAAGACAGCTTTCATTCTGCGATCTGACTTATATCTTAGTCCCATCAGCCATGATTGTAACATGTCAGCTAATACCTTATTCAGGAAAGGAGGAAGATAGCAGCTTGGAAACTATAGACCAGTTACATTAGCATCTATTACTGGGAAATTCCTAGAATCCATTATTATGCTGTAGGATGCCTAAAAAATCAGAATGTGATCAGTAAGAGTTGACATGGATTTGTGAAAAGAAATTGTGTGATTAATTAGAAACTTTTGAGGGAATCACAAGCAAGTTAGAGAAATGTGTGCTTAGATGTGTAAAAGACATTTGATAAGGTGTTTCATCAAAGGTTACTACACAAGATAAGAGAGCACATGGTGAAAAGGCTAACACATGAACATGGATAAAGGTTTGTTATGTAACAGGAAGCAGAGAGGAGGGAAAAATGGATCCTTTTCAGTTTGACAAGCTGTAACTAGTAAAGTGTCACAGGAAACATGTGACAGGTAGAACATTTCAGAACTTTCCCCGGTAATAATAAAGGAATCTTCATCCATGTTTGACTCAGCCTGGTGTGACTTGGAGGTGATGATGTTCCCATGTTCCTGGTATTTTAGAATGTCCAGTCTCAGACTGGGAAAGAGCTGTTGAGATGTTGGATATTGAGATTAATGTGCTGTTGTATTGCCTGCTGTAGCATATTGGAACATCGAATGGCCACAAAACAGAAGGATGCCTTTCTGCATTTTGTATCCATGCCAGCTCTTGGTAACAGCAACTCAATGACTCACTCCTCCAACTTCTTCCTGTACTCCTGCAAAGCTTTCCTTTCCAGATAAAAGTCCAATTCTCTTTTTGAGACCTGCGTCCACAATGTTCTCAGGCAGAAATTCCAGATCTTAACCATTCACTGAGTGAAAGTGTTTTGCCTCATGTCACCGTTGCTTCTTTTGCCATTTACCATTGATCAGTGTCCTCTGGTTCTTGATCCTTCTGCCATTGGGAACAGTTTCTTCCACCTACTCAGTGTAGAGTTACCATGAATTTGAGCACCTCTATCAAATTTCCTCTTAACATACTAGATTCATAGAATTTTACAGTACTTAGGGGGCCATTTTTACCATCGTATCTGCATCAGATCCTAAGAGCTACGCAGCAAGTCCCAGTCTCCAGTCCTTTTTCCGTAGCCTCTAATTTCATTCCTTGCAAATATATATCCAGCTCTTTTGAAACCCCCTATGGAATCCACCTCGACCGCTCTCCCAGGCAGCGCATTCCAAATCCTAATAACTCCCTGAGTAAAGAAGTTTCTCCTCATCTCACTCCTAGCTCTTTTGCTGACAGTCTTGAAATTGTGAACCCTGGTTGATGACATACTAATTAGTGGGAACAGAATGTCCTCTTTCACCCTGTCAAAATTGTTCATAATTTTGAATACCTCAGTAAGGTAACCACTTCAACTTCTCTGCTCCAAGGAGAAGAAGGCCAATTTCTGTAATCTTTCCTTCTGTCTAAAATCCTTCATTCTTAGTATCATTCTCGTAAATCTCCTCAGGACTCTCTCTGCGGCTTTAACATTCTTTATTAAATAAGGTGCCCAGAACCAAACGTAATACTCCAAACGTGGTCTGATCAAGGATTCATAGGTGTACTCTTTGTTCTCCAAAGAGAGCAACGCTAGATTCTTCACTCTGTCCATGTAATGATAGAGGAAATGGTGGTGTAGCAGTAATGAGGAGTGTTTTATAATAACTCAGTGGGAGAAGAGGTGAATAATTAGTCCAGGAGCTGGTCAAACGGGCAACATTGTCCTTGGTGGTATTAACATTCGTAAATGCTGTTATTATAGACGCATAGTATAGAAGGATGCTATTTGGCCCATCATGCCTGCACTGCTTATGGTTACACATTGTCCAGTTAGGGCCCTGTAGACTGTGGAAAGACCTTGAGGATGAAGAGG
This sequence comes from Ginglymostoma cirratum, assembly GCA_024137785.1. Lineage (NCBI taxonomy): Eukaryota > Metazoa > Chordata > Chondrichthyes > Orectolobiformes > Ginglymostomatidae > Ginglymostoma > Ginglymostoma cirratum. Next base: position 905,194 of record JAHRHZ010000140.1, on the reverse strand, counting down.
TAAGCACAATAACTTGCTTCTGTCCTTTTCCAGTCGTCATTGCGTAGATGTGGTGTGTCCAATTATGCTTCAGGTCATTTGCTGACCCTAGTTTGCTGATGATGAGGTTGTTGGTAATGGCGGAGCTGGTACAGGTCAGGATGCAGTAATTTTGTCTTATTTTCTTGGGGTCATCAACACTGGGTGTGGCACAGATGTTACCTACCATACTTCACATGGTTGTACTGGAACGGGCTCGTTCAAACATGTTGTGAATTATGTGATAACGATGAGGGTAGAATAATAATCTGGCATTAATTCCAAATTCACCTGTTTAACATTCATTCTTCAAGTCACATGGGCATCTTTTGAAGAGATGGGGCAGAATCAGACTAATGTCTATAATGCTGCAGTGTAATAATTTATTGTAGGATTGATATTAACACAATAGGCAATTAAAAATATCTGGAAGGATAAATTGCATTTAATCTTAAAAATAACTTACACGTTTCAGTGCAGGTGATCACAACTAAAATTAATTAATTTGGTGAAACCCTGTTTAAATAATTCAGGGATCAGGGATAGAATAAAGCTCCTTTTACTCTTTTCAAGCAGCATACCTTATCTCAGACCCAGCTTCAACAAGAATATTCCATTTATTACAACAGCCACTTGTGCAGTCATTCTTTTTGAGAGTCAGGTTGTGAGCAATTTGTTACATTTCCCAGTGAAGGCAAGGGAAAGCCAATAACGGAGGACAAAATGCCTTACTCTGGTGGCTGTGGTGATACAGCCTGCACTGGTTGATACACCCTGGAAAAAAACAATCGTTCCAAATCAAAGGGTGTCATTGTAACTCTCAGTGGCAGTGTAAGGTAGAAAATATTGGATTGGCTGCTCATTGCACAATCTGCCTAACTAACTTAGAGAATTCTGTAAAAGTTTCTATTAAGTGAAGATTTTCAGTCTCCTGCTATTAACCTCAGTCTCCAGACTTATCTGGTACTGTTTTCCCAGATTAAGTTGCTTAATATTGATTTTTGGATGTGATATAAACTTCTGAATTTTGAACTAGTGGCATAGAGAGTTTTCTATGCATTTGAAGGAGATTAATGATTAGAACATAGAACATAGAACAGTACAGCACAGTACAGGCCCTTTGGCCCACGATGTTGTGCCGAACTTTTACCCTAAACCCAAGGTCTATCTAACCTCCACCCCTACCTTGTACTATCATCCATATGCCTTTCTAATAGCTGCTTAAATGCCCTAATGAGGCCGACTCCACTACCCTCTCTGGCAATGCATTCCACGCCCCTACCACACTCTGAGTAAAGAACCTACCTCTGATGTCTCCTCTATATCTACCTCCACTCACTTTAAAACTATACCCCCTCGTAATAGCTACCTCCACCTTAGGAAAAAGTCTCTGGCTGTCTACTCTATCTACACCTCTGATCATTTTGTACACCTCCATCAAGTCACCTCTCATCCTTCGTCATTCTAAAGAGAATAGCCCTAGCTCTCTCAACCTTTCCTCGTAAGACCTTCCCTCCATTCCAGGCAACATCCTGGTAAATCTCCTCTGCACCTTTTCCAACGCTTCCACATCTTTCCTGTAATGAGGTGACCAGAACTGGACACAATACTCCAGATGTGGGTGAACCAGGCTTTTGTATAGCTGGAGCATAACTTCATGGCTCTTGACCCCAATCCCTCTATTAATGAAAGCTAACACACCATACGCCTTAATAACAAATTTATCCACCTGGGTGGTAGCTTTCAGGGAACTGTGGACATGAACCCCAATCTCCCTCTGCTCCTCCACACTGCCAAGAATCTTTCCGTTAACCCTGTATTCTGCTTTCAAGTTTGTCCTTCCAAAATGAATCACCTCGCACTTTTCAGGGTTAAACTCCATCTGCGACTTCTCAGCCCAGCTCTACATCCTATCAATGTCCCTCTGTAACCTAGAACAGCCCTCTGCACTGTCCACAATTCGACCCACCTTCATATCGTCCGTGAACTTACGAATCCATCCTACCACCCCTTCATCCAAATCATTTACAAAAATCACTAATAGAAGAGGACCCAGAACAGATCCTTGTGGTACACCACTTGTAACTGAGCACCATGTTGAATATCTTCTGTCCACTATCACCTTTTATCTTCTAAGGTTCAGCCAATTCTGAATCCAATCTGCTACATTTCCCCCTATCCCATGCCTCCTTCCTTTTGCATGAGCCTACCATGGGGAACCTTATCAAACGCCTTACTTAAATCCATGTATACCACATCCACTGCTCTACCTTCATCCACGTGTTTGGTCACCTCTTCAAAGAATTCAATAAGGTTTGTGAGGCATGATCTACCCCTCACAAATCCACGCTGACTATCACGAACTAAACTGTGCCTTTCTAAGTGATCATAAATCCTATCTCTCAGAGTCCTTTCCAATAATTTGCCCACCAGTGACGTAAGAAAACTTGTATTAACTTGTATTTATTTCTCATAGACATGGTGATTTATTTTGAATCAGTTTGAGAGAGAAAGCCTCCTGGATCTAATGTTATTTTTCTTGTTGGAGAGTTTATGATCAAACAAAGTACACTGTGTAGTATGTTAGGCTAATGCAAGATTCTAGACCTGCCGTTTTGGGTAACTTTACAGGATGTTGGCTGAAAATGGATGTTCAGAGTAGTTGCTCCTGAGAAAGGGCAAAGATTGTTTAGAAATATTAAAAAATAGATTACGTCAGAGCAAGAACATAACAAAGAAGAGGTTTAGAAGACATTTGCCAGGATGTTGCAGTGTATAGAAAGTTTGAATTATAAGGAGAGGCTGGATAAGCTGGGACTTTTTCACTAGAGTGTAGGAGGTTGAGAGGTGACCTTATAAAAGTTTATAAAATCATGAGGGATATGTATAAGGTGAATGGCAGATGTCTTTTCCGTAGAGTGGGGAATTTCAAGACTAGGGAGCATATTTTTAAGATGAGAGGAGAAAGTTTAAAAAGAGCCATGAGGGGCAATTTTTTATGAAGCAAGTGGTTCATGTGTGGAATGAACTTCCTGAGGAATTGGTGGTTGCAGGTACAGTTACAAATTTAAAAGATACTTAGATAAGTGCATGAATAAGGAAGTTTTGGAGAGATATGGGCCAGGAGCAGGCAGGTGCGATTTGTTTAGTTTGGGATTAAGGTCGGCAGGGATGGGTTGGACCAAAGGATCTGTTTCCGTGCTTTAAGTCTCTTTGACCCTATAAATAAGAAGGACAATCCACACCATAACAGTAATACTTGCTGTAGTTTTCCAGAGGCATTTGTAACAATTATTCTTCCACTTAATGATACAAGGGCTGTACTGGAACTTACTGCCTGAATGGCAAATGATTTAATTTGAAGCAAACAAGAAACGTATTGAGGAAGAGGTTTTTTTTGTTTAAACAGTATCAGTAGATATATAATGAAATGGCTTGTATTTCAATCATCAAATCCACTTTTAATCACTGCTCACAGTGACTGCACTCTGATTACATTACATATCCCACTGAACATGGTGACCTTGATAACCCAACATCATACCTTCAGCTTTTATTTTCTCTACTGTTTTTCTCAATAAACAATGGTTTAAAAAAAAGGATAAACATTGAAATATTGCTTGAATTCCTCTTTACGATATTTTATTTAGAACAAATGATGCTCCAAATGATGGCACTTCCAGTGTTTTGGGACTGTCCTAAAACCATTTTATATTTTTACTTAATCTGTAAAAAGCATCCATTTTCTCACCACAACAGCTGCTGTGAACTCCACAGGATCAGAAGGGCGCCAGAGGGAAAAAATGATATATTTTAATAATGTATTGAATATGCATGAGCAGAAATAACAGACTTGGTTTTGGATTTATTTAAACTTCAGTATAGCCGGTGTCCTCTTCAAATCTGAGCTTCACCTGTTGATAAAATGGAGCCAGTTGAGCTGAAATACAGAATAAGCTCACTCCATCTTATTTACGTACAGCAGATGGAGCTGCTTCCAGTTCCAACATTCCAGTAGCTGGGATGTGGAAACAATCTGCAATTAAAAAAATTAAAGATACTTCAGATGAAGCTCAACCCCAATTGAATTAAATACATTAAAAGGTACGGCCACTTAAGGCCATTTTGCCTCAAACATGAATATACAATATCACTTGAAAGAGTTTCTTCCCCTTGGTCACCACGGAGTTTACCACAATATCGAAGGTTCATCAAAGAATAGGAACCTTACAGTGTGGAAACAGGTCATTCAGCTCAGAGACCCCACACCACCCCTCTGAAGAGCATCCCACCCAGACCCATCCCATACCCAACAATGCTGAAGGAACTGTGATATATTTCCAAGTCAGGATGGTGTGTGAGATGGATGGGAACTTACAGGTCTGGTGTTCCCACCCACAGAAGTTGCAAGTTTGGGAGGTGTTTCCAAAGAAGTCCTAACAGATGTCTATGGTACATTTTGGAGATAATACCAACTGTGGTCACTGTGTGTTGGTGGTGGGAAGAATGAATATTTAAGGCAGTAAATGGGATGCTGATCAAATGGACTTCATTGTCTTTATAATGAATTCCTTGCATGTTGTTGAAGCTGCATACATCCATGTTAATGAAGAGTAAGTATTCCATCAGAATCCCCAGTGGGCCGGATGGCTGCTTTGTGCTGCAGAGTGATGACAACAATGTGCGTTCAATACCCGTATCACTTGATGTTACCGTGAAAGACTTTTGTTCTTAATCTCTCCCCTTGCCTGAAGTATGGTGACCCTCAGGTTGTAAAACAATAAATAGGAAACCAAATAAAATATAAATATTTCACTTCTACACAATTGATCTTGCCGTAAAAACCATGGATTGTGCTTGTGACACCCAAAAACCTGTGTTAGATACTTATCAGAGATTGGAATTTGAACCATTTTGGTCTGATTTCTGATGACTGTCTTTATATTGGTGTATAATTACTGTTAAGCACCTCCACTGGCCCTGAAAACCTAATGTTATGTTTATAGAATGTCAAACGTCTTGATCACAGGAAAACACTTTTTTTTCCATTTTATCTCTATATTAATCCAGTTGTGATCACTTATTTTGCTTTTGAAAAATATTGATTAAAAGTGTAGCGTGTTCATTGTTTTTGACTTCCTGGTTTGTTGAGTGTAAGTATTTCCAAGTGATTTGATGGTTACCTACAAACTGATATCATAGAACATAGAACATAGAACATAGAACATAGAACATTACAGCGCAGCACAGGCCCTTTGGCCCTCGATGTTGCGCCGACCTGTGAAACCAATCTGAAGCCCATCTAACCTACACTATTCCATTATCATCCATATGTTTATCCAATGACCATTTAAATGCCCTTAAAGTTGGCGAGTCTACAACTGCTGCAGGCAAGGCATTTCCACGCCCTTACTACTCTCTGAGTAAAGAATCTACCTCTGACATCTGTCCTATATCTATCACCCCTCAATTTCAAGCTATGTCCCCACGTGCTAGCCATCACCATCCGAGGAAAAAGGCTCTCACAGTCCACCCTATCTAATCCTGTGATCATCTTGTGTGTCTCTATTAAGTCACCTCTTAACCTTCTTCTCTCTAATGAAAACAGCCTCAAGTCCCTCAGCCTTTCCTCATAAGGCTTTCCCTCCATACCAGGCAACATCCTGGTAAATCTCCTCTGCACCCTTTCCAATGCTTCCACATCCTTCCTATAATGCGGCGACCAGAACTGTTCGCAATACTCCAAGTGCGGCCGCACCAGGGTTTTGCACAGCTGCAACATGACTTCATGGCTCCGAAACTCAGTCCCTCTACCAATAAAACCTAGCACACCGTATGCCTTCTTAACAAGCCTATCAACTTGGGTGGCAACCTTCAGGGACCTATGCACATGGACACTGAGATCTCTCTGCTCGTCCACACTACCAAGAATCTTACCATTAGCCCTGTACTCTGTATTCCTGTTACTCCTTCCAAAGTGAATCACCTCACACTTTTCCGCATTAAACTCCATTTTCCACCTCTCAACCCAACTCCGCAGCTTATCTATGTCCCTCTGTAACCTGCAACATCCTTCCGCACTATCCACAACTCCACTGACTTTAATGTCATCTGCAAATTTACTAACCCATCCTTCTACACCCTCATTCAGGTCATTTATAAAAATGACAAACAGCAGTGCCCCAAAACAGATCCTTGCGGTACACCACTAGTAACTGAACTCCAGGATGAACATTTCCCATCAACCACCACCCTCTGTCTTCTTCCAGCTAGCCAATTTCTGATCCAAATCGCTAAATCACCCTCAATCCCATGCCTCCGAATTTTCTGCGATAGCCTACCGTGGGGAACCTTATCAAACACTTTACTGAAATCCATATACACCACATCAACCGCTTTACCCTCATCCACCTGTTTGGTCACCTTCTCAAAGAACTCAATAAGGTTTGTGAGGCACGACCTACACTTCACAAAACCGTGTTGACTATCCCTAATCAAATTATTCCTTTCTAGATGATTATAAATCCTCTCTCTTATAATCCTTTCCAACACTTTACCCACAACCGAAGTAAGGCTCACTGGCCGATAATTACCAGGGTTGTCTCTACTCCCCTTCTTGAACAAGGGGACAACATTTGCTATCCTCCAGTCTTCTGGCACTATTCCTGTAGACAATGATGACATAAAGATCAAAGCCAAAGGCTCTGCAATCTCCTCCCTAGCTTCCCAGAGAATCCTAGGATAGATCCCATCCGGCCCAGGAGACCTATCTATTCTCACACTTTCATATCAAATATCACTGCTGCTGCTGTACATTGAGACATCCCTTGGACTCAGGGTGACAGTTAAACTGCTCTCAGTCAAGTAGAAAACCATAACACAGAGCTTGGTAGATCTTTTACCAGTTCAATGGCCAGCACTGTTACTTTGCTACTGACTGTGTAATTCAGGCTAAAAGAAACAAAATGTCCTGCAAAATAAAGTCAAACAGTTGTTGTGGGAAGAGTTTGTTCATGAACTTTAATGAACCTAATAAATTGCAATTAGGCTTTTCTTTACTATGATTCTGCTATGTTTTTGTACTTTTAAAATTTCACATTTCTTTGACAGTTCTCACAGATATAATCTCATAAAAAAGCAGTAATGATTGTATTTTTTTGTTTGCAAATCCAAAAACCTATGTACTTACTAAAGGAATTAAAGTAAGGTTCACAAATTAAAAACAACGAATTTCATTACACAAAAATCACATAATAGGAATACCAATCATTCCACTCCTTCTTACGAGTCAGTCACATTAAAACTATTAAAAATACAACAAAAACAGTTACTTGTGCTCAAAGCTGAGTTTCCTACCGAAATTCCTAGTTGACTGACACCCCCAAAACCTGTGTTAGATACTTATCAGAGATTGGAATGTGAACCATTTTGGTCTAATTTTTGATTTGATTCATTTATTGTCACAAGTAGTTGTTACATGTAGTAAAGCTTTGTGTAAGGCATAGAATTTCTTCAGTCATCCAATTACTCCCAATAATATTGTTCCTTCAAATCTCCTCCAAATGTCTCATTGTAATAGATTCCCAGGGCAACACACTGGTATCTTCAGCAAAACAACCAGGGGTTCCAATTCTCCTGTTTGAAATGTTCTTTCTATCCAGAGTCTTTGTCTTTAGCTCTCCCTAATGCAAAACCCAAAAGCAAATACAACTTTTCCAACCAGACTCTGACCACATTTAACCAGATAATACCCATGCAGTAATTATAGATAAAATGCAATCATTTCAACTTTCCTTCACATTCAATCTATTTCTCTTCAGTGCAAATCATCACTGTCACATGTGGCTTTGTTACAAACGTCATGTAGAATTATCTCTGCATTGTTTACACATACACACTTTGCACTTAATGGCATGCATTATAAAGACAGGCTTACATTTATATAGTGTCTTTCACAGTCAGGATTTCCTAAAGCACATCGGAGCCAATAAAGTAGTTTTGAAGTGTTGGAATTTAGACTGTTGGGACGTGGAAAGCATCATAGTCAATTTGTGAAGAATAAGACTCCACAAGCAATTGTATTATAACCACCAGGCAATGTGTTTTTGTGATTGTCGGTTCAGTGATAAACATTGACCATGAGTCCAGCAATTACTCCCTCTTGGTACACCGTATTACCTTCTGATTCCTGCTAAAAGGCCCTCAGTTTTAATGTCTCATCTGAAAGCCTGCAATGCGAACAGTGCAGCATACCCTCTCTCCCACAGAGCTGAACCATCCCAGAAAGTGAAGAAAGTCTTGTATTACAATAGCACCTTAACGCTGCTTAGAAACATTTCTGAGCATGTCACATTGGTACAATATTCTATTCACAATATCTGACTTTAACATCTCAGACTTTTAAGGACCAATGTGATTTTTTAAAAAAAGGACAAATACCGACTTAAAATGGTGGCTGTGACCACCTGACCATGGAATGAGGCAAGAACTCAAATGGAATACACAGTGAACTGATTGCATTAAAAGTCCTATTTCATCCAAAATCAATGAAACCAGACAACAAAGTCAGAGTGAAGAAATGTTTATTGTGTATAATTCATTCTTGCTTGGTAAGTTTGCATTCTCGGAGATGAAAGATTAACTGTGGAGTTTTCAGCTTAGAAAAACAATGAAGGCAGTTTCTGGAACACACAAATGAACTCTATTTCAGCAGCTAGCACTAGAATGGAATGGCAATTTTGTCAAATGCAGCAGTGTCAATAGTATGAGGTGGAGGGGAGGAAACGTGGCAAGAAATAATTTTCTGTCATTGACGAATGACCTTTCATATACATTGAGATTATAGGCAGTCCCCAGGCTGCCAAGGCGTTCAATTCTTGAGTCTGTTCACAAGTTGGAACACAATGCAGGACAATATGAAGTATCTGTCCCTAAGTATGGGAAATATTCATTTTTCTTCAAATTACACCCCTTCATGGGATTGTGTTGGTAAATATGAGCTTTGAATTATATTGGTAATAGTAATCACTGTCCATTACCAAGTTAAGCTTTGAGAATGTTAATACTACAATTCGAACAAATGGAAAGGGCATGCTACAGAGGATAAAAGCTGGAAGCTCAGTTTTGGAATCAGAGGAATGTTTGAAATCTATGCTGTATAATATTAGGATAGTTTTGTTTTAAAGGAGGCTTCAGCCAGTTGTACCTCAAAGGTCTTCCAGTTTATTGTTGTGATATCATTGATCAAATTGCATGAAAGTTGATCAGCTCAGTTGACTGGATGGCTGATTGTGACGTCGAGTGATTTTAATAGTGTGGGTTCAATTCCTGTACTGACTGAGGTCACTGTGAAGGACTCTCCTTTTCACTCTCTCCCCTCACCTAGGCATGGTAACCCATTGGTTAAACCACCACCAGTTCTCCCTCTCTGATGAGGGATTAGGAATATGGTGACTTTACTTTTAATCAGAATTCATCTCCATGCAGCCGTTGCAGTACAGTTAATGAAGACTGTTGTCATGGATAAATTCTCTATGTTTATGCAATTGCCTTTGATGAGAAGTTGATGAAACCATGAGAATAGTTTAAGCACTGGGACTGACATTTAGTGGAATCACAGTGGGTGAACTGATAGACTATGAATGAACCACATTTCATTTTACTAAGTGCTGAACTACAAAAGGGAGATGTTTGAAAAACCTGGTCCTGAAATGAATGTAATCCTTATACATCCTTTCACCATGAGAATTGCTCAATGCTTCTGGTCCTGACAAGATCTGAATATCACTGGATCGGCTGGGAATCACGTCTCCCAGGAATCCTGTTGCTGGTAAGATTGTCTAAAGACTGCTCCAAACAGACCGTCACTTATGCAGAAATAAATCCATTTTGTAAAGGGAAATCGGAGAGATTGTGGACTAAACTAATCTGGGTCTGTCACTTTAAGGTCACTGTTCAAATACTTTCCGTTGGGAAATGGCTGAAACGTGAACTTCAGGTTTTAAATTCCTACAGTAAATTATTGGCTAATTGTAACTAATGTTAAATACTTTTGTCCAGGTAAGTTGAATCCTTTAAATTAGATCACTATTTGTCAGTTAAACGTTAAATAATCAACAGTTTACTTTCCTTCTGTGTTTCGGATCATCTTACAGCTGTAATGAAAGAGTATCATTTCAAAAAGTCTGCAATCTGACAATGGGATGTAGACATTAAGGGCCTGAGAGGGGTTCCCCTGATCCTGAGTGAATTCCACAGGAGAATTCTGTGAGTTTCTATGATGTCTTGGAGTTCTATCAACCTCCTAAAAGGCAATGCTGGGCATTGAGAGGTACCAGGGGCTGGGAACTCTGACTCTGTGGGTCCTCTCTCTCCTGAGACTCACTATAACTCCGTTGTTGTGGTAGGGGTTGGGCAATGTGGAAGTGGATGTTAATTGGGTCCTCACAAGAATGGAAGTGGACTTTGGCCCACTGAGGGTACTGGGAATTGTCAAAATTGGTGGGTGCTGGGAGGTCCTTGTTAATTTTCTTTCCTGAGAGAGAATGGGCAATGGATTCTTGCAGCATTGTGGCAGACAGTGAATGCTGTGTTTAAAATGGCTAGTGCTCACCTGCCCGATACAGGTGAAGTGATGTTCCATCACCATCAAACCGTGTTGTGGCTAATGCTGGAAAACTGAATTCAATCTTCCCAGATTGTAACCCTGGAAATTTCCCAGGGCACTAATAAATTAAGAATTTGTCTTCTCAGCATGTGCAGGAACATCAGGAATGTAGAGCATTCCCAGGATTTCCCAGAAAAATCTGACTGCGTCCTGGGATTTTTCTGGAAACAATAAATGAAGAAAACCATCACAAACGATTGCTGTGACTGATGAGAAGCTAGGGCTTACTGATGTCAGTTTGTATCACCAGCCAGAGACACTGTCCCCTCCTCCCCTCCCCAAACCACGAGGAGGCGTCTCTCAGTTTCGAAACCTGGTTTTTGTGACCTGGTTTTGATTCAGTCACGAATCAAGTCTGTTATAGAGTCACAAAGCGCGGAAATAGACCCTTTAGTACAACCGTTCCAATTATAATCCCAAACTAAACAAGTCCTTACTGCCTGTTCTTGGCCCACATCTCTCTAAACACTTTATATTCATGTACTTATCCAAATGTCTTTTAACCATTGCAATTGTACTCACATCCACCAATTCTTTAGGAGGCTCATTCCACAAACAAACCAACTCTGTGGAAAGAAGCTGCCCCTCAAGTCCTTTTTAAACCTTTCTCCTTTCACCTTAAAAATATGCCCCCAAATTTTGACCACCCCCACCCAAAAGGAAAAGAGGTTTGCTATTTACCCTATCCATGACCCTCATGATTTTATAAACCTCTAAAAGTTCACCCCTCAACCTCCTATCCTCTAGTGAAAAAAATCCCAGCTTTTCCAGGCTATTTTTATACCTGAAACCCTCCATTGGGAGAATGCATGTACTTTTCCTCAAATAACATTGAATGCAACATAACATGAGAAGATCCATCATTTGTCAAGTGAAAGCAGGACAAGCTGTCCATATACCAGGCATTTCACTTGCTGCAAAACTAATTGAAATATAAGTCTTTAGAAATTAGCAGGGAATGTTCACAAACCCCTTTGGCCAGACAGGAAAAGCTTGACGTTACAGCTAGCAGAGGCCTGCAAAACATCTGTGGTGTGATCAGTATCTTTATTCCAACATCTTTATTTCTGGATACCCATCCATTTCTTTTCATCCATTCATATCACACATATCCCATCCAATCCCACCCTCTCATATCCCACACCTCCTTCCGTTGCCATTCTCTGACCTATTTCATATCTCATACACATTCTCCACCCCATGCTATTCACTAATGTCCTTTGGGGATGCCAATCTGCTGTCATTACCTGGGCTGGCCTACATGTAACTCCAGGCCCTAGCAACGTGGCAACTCTCATCTGCCCCCGAAACAGCTGAACAAGTCATTACTCAATTCAAAGGTAATTATAGATGGACAACAAGTGCTGGCCAAGCTCATGATGAGCACACCCCATGCGAGAATAAACAAATAAATCCTCATGTCATTTCCATGTGCCACATTGTACTCAGCCCCAGCCAATGTAACTACCACTGCGATCCTGTTGACTGGGGTAAAGTTAGAGTGAATTTCCAACAGGAATTCTCTCATCTCCATCCTCATGGTGGAGGTGAAGATTAGTGGAAAAGCCAAAGGGAGGAAATTGGCTGATTTTCATTTTGTGTTACACAGTTTCCCAAAGTATTCTGCCAAAATTATGGCAGTGATTGGGAATCCTCAATAGTAAATTTGGCAAATATTTTTAACAATAAATGTGTTGCTGGGATTGGGGCGTTGTTGTCAAAGACAGCATTTATTGTCTAAGATAACAAGCATGGGGCTGGATGAGTGAAGGTAGGAATGAGCTAGTGCTTTCATGTACTGGAGGTACATAATGCTGGTACATTGGGAAGAACAAGATTTAGACCCAGCGGTGATGAGATAGGAGGAACCATTCCAGTGGTGGTGTTCCATGTCTTGGTAATCCTTTTTGCTCCAGGAGCTAAAGGTTATGGATTTTCAAGGTACAGTCAATGAGGATATAGTAAGTTGCAGTGGTACATATTGTCGATGGTAACCCAACTACATCAGTGGTGATAGGAGTGAGTGTTGAAAGTGGATCTGGTGCCAGTCAAATGGGCTGCCTTGTCTTGGATGGTGTCAAGCTTGTTGAAACAAGCAGGGAGCATTTCAATACACTCCTGACTTGTATCTTGTAGATGGTGGGCAGGGAGTCGGAAAAAGAATACACACAGACTTCTCAAATTCTGACCCACTAGTGTAGTTTTCGTGTTTATATAGCTCATCCAGTTCAGTGTCTAGTCAGGGTTAACACACTATCAAGGGAAGCATTTACATATCTCTCTTGTTGGAAATTGTCATTGCTAGCTAAAGTCTGAATGTTGTTCTGGTCTTGCAGCATTCAGTCATGTCCTTCTTCGGTATCTGAGCAGTTACAAGTGGAATTTATCAGCAATTATCAGTGAACAGCCCTATTTCGTAACTTAAAATAGATTCATACAGAGCAGATAAGGTCCTTTGGACAATGAGTCTGCACCAACAATGACCACCACTGAAAGTGCACTAATACCAACTTCCTACACTTGTCCCTTTTGACTTTCAAGCATCTTTTGTAAGTTTCCTAAGTCATCTACAGTTACTACAGACATACACTATGCAAAAAATAAACTGTAGACCAATTAGTCTCACATCTGTCCTCAGGAAATTGCTTGGCACCATTATTACAGAGATTATAGCAGGACACTTGGGAAATTATAACACGGTCAAGCAGAGTCAGCCTGGTTCAGCAACTCCTCTGCCCTGGACCGTAAGAAACTACAGAAAGTTGTGTGCTCAGCCCAGACCATCATGCAAGCCAACGTCCCATCCATGGATTCCACCAACACTTCTTGTTGCCATGGAAAGGTGGCCAACATTATCAAAGACCTCTCTCAACCCGATAATGCTCTCTTCCAACCTATTCTGTCAGGCAGAAGATACAGAAGCTTGAACAGACGCACCAACAGGTTCAAGAACGGCTTCTTCCCCGCTGTTATTAGGCTGATGAATGGACCTCTCTAATTTCAACCAATGTTGACCTTGCTCTTATGCAGTCTGTGCTGCCATCACCTTTTATGCCTCGATCTGTCTAAACACCCTATGATCTGTGTGTCCTTGTTTGCTATCATCTGCCTGTACAGTTGACAAAACAGAGCTTTTCATTGTACTTAGGTATATGTGACAGAAATAAATTAAATCAAATTAAATCAATTTTCCACTTAGCCTGTTGATGCCAGGCCTGGAATAGTGCAGTTAACGATGCACAGTTCATCAACAATATGGCCGTTTTTGTGGCAAAGGACCCATAGCCTTTGCTATATCCATCATACTGTATTGATCCCTTGGAAGCTGATCCAAGAATATTGAATACTAGTTCTCTTTGAAGATAGCAAACACACTATACTGCAGACACTGGAGATCTGAAATGAAAACAAAATTGTTGGAGAAATTTCAGCAGGTCTGGCAGTGTTTGTGGAGAGAGAAAATTATTAATGTTTTGAGTCTGATATTCTTCTTTGGACTAGAAGGCATAGGTTTAATGTGAGAGATAGAAGATTTAAAAGAACATAAAGGGCAACCTTTTCACACAGAGGGTGGTGAGTGTATGGAATGATCTACAAGAGGAAGTGGTGGAGGCAGGTACGAATACAACATTTAAAAGGCATCTGGATGCATATATGAATAGGAAGTGTTTAGAAGGATATGGGCCAAATGCTGGCAAATGGAACTAGATTAATTTAGGATATCTGATCAGTACGGATGAATTGGACTGAAGGGGGTTTAGGCCCGAAACGTCAAGTTTTCCTGCTCCTATGATGCTGCTTGACCTGCTGTGTTCATCCAGCCCCATGCTTGTTATCTCAGGGTCTATTTCCTTGCTGTACAGCCCTGTGACTCTCTGACTCTAAATGAGAAAAATGGAAATGTGATGGATTTTATGCTGTTCAAAAAGCAGGTGGATTCAACTAGATTTGAAATGAAGTTCAGGAGAGAAGGATAAACGATGAGGGAGATCGGAGATCAAAAATATCATCAAACAAAAGGCAAAGGAAGTGATAATGGTTGTCCCAATGAGACAAAGCAGTGTAGGAGATAATAGTAAAATACACGTCTATATGATACACAAGGACAACGCAACAATTTTTAGCTTGGAGCACTAGATAACTTTTTAAAAAGATAGCTGGCAACTGAACAGCTTATCTATGTAAATCTGATTTAGGTTGAAGTAAGCTGCACTCACTTAATTATGTAAATTTATTTCATATTGATGTTTTTGAAGCAAACAGCCTCATTACTCTTGATTTGCCAATGTAGCATATCCAAACTGACTAATGAAGAGGCTCAACTGGCCCTGGATTGCAATGCACCAACGATTCTGCAAAATAGCAGCTTCTTCATTAACCATTCACAACAACGGCAATGAAAACCTATACCCAGCGAACAAACTTAAACCTCATCAAACTCCCAAATTGAAATTACAATAGTTGTAATGATCACAGACAATTGAAGTGAGAAGTTTCTGATTGAAGGCAAGTCTTAATTAATTGGAGTTATTTTAGAAGTTGCAAAACAAATGAGTTAGTTTAGCTATGAATATACATTATGCTGGTGCCACTGGGCAAAACTAAATTATTTTTTAAATGAAAAGCAATGAATGGATCAGTCACTGGGGTGAAGACAGATTTTAGATAATTGCCAAAACAACGAGAAGAGAGATGAAGATCATTTTCTTTACTCAACTGAAGTGATCTGAAATGCTTGAAAGGGAAGTGTAACCAGATTCAATATTTTTATTCATGCACAGGATGTGAGCCTCGCTGGCTAGACCCACATTATATCACATCCCTAATTACCCAGAGCTGAGAGTCAACCACATTGTTGTGAGTCTGCAGTCACATGTAGGCCAGGCCAGGTAAGGGCAGCAGTTTCCTTCCCTAAAGGACATTAGTGAACCTGATGGGTTTTTCCTGACAATTGACAATGGTTTCCTGATCATCATTAAACTCTTAATTCCAGATTTGTTTATTAATTATTGAAATCAAATCCCACTGGCTGCCGTTGTGGGATTTGAACCCAGGTCCCCAGAACATTACTGGGAATCTCTGGGGTTCAATAGTCTAGCAATAATACCGGTAGGCCATTGCCGAACCTAATAATAATTTTCAAGAGGGAATTGGATCTAGACTTTAAAAAGAAACATTTACTGCGCAAAGGAGAAAGAACAGGGAACAAGATATCTTGTTCAAAGGTGGGCCAAATGGCTGTTTCTGTGATGTAATGGTCTGTGGAACAGTATTATAAGTGATTCCGTCATTCAGCTGAATGAGGAGGCAATGGCCTCGTGGTGTTGGTGTAAACTGTTAGTCTGAAGGCTCTGGTAATGATCTGGTGACTTGGGTTTAAATCCTGCCATGACAGATGGGGGAATTTGAAGCTTCTTAAAAAATGTGGAATTGAGAACCTAATGATGACCATGAAGCCATTGTCAGTTGTCAAGAAAAACCCATCTGGTTCACTGATGTCCTTTAGGGAAGGAAACTGCCATCCTGGTCTGGCCTATATGTGACTCCAGACCCTAGCAATGTGGTTGACTCTCAACCACCCTGTGGGCAATTAGGGATGGGATATAATGTGGGCCTAGCCAGTGAGGCCCACCTCCTGTGATTAAAAAAAATCCTCTTTCATTTTTCTTGAAATTGTAAATTGGTTTGAAATGGGCAATAATAGAAACGTTAAAAATGGATGTGAAGCGGGCTTTTAAAGATCCACTAATAACAGCAATACTGAGACAGAGAATTCAGACAGTAGTGACACTGGTACAGAAAGCGGTTGAGGCCAAAACATTGTATTTTCAGGAAGGAGGGAGATTGAGCTTTTACGGCTAAGCTGATGAAGGGATTTGAGGGGAGGGTATTGGGTTCGATGACCATATAGAATGGTGGGCCAGGTTCTTGGGTTGAATGGCCTAGTCCTACCCCCATCTTCCATATTTCTACATTTTCAAAGCGTAATGAAGATGTTGCAATAATCATGAGTGATTGGGAAGGTCATTCATACAGTATTCAATATAAATTCTAAGAGGAGTATGTTCTAGAACCAATCAGCTATTCTTGACCTGGTAATGAAAAATAAGGAACAGCATTGTGGTAAAGGAGTCAGTAATGTGACAGTGAGTGTAACACAATAGAATTTCACATTCAATCCGAATGGGAGAAGCGTGGGTCTGAGATTAGAGTCGTAAACCTGAATCAAGGTAATAGTTGTAAGTATCTTAAGGCAAAGCAGGATGAAATGAATAGGGAAAACTGAAAGTACTACAGATGCTGGAAATCAGAAACAAAAACAGAAATTCCTGGAAAAACTCAGCAGGCTGGCAGTATCTGTGGCGAGAAATCAGAGTTAACGTTTCAGGTCCACTGACATTTCCTCAGAACTGATGGCAGCTCAGAAATGGTTTATAAGCAGGAAGTAGGGTGTGGGAAGGGGTAAAGAGTAAATGATGGGTAGAAATAAAGCTCAAAGAGAGAGAAGAACAGTTAGACAGACAAAGCATTGGAAATCCATCAGATTAGCAGTGTGAACAGCTGCTAATTGAAACTTTAAATGGCTAATAATGGGTTGTGTGACAAAAACAGACCACTTGATAACAAGGCTTGGTGTATGTCCTTGTTCTCTGGCCAACATTTCTGTCTCAAACTTGCTGTAGTGATCCATTGAAGCTCAGCGCAAGCTGGAAGAACAGCACCTCATTTTCCACTTGGGGACCCTGCAGCCCTCTGGACTCAACGTTGAGTTCAACAATTTTTGGGCTTGAGCTCTGCCATGTCCTTACCTTAACATCCACACACTAAGTCCTATTACCCACTGGCCTCAGGAAATTGTTTGTAACCATTATTACAGAGATTATAGTAGGACACATTGAGAATTATAACACGGCCAAGCAGGGTCAGAATGGTTGGTGAAATGGAAATCATGTTTCATTGATTTACTACCGTCTTTAAAGGAAGTAACATGCAAAGTGGATAAAGGGGAACGCCCTGTAGATACCTGGATTTGGTTTGATAAGGTGCCTTGTCAAAGGTAACTGCGCAAAACAAGGGTACATGATGTAGGTGTAATATGTCATCATGAAGATAAGATTGGCTAGCTAACAGTAAACAGAGAGTAATGATAAATGGGTCTTTGTCATCTGTATCTGGTGTCGTGCCTCTGGGGTCAGTGCTGATGCCTCAACTATTCACAATCTTGATCAATAAACTTGGATAAAGGCACCAAATATATTGGAGCTAAATTTGTCAGCGCCACCAAGACTGAACAAAAGAATGAAGAACAAAGAACAATACAACACAGGAACAGGCCCTTCGGCCCACCAATTTTTTTTTTGAAAAAATATACTTTATTCATAAAATATAAAAAAAAACAAATTTTCAGACCTACCTGATCATACTATCCGCTCCGGGTTACCCAGGGGGTACGTTTGCCAACTAAAGGAAAAAAGAACAAAAGAAAAACCTCCCGCGGTTGTCTCACTGCGCAGTCCCGCTTGGCCCCCTGACCAGTTGGTGGAGGCCCCAGCTGGACCCAGTTACTGAAAGGGCCCCTGTTATATT
>JAHRHZ010000140.1:851465-886523 GCA_024137785.1 Ginglymostoma cirratum | reverse complement strand
CCTATGACGCTGCTTGACCTGCTGTGTTCATCCAGCCCCATGCTTGTTATCTCGGATTCTCCAGCATCTGCAGTACCTTTTATCTCCATCAAGTCAGAGAATTATACAGCGCACAAAAGGCCTTTTGGCCCATTGAGTCTGCACTGACATAACTACCATTAAAATTGTGCTAATCCCAATTTCCTGCACTAGTTCCATATCCTTAAATGTTATGATATTTGAAATACTCATCCAAATATCTTTTAAGGGTTGTAAGGTTTTTCAGCCTCCACTACCTGCCCAGACAATGCATTTCAGATTCCCACCATGCCCCAAGTGAAAAATATTTTTCTTAAATCCCCTCTGGATCCGCTGGCCCTTACCCTTAAGCAATACTGAAATAACTGCACAGACACCAGTATCCTGTCACCAAATCACACTTTACTGACTTGTGCACAGTACACCGGCCGTGACCAACCAGCTCGGAGTCAGTCCCTGAACTGAACAGCAGGTCTCTAAACAACTCCCACTGTCAAGTGTGAATTTGCCTGATAATGGCTTCTCCCAATTAATACTCCCTGGCTCCTGCCTAATACTGATGTAATTTGCCCTCCCACAATTTAGTACCTTCCCACAAGGTCCTGACTGATCCTTATTCATAGCTATCTTAAAAATTAAAGCATTGTGATCTCTGTTTCCAACATGCTCTCCCACTGAAAGGTCAGTCACTAGGCCAAGCTCATTAGCCAATACAAGGACCAGTATGGTCCCCTCCTCTAGTTGGACTATCCAAATACTGTTTCATGAAACTCTCTTGGATGCACTTAACAAATTCTGCCCTATCTAAGCCTCTTGCTCTAAGCGAGTCCCAGTCAATACCGGGGATGTCAAAGTTACCCACTATTACAACTGTGTTTTTATTGCATCTTTCCATAATCTGCCTACATATTTGTTCTTCCGAGCAAGGGTCACCGGACCTGAAACGTTAACTCTGTTTTTTTCCTTCACAGATGCTGCCAGACCTGCTGAGCTTTACCAGCAACTTTGTTTTTGTTCCTCATTCTCCCAGTAGCTGTTGGGAGGCCTATAGTATAATCCTCTCAGAGTGATTACACCCATCTTAATTTTCAGCTCTACCCGTATTGCCTCACTGGATGAGCCCTACAGCATGTCCTCTCTGACAGCAGATAGAACATTCTCCCGGATTAGTAATGCAACTCCTCCACCTCTTGTACCTTCCTCTCTATTTCATCTAAAACAACAAAACCATGGAACATTGAGCAGCCAGCCCTGTCCCTCTCTCAACCAATTCTCTGTAATGGCCACACCATACTCCTTCATACTGATCCAGGCTTGAAGCTCAGCTGCTGGAACTACAATACTCCTTACGTTGAAATAAATACTTCAGCCCATTAGTACCATCGTGTTCATCGTCCTCCCTTTCTGATTTACTGGTCCTAAACCTACCTTCCCCTCCAATCCCACTTCTTGCCGACCTGCTGCTCTGGTTCCCAGCCCCCACGCCACTCTAGTTTAAACCCTCCCTAGCAGCACTAGCGAACCTCCCTACGAGGATATGGGTTCCCCTCCAGTTTTGGTGCAACCTTTCCCTCTTGTACAGGTCACTCCCGCCCCAGAAGAGATCACAATGATCCAAGAACCTGAAACCCTGTCCCCTGCCCCATCTCCTTAGCTATACATTCATTTGTCCTACCTGTCTATTCCTTACCTCACTCGTACGTGGCACTGGTAGACTATTACCCTTGAGCTCCTGCTCTTCAGCATCTCCTAACTCCCTGTACTCACTCCGCAGGACCCCATCCCTCTTTCTACCTGTGTCATTGGTATCAATGTGCACTATGACCTCTGGCTGTTCACCCTCCCCCTTAAGAATTTTGTGCAACTCCTCAGAGACGTCCTTGACCCTGGCACCAGGGAGGCAACACATTATCCTGGAATCTCAGACGCGGCCGCAGAAACACCTGTCAGTGCCCCTAACTAGCAAATCTCAGGCAACTATTGCTTGCTTGGATCTTGCCCAACACTGCTCTACAGCAGAACCAGTTGTGGTGGCACAGGCCTAGCTGCTCCTGTTATAATCCCCTGAGAGGCTATTCCCCCCAACAGCATCCAAGATGGGATATACCTGTTAGAGAGGGGAATAGCTACAGGAGATTCCTGCACTACCTGCCTGCCTCTCCTGGTGGTCACCTGATTGAACCTGCAGTGTGACCACCTCTCTGTAACTAATGTCTACCACGCTCTATGCCCCCCGTATGCTCCTCCGTGTGTTTAATAGCCTCTCCAACCAAACCACATGGTCTGTGAAGAGCTGCAGTCTGTCACTGCAGACATAGATGTCAGGGACACTAGGCTGCTCCTGATCTCTCACATCTGACAGGAGGAGCACACCACTGCCCTAACTGCAATCTCTGCCCCATTACACGAAGAAAGATAAAACAATCTGACCTTGCCTGCCTTACTCAGTGAAGCCCCAGTATTCACCTCGGCCCTTACTTGTACCAACTCGCCGCACTGACTGGCCGCTTAAATTACAGTGCAATCTTCACAAGCAGACCAACTACCTCTACGTTACAGCAAAGTTCCTACCAGTCTCTTAACATCTCTCCTCTCATTTTGGTTTGAGGAGGAAGGAAGGATGGAAACACTACAGTAATGTAATGTTTGGAGCTTACTGTTCCTTGACACTGAGTTCTTCCTCATTCTGCTGATCGGTCATGGTGACTGTGCTGAATTCTCTCAGAATTATGTTTTTTGGCAAAAATATTCTGTATGCATAGAAGGAAATCTTTATGTACATACACAGTTAATAAAGCTGTTCAGATCAATACTCTCCTTACTTACAGAGAATAAAATAAACACTGGTGTTCACCGTTCTCGATATTTACAATTAACCTCCTGGCATTTAGCAGAGGCATCAGCAGGGCTTGGTTACTGAATGGACCCCCTGTTATGTTTTGGCAGAAGGACCTTACACGGTGGTCTTTCCCCACTGCACCTTGGCAGCAGCTGCCCCAAGCTTTAGCGCACCCCTCAGCACGTAATCCTACACCTTGGAATGTGCCAGTGGGCAACACTTGGTCAAGGTCAACTCTTTCAACTTCTGGCAAATTTTGGGCAGACTAGAGAGCATCTTTCACTGTGTTGATGGTCCTCCAGGTGCAGTTGATGTTGGTCTCAGTGTGCGTCCCAGGAAACAGCCCGTAGAGCACGGAGTCCCGTGTCACGAATCTGCTTGGGATGAACCTCGACAAAAACCACTGCATTCCCCTCCAGACCTCCTGCGCATAGACACATTCCAGACGGAGGTGCTTGACAGTCTCATCCCCTCCGCAGCCACTTCGAGGGCAGTGTGAGGTGGCGCAGAGACTTCGGGTGTGCATAAAGGATCTGACTGGCATAGCCCCTCTCACCACAAGCCAAGCAATGTCCTGGTGCTTGTTGGAGAGCTCTGGTGATGAGGTATTCGTCACTGGCTACATATTTGTTCTTCTTTTTCTCACTGACTCTTTGGAGGCCTAGAATATACTCTCAGTAAAGGAGCTGCCCCCTTAACATTCCTAAGTTTGACTTGTATATTTCAGCAGAATCTCCTTTCTAATTCTATGAATGTTGTTAGTACCAACACAGACAATAAAAACCGGTACCCTCCCCTCTCTCAAATCTCCAGCCCTGAGGAGATGTCCTTAACTCTGGCACTGGGCAACACAGTCTTTGGGACTCTCTTTCACAAAAGCAGTGATGCTTCTATCCCTCTAATTGTACCGTTCCCTATCAAAATTACTTCCCTATTCCCATCCCCCACTTGAATGGTTCCCTGTAACAAGGAGGTGTGGTCAGTTTGCTCATTCTCCCCACAGTCTGCACTCTTGTCTGTGAGACTTACAGGAACCTTCTAAAGGGTGGAGAATTTGATTTAATCTGATTTGATTTATTGCAGTCACATGTACCTAAGTACAATGAAAAGTTTTGTATTACGAGGAGTACAGGCAGATCAAGACAAGAACATACAGAGAGAGTTGGCCTTAGCTCCACATATCTGCTTCACCTGCAATTACACTCTCCAGTCCAAGTTTAATTGACCTAATCTGAAGGATATGCCTGGCTCCTGGAGTGAAGTGTCCAGGTAACCCCTCACTGATGTGATACAAAGTTGGCAGCTCAGACTCCAACTCCTCAACTCGAATTTGCTCAAACTGCAAACACTTACTACAGATGGATTCGCTCTATATCACCTTGGTGTACAAAAGCTCCCACACACTGTAGTTGCGACACACTGCCTGGCCAGAAAACTCTGTCATATTTTGTTTCTCATATTAACTAAACTATTCTAGTATTCCTGCTGTTAACACTTGCAGAATGCTCACTCTGAACATTTTATTGTATTTTGTTATGTTTTTTATACTGCGATGGTATCAATCTTTTGATATAACATGCTAGTTTTAAGAACAAGGGAATAAAAAACAAGAGAGCTCAACACAAACCTAGGATCTTACTTTTGCATTAAAGGCTAGAAATACACACCAATCCTAATCACTAATTAGGTGCTTGTTTAGGCAAAAGCAACCAAACATCTCTTTCCTTCCACTACTCTAGTGAAAGTCACTTTCAGTGCTAAGTCACACTTAACAGGCTACTTATATTCTCCCAAAACAAGGACCCAGCTAAGTCAGTTAATGAGGATTCTGTTTCAGCTGCTCCTTAATCAGTCTGTCTTTCAACACACCCTTTCAAACTAAATCTGCTGAACTCTAAAATCTACAGAATTTTAAATTGCAATTCATTTTGATGTCAATTATAAATTATAATCTAAATTAGGCCGCATTAGGTTTGCACTAATTAAAGTTTTAAACACTTTCTTAGCCAGCAATTGTGTGCACTCGGTCCAAGCTGAGGTTGTTCTATTTCTTACTCAGCAACACTGAGTACACTTTGAAAATCTTGCATTGGCTGTAAAGTGCTTTGAGACATCCGATGGTCATGAATGGGAGTTTATGAATGTCTTTTCCTTTGATAGGATTTGCAATGTGCAGTATAACAATGGATTTCATTCCCGGGCTCCCCTCATAACGTTTCTGTGGCATGTTCAAGCCATTGCTAGACAGGCTCTGGACTCCTCATCTCTTCCAATAGCTGGGGCAATAGGAAAGGAATGGGTTACACTCTCCCTGGTTAACAGGGTGCCTGCACCATCACCTTCCCCTGAACTGGTGCTTACCCCGGTGTCGGAGCATTAGTGGCACTCGACTGGTTCATGACAGATTATGAGTTGCTACCACCTGCTTGTGAGACCATCTTGGATCAAGCTCCTGGAGTTCTCCCACTGTGATCACCTCTCAGGCCTTTCATTGAACCCAAGTAGGGTTCACTGTCCAAGCTGAGTGCATCAAGGGAACACAGCCAAAGCGTAGATGAGAGAGCTATGAAGAAAGGCAGTAGGGGATTATTTTTAAACACTGATCGACCGGTAGTGCATTTGCTGCATTACCTGTTTGATATTGACAGATTTTCTTTTTAATCTTTGAAGATCATAAAGGCAATTAGAGCTATAAATGATCGTATAATCTTGGGAATGCAAAAGATACTGTGAGCTTCCTGAACATAGAAATGCAACTTACAATGGATCAAACTTTAGTAATGCATTCAATCATGTTGGCCTGATTTTATGGAAGATTTATCAAAGACTAGAAGTTGGAAAGAAATTTTATACAGTTTACCTTCTTGCAAGCATTACCTGTGACTAGTTGTCTCTGTCAGTATGTAAAAATGTCTCTGACAGTGCAAATGATATCTGATCTATCAAAGGACTTATTCTCATTCTCCTCTGTCCTAAATTCTTCGTTTATAAACGCTCAAAGAATGTTTCTCCGAGACGTACTTCCCTTGGCCCCACCAAACTCCCACCCTGACTGCCCTGAATCTCATAAATGAAGCTCAGGCACAGAGTGACCCACTGTGACCTACCATTTACATACAAATGCTTCCAGTTGGCTGACGGGAGGTTCTGGCTCACAGACACTGTGATTAGTTGCTGTCAATCAGACCCACGCTCACTAAGACTGGGCAACACTTTAACACACTCCAGGGGTGAATCTGGCATCATATGGGTACATTTGTGATCTGAGCATGCGTCACATAACACAGAACACTTGCCCACTGCATCTTTGGGGGAGCTGATTTGAATGGTGTCATTGAGCCAGACATATGGAACAGATATTGTTTGGAAAGAAACATAATTCTAACCCAAGCAATGGCTTGAGTCATGACTTAGAAATTTTCCCATTTGTGATATAGACAAAAACATGATGGTCTCCAATATCCATGAGGTAGGGGCCACATATTCCAGGTGAATGCCTGGGACTCCTGTCACTCACCCCATTCTCCATGGGGGGTGTGGGGGGTCACTCGTTCAGATGGCAATGCAGCTGCCTGCGGTATAATGGAGATAATACAGAGCACCTTCCAAGGGACAGTGCCCACCTCTAGCCTGAGGTGCTTGGTCTGAGTGAGGTGGTTGCGGTCTTAAACTGCTTGTTTCATCACCTACCCACGACTGTCCCCTCTGGTGAACACTTACACTAGGGGAGAAACACAACGTGTTTTAGGATTCTCTCTGGAATCCAGTCGGCCAAATGAGATCATTGCAGAGCAAGCACCTATTTGTTAACTGTCCTACGTCTGTTGCAATGAAACATAGAAACAGAGAAATTAGGAGCAAGAATAGGCCATTCAGCCCTTTGAGCTGCTCCACATTCAATATGATCATGGCTGAATATCCAATTCAATGCCTCGTTCCTGCTTTCTCCCCATACCCTTTGATCCCTTCAGTCCTAAGAACTATATGTAACCTCTTCCTAAAAAATTCAATGTTTTGGCCAACCACTTTCTCTACCAGAGAATTCCACAGGCTCCCCACTTTCTGGGTGAAGTAACTTTTCCTTATCTTAGTCCTGAATGGCTTACCCCATACCCACCTGAAACTGTGACCTTGTCTCTAAGATATTTCTCCAAATTGATTAAAACTGCAAACTACAAAGAAACCACGGTAGCATATGGGTCCGAAAGGGTTAATATTGAGGAGTGCCTTAAGGATCACCTATGATAATGACATAGGGACTGATAGGCAGAACTGCTCAGGGTGTTAATGGAGTGAGATCTGCCAGTCTCCATAATCTCCAGCATTACTCACAATCACAATAACATAACCTGTAACTATTACTAATATGGAATAAACAATATCTTGTTAACTACAAGAGGCTTTTTTTAGTTAGATCAGGAAGTGTTTTTCCTTGACCAAATTACAGCGTGCCCTGGAATTTCTTAAAGGAAATGGAGGATCAACCTTCACCATAGACAGCAGATTGTACCAGGATCAGCACTGACTTACATTTATATAACACCGCTAATGTTGGGAAGTGTCACAAAGTGGTAGCAAGATGAATCAACATGGAGCCAGCTAATCATGTATGAGGTCAGATGACCAAAGGCTTGGCCAAAACCATGGGCTGAAGCCGAAAATGGAATGAGCAATGTGGACTCTGGTGAGATTGGTGGCAGAATCAAGGGACATGTCCAGCAAAGTCTCTCTCTCAACATAAAACCACCTCAGTCTAGGCCTTATGCATGTTCCTCATGGCCAGGTGAGTCTCTGATTGTGCAGCAGTGAGCTACCAGTTCAGGGGGATGGAAACTTGTTAACTGTCTTGAAGATAGATAGATCCCCCGGGCCTGATGGGATTTATCCAAGTATTCTATGGAAAGCGAGGGAAGCGATCTCAGGGCCTTTGGCGATGATCTTTTCGTCCTCACTGTCCCCGGTGTGGTGCTGGAAGATTGGAGAGAGGCAAACAAGGGGAATAGGGATAAGCCCAGAAATTACAGGCCAGTTAGTCTTACGTCAGTGGCGGGCAATTTATTGGAAAGGGCTCTGAGAGATAGGATTTATGATCACTTGGATAGGCACAGTTTGATTCGTGATAGTCAGCATGGATTTGTGAGGGGTAGATCATGCCTCACAAACCTTATTGAATTCTTTGAAGAGGTGACCAAACAGATGGATGAAGGTAGAGCAGTGGATGTGGTATCATGGATTTAAGTAAGGCGTTTGATAAGGTTCCCCATGGTAGGCTCATGCAGAAAGTAAGGGGGCATGGGACAGGGGGAAATGTAGGAGATTGGATTCAGAATTGGCTGACCCTTAGACAAAGGATGGTAGTGGATGGAAAATATTCAACATGGTGCTCAGTTCTGGGTCCTCTTCTATTTGTGATTTTTGTAAATGATTTGGGTGTAGGAGTGGAAGGGTGGATTAGTAAGTTCATGGACGATACTAAGGTGGGTCACGTTGCGGATAGTGCGAGGGCTGTTCTAGATTATAAAGGAGCATTGATAGGATGTAGAGCTGGGCTGAGAAGTGGCAGATGGAGTTTAACCTTGAAAAGTGTGAGGTGATTAATTTTGGAAGGACAAACTCGAAAGCAGAATACAGGGTTAATGGAAAGATTTTTGGCTGTGTGGAAGTGCAGAGGGATATTGGGGTTCATGTCCACAGTTCCCTGAAAGCTACCACCCGGGTGGGTAGAGTTGTGTAAGAAGGCGTATGGTGTGTTAGCTTTCATTAATAGAGGGATTGAGTTTAAGAGCCATGAAGTTATGCTCCAGCTGTACAAAAGCCTGGTTCGGCCACATCTGGAGTATTGTGTCCAGTTCTGGTCACCGCATTACAGGAAAGATGTGGAAGCGTTGGAAAAGGTGCAGAGGAGATTAACCAGGATGTTGCCTGGAATGGAGGGAAGGTCTTCCAAGAAAAGGTTGAGAGAGCTAGGGCTTTTCTCTTTAGAACGACAAAGGATGAGAGGTGACTTGATAGAGGTGTACAAAATGATCAGAAGTATAGATAGGGTGGACAGCCAGAGACCTTTTCCTAGGGTGGAGGTAGCTATTATGAGGGGACATAGATTTAAAGTGAGTGGAGGTAGATATAGGGGAGACGTCAGAGGTAGCTTCTTTACTCAGAGAGTGGTCGGGGCGTGGAATGCATTGCTGGAGAGGGTAGTGGAGTTGGCCTCATTAGGGGCATTTAAGCGGCTATTAGATAGGCATATGGATGATAGTATAAGGTAGGGGTGGAGGTTAGATAGACCTTGGGTTTAGGGTAAAACATTGGCACAACATCAAAGGGCCTGTACTGTTCTATGTTTTAATGTTGCAACTGCCTCATTAATATTCCACTTCTTATCTTACTAAACCCACCAAACAAGCTCGACAGTGAGAGATCTCGACGTGGAAGTGTGAGTGGGTACCTGGGTCATTTCAGTTCAGCCCTTACTGTGGGGAACCCCCATATTATTCTGTGCCAAATGGCATTTAGTGCATGACCCATGGGCAACAGCCTCATTCACTCCTCATCCACCGACATTGGCATCTGACACCTGCCTATCTCACATGACCATTATGGCATTTCTCTAACCCATATACCTGCTACTGAGGAAACACAGACCCACATTGCAGGGCACACCAACAACTGGCATTGAAAGGCTGTAGTGAGGACACACTGCCAAGAGGAAGAGGTACACTGCTCACAGATTGGACCAGGATGCATCCCAGGGCTGCTCACTTAATCTCAGAAGGCTCACTCATTTGGGATGACCTACAGGCTCTCGGCCTCCCTACCTTGCCCTGTTGTGACCATTAATGTGCTGGAGCTACAGTCAGAACCTGAACACTCCAATGCTGTTACATTAACGTGCTCATGTACATCAGTTAGTGTCTTCCTGAGGCTGTGTGACACAGTGAGATGTCAATCAAACACTTATAGCACATGCCAGCTGCCTGTTGCAATGCCCCTTCATTGAACCCAAAGCAATGTGAGTGGTACCAGTCTTCAATCTGGTCACTGTCCACACTGGGAGGTAGAGCAGTGATCATTGTTGTGACGTCCACGGCAAGGGGGTGGTGGGGAGGGGGGGATCATTTTTAAGTTGTAGTGTCAGGGTTCAGGGTCAAGGAGGGTATTGGAGGAAAAGTTCAACGTTATTGGTCTCCATGTGGGGAGGATGGAAATGGGTTGTTGAGGCAAAATGAAGAAAATGTGGACACAGAGGCTCTGGGTAGATTTGGGGGCAGAGGCTAGTGTTGATGGTGGTCATCGTGAGCTGTATTCCCTGCTATCACTCCCCATTCTCTTGATGCGTAATGCAGCTGGAAAGTGATGGGGACAATGCCCAGGGCATGAGGAGTCAGATTCTGTTTGATGGATGAAAACACAGGATCCATGTTTGATGGGTGTGACTTTTATTCATTTGTGGGGCTTGGGCATCACTGACTGGCCAGCATTTATTGCCCATTCCTAGTGACTCTCAAAGAGACTTTGTAGCAATAGGTACAACTGAATGTCTTGCTAGGCCATTTCAAAGGGCAGTTCAGAATCAACCACATTGCTTTGGGTCTGGAGTCACATGGAGGCCAGACCATGTAAGGATGACAGATTTCCCTCCCTGAAGGACATTAGCGAACCAGATGGATTTTTCCAATCGGTTAATGGTCATCAGTAGATTCTTAATTCCAGATTTATTTTATTGAATTCAAATTCTATCAGCTGCTGTGGAGATAGTAAAGACTGCAGATGCTGGAAGTGAGAGTCGATAAAACATGGAGCTGGTCCAGACCTGAAACATTGAATTTCCTACTCCTCTAGCTCCACATTTTCCCATCAGCTGTTGTGGTCGTATTTGAACCCAGGTCACCAGAACATTAGCTTAGTTTCTGGTTAAATGTTCACACAATAATACCGCTAGGCCACTGCCAATGTTAAGACATTGAAGGGGCAAATACAAGAAACAGCTGATTGCAAACTCTAGCTATATTTCATTTGTAATCATTTCATCGTCCATTTGCAATGTCGAGTGAATGGGATCAGAGCCAGATGCTGGACTAAGGCTATTTGCACCAATTCGTTCGTCCCTGCAACTAAACATTGGTATCTCAAAGATATGGAAATTAGTGGCAATGACTTAAAAAGAAGTTAATGCTGATCAAAACCAAACCATTATTTGTGTAACCTCCAAGGGAGCTGTGAGAGATGGAGACCATCACCATTACCTGTGATTCTCCACAGTGAGAAGATAAGGGTTTGATGTGGGTCTGGGGGTGGTAATGGTGGTGCACAGCTGTGGATGCACACCACCTCAATGCCATTCGGAGGTCACTCAGAAATAGCTCCAAGTTGCTGCAGATGCTGCGGCTCGATGTGGCTGGATTATGGAGATATGGCCATCGTTCCCTGAGTGCAGACCGTCTCACTGTGTACAGGAATGTGTTCAGCCCTCACCTGCAGCTTATGACCACAAAGACCATTTAAGGCTCTTTACACCGAGTGTCCTGACCCCAGCCACTGGTGGGATGTTGGTCACTGTGGCTGCCTTCCCAAGAAGGTGAAGGTGGATTCAGGAGGACCAGGGCCAATGGTCAAGCCCAGGAGCAGGAGCAGGTCCTATGGAGGGTGAAGAGCTCCCAGCTATGGGATAGGTTACAGCTGCAAGGACCCTCAGGATGGTGCTGTCCATAGGAGGGCCAGAGTTTTCTGGATCAGATTCCATTTCCCAGGGATGAGTGAGGCACAACATCAATTTAGATTCTGTATGTCCTGGGACATTTTGCCAGTTGCTGGAACAGAGGGCTGTAGGAGTTGGAGGCATCCTCTCCCAGAGGTTGTGAATGTGACAATCCCTCAGAACTTTACTGTGACTGGCTTACTCCAGGGAGAGATGAGTGACCTGTGTGGGATCTCTCAGTTGTGTCACACAAATGCAACAGGACAATGCCCGATGCTACCAGTGCAAGATCACACCGGGTCATCTGATTCTCCCATGACAGGATCAGTGCTGCAGCATGGGCAGAAAGATTCAGGAACAGAGCTGGCCCCCACCAGGGTCGGGATGGCATTGACTATCCACCCAATGGCACAGACAGGGCCATGTCACAACACTGCAGAATTCATTTCCAGGCACCCCCTGGATAGCATAGAGAGAGTGTGCAGCTACACCTTGGCATAGTCTACTCTGCTCCCAGATAGTCAGGACCATCTCTCCATCATTCTCGCATATCCAGCCAAAACACCTGCTGCAACTTCTTCCAAATCTCCCAATCTCCCAAAAATTCAAGAGAGTCGGGAGCAGAGCTGAGTGTGGTGGCCATCACCAAGGATAAGGTGCTAGTAAAACTGAATGGCCTGAAGGTGGATAAATCACCTGGACCACATGGACTACATCCCAGAGTTCTAAAGGAGATAGCTGAAGAGATAGTGGAAGCGTTAGTGGTGATTTTTCAGGAATCACTAGAGTCAGGGAGGGTCCCAGAGGACTAGAATATTGCTAGCATGACATCCCTGCTTAAAAAGGGAGTAGGGCAAAAGAAGGAAAATTACATGGCGATTTAGCCTAACCTCGGTCGTGGGTAGGATTTTGGAGTCCATTGTAAAGGATGATATTTCTGAATATTTGGAAGTGTATAGTAAAATAGGGCAAAGTCAGCATGGTTTCATCAAGGGGAGGTCATGCCTGACAAATCTGCTAGAATTCTTTGTGGCATGGTGGCTCAGTGGTTAGCAGTGCTGCCTCACAGCACCAGGGACCCAGGTTCAATTCCATCCTTGAGTGACTGTCGGTGTGGAGTTTGCATGTTCTCTCTATGTCTTGGTGGGTTTCCTCCCACAGTCCAAAGATGTGCAGGTTAGGGTGGGTTGGCCATGCTAAATTGCCTGTAGTATTCAGGGATGTGTAGATTAGGTGGGTTATAGGGAGATGGGTTTGGGTGGGTACTCTGAGGGTCGGTGTGGACTTGTTGGGGTGAAGGGCCTGTTTCCACACTGTAGGGCTTCTATGAAAATAAGTTGATCAGGTGTTTTGACATTTAATGTTTCTAAGTAACGCACAGGGTAGACCAAGGACCTCCGATGGATGTTATTGATCCTGGACTTCAAGAAGGCCTTTGTCAAGGTGCTACACAGGGAGCTGCCATGTAAAACAAGGGCCCATGGTGTTAGCGGCAAGGTACTAGCAAGGATAGAAAATTGGCTCTCTGGCAGAAAGCAGAGAGTGGGGATAAAAGGGTCTTTCTCAGGATGGCTCCTTCCTGCTCCTATGATGCTGCTTGACCTGCTGTGTTCATCCAGTCCCATGCTTGTTATCTCTTTCTCGGGATGGCAGCCGGTGACAAGTGGTATTCCACAAGGGTCAGTGCTGGGATCACAACTTTTCACTTTATACATTATTCATTATACATCGATCTAGACGAAGGAACTGTGAGCATTCTGGCTAAGTTTGCAGATGATACAAAAATAGGTGGAGGGACATGTAGTACTGAGGAGGTGGCGAGGCTGCAGAGGGATTTGGACAGGTTAGGAGAATAGGCAAAGAAGTGGCAGATGGAGTACAACGTGGGAAAGTGTGAGGGCATGCACTTTGGTAAGAAGAATAAAAGCACAGACTATTTTCTAAATGGGGAGAAAATTCAGAAGTCTGAAGTGCAAAGAGACTTGGGAGTTCTAGTCCAGGATTATCTCAAGGTAAACTTATCGGTTGAGTCAGTAGTCAGGAAGGCAAATGCAATGTTGGCATTTATTTTGAGAGGACTTGAATATAAAAGCAGGAACGCACTACTAAGGTTTTATAAGGTTCTGGTCAGGCACATTTGGAGTATTGTGTGCAGTTTTGGGCTCGATATCTCTGGAAGCATGTACTGGCCCTGGAGCGGGTTCAGAGGAAGACCATGAGAATGGCCCCAGGAATGAAAAGCTTAATATATGAGGAACATTTGAGGACACTAGGATTATACTCATTGGAGTTTAGAAGGATGAGGGGGGATCTAGTTGAAACTTACAGAAGACTGAATGGTCTGGACAAAGTGGATATTGGGAAGATGCTTCCATTGGTAGGAGAGTCTAGGACCCGAGGGCACAGCCATGGAGTAAAGGGAAGACCTTTTAGAATGGAGATAAGGAGAAACTTCTTCAGCCAGAGAGTGGTGAATGTATGGAATTCACTGCCACAGAAGGCTGTGGAGGCCAGGTCATTGAGTACATTTAAGACTGAGATAGACAGGTTCTTGATTATCAAGGGGATCAAGGGTTATGGGGAGAAAGTGGAGAATGGGGTTGAGGAACTTATCAGACATGATTGAATGGTGGAGCAGACTCGATGGGTTGAATGGCCTATATTCTGCTCCTATGTCTTATGGTCTTACGGTCTAACTTGGAGAAGGAGTGACCTCTCAATGGCTTTGAAGAGAGAGAAGATTACAGAAACAGATGGAATGAAGGGGCAGGAGAAGGTGACAGACATAGGGAGAATGTAAGAGCAGGAGGAGCTGGCTGAGATAGGGAGGGATGTAGGGGTTGGAGGAGGTGACAGAGACAAAGAGGGGGTGTAGGGGCTGGAAGGGGTTACAGAGATAGGGAGTGGGTGTATAGGCTGGCGGAGGTGACAGAGATAGGGAGGGGTCCAGGGGCTGGAGGAGGTTACAGAGATAGGGAGGGGGTGTAGGGGCTGGAGGGGGTGACGGAGATAGGGAAGGGTGTAGGGGCTGTAGGGGGTTACAGAGACAAGGAGGGAGTGTATGGGCTGGAGGGGGTGACGGAGATAGGATGAGGTTTTAGGTACACCAAACTAACAATGAGTAATTGTGAAGTCAAGATGACCCACAAATTCTCGTGAACAAGCAAAGAAAAATCTTCTTAGCACAAATTACTTCCTCCTTGTTTTGAAAAATGTAAAATAAAGTTGATTGAGGGGATATAAAATTCATTTTATGGTCTTTTGTAGCATAAGGAAATCTGTCAGCTCCCAAAACCACAGATTAAAATGTCACCTGGTACCTGTAGCTATCCAAACCAAAGGAAGTGGTTTTGATTGTTTCAGAGATAGTAGAAACTGCAGACGCTGGAGAATCTGAGATAACAAGGTGTGGAGCTGGATGAACGCAGCAGGCCAAGCAGCATCAGAGGAGCAGGAAGGCTGACGTTTCGGGCCTAGACCCTTCTTCAGAAATGGGGGAGGGGTTTTTCAAGGACTGCAACTTCCCCCCCTCAGTGATCGAGAACGCCCTCAACCATGTCTCCCGCATTTCCCGCAACTCATCCCTCACATCCTCGCAATAACAACCAAAACAGAATCACCCTCGTCCTCACATATCACCCCACCAACCTCCGGATCCAACGCATCATCCTCTGACACTTCCGCCATCTGCAATCCGACCCCACTACCAAAGACATTTTTTCCTCCCCATCCTTATCTGCCTTCCGGAGGGACCACTCCTTCCGTGACTCCCTCGTCCACTCCACACTCCCCTCCAGCCCCATCACACCTGGCACTTTTCCCTGCAACCGCAGGAAGTGCTACACCTGCCCCCACACCTCCTCCCTCACCCCAATCCCAGGCCCCAAGACGACTTTCCACATCAAGCAGATGTTCACCTGCACATCTGCCAATGTGGTATACTGCATCCGCTGTACCCGTTGTGGCCTCCTCTACATCGGGGAAACCAAGCGGAGGCTTGGGGACCGCTTTGCAGAACACCTGCGCTCAGTTCGCAACAAACAACTGCACCTCCCAGTTGCGAACCATTTCAATTCCCCCTCCCACTCCTCAGACAACACGTCCATCCTGGGCCTCCTGTAGTTCCACAACGATGCCACCCTAAGGTTGCAGGAACAGCATCTCATATTCTGCTTGGGAACGCTGCAGCCCAATGGTATCAATGTGGACTTCACAAGCTTCAAAATCCCCCCTCCCCCTACCGCATCCCAAAACCAGCCCAGCTCGTCCCTCCATCCCTAATCTGTCCTTTCTCCTACCTATCCCCTCCTCCCACCTCAAGCCCCACTCCCATTTCCCACCTACTAACCTCATCCCTCCCCCTTGACCTGTCCGTCCTCCCTGGACTGACCTATCTCCTCCCTACCTCCACACCTACACTCACCTTTACTGGCTCCATCCCCACCTCTTTGACTTGTCTGTCTCCTCTCCACTATCCTCTCCTCTATCCATCTTCAATCCGCCTCCCCCTCTCTCCCTATTTATTTCAGAACCCCCTCCCCCTCCCCCATTTCTGATGAAGGGTCTAGGCCCGAAACGTCAAGCTTTCCTGCTCCTATGATGCTGCTTGGCCTGCTGTGTTCATCCAGCTTCACACCTTGTTATCTCATGTGGTTTTAATGCTGCATTGCATGGAAACAATGTTGATCACCTGATAAACCATTGCATTTTGTACACGGTAACATTTCAATACATCTGCTCCATCAAAATCAAATAAGGATGTCCTGCCTCATCGTTCTTGTATGCAGATTAGTTGCTTATGTACCCATGACATCTCAAATAATATCTCTTCACGGGTCATTTCTCAATCCCACTGTATTAGTCACAGGTTCCCGTGAGGCAGCAAAGAACAAGGGTAGCAAAGGCAAGGTTTAATTCCCTTTCTGATTTTTATAATGTCACTGATGATACTTACCTATAAGAACAGAGCTCAAACAAAGTGCTCCAATCAAGCAAAATTTTACTTTTATTTTACAAAACCGAAACCACACGCCTTAAGGCTTAGCCAGTGAATGTGAATGTTCCGATGTGACAACCTCCCCCACCCACCTGCCCAATTGGCCGGCATAATCAGTTCATTGTAGAAAGGTCCTACTGACATGGAATCAGAAATCTGGCCTGGGATATCCTTCTGAGCTGAATCGCTGTAAGAAAGGTTATACGAGGCGCTGTTTTAGTATGGTGCCAGCTATTGATGTGCTCTGACAACGTTTAAGGAAATGGGAGCAATTCTTTAAACAAATGCAGTGATGAGGGTTATCCATTTTTTTAGCATAAACGCTTTGGTCATGTCCCCAGCCTCTGCCGTTGTGCGCTGCAGACTGTAATTTAAGACCATGGTGTGGGCTTACACTGGAATGGTGTTTCACTGTAAGTTTGTTTAAAAAAAATTAACTAGACATTTTAACTTTTAAATCCAAATCAGTTTTTTTTATTAGCAACATTTATGTAGGAAAACTGCCTCCATTGAGATTAGGATATCCCCAATAGCTTGCTTTCGGGATTCTATGATTTGTTTTCAGCCTGCCTTAGAGTTACCTAACCAATCACAAATCAATCATGTTATTGATTGATTACATACTCAGCCAGTCAGGTCAATCATGTGATTGTGTGATCATTTTTTTGGCAGGTTATAGGTTTTGCCATATTTCCGACCATGTTTACCAGACCTTGCTTCTCACCTCTCCTTGGCCATTCACAATGTATGTTATTTACCCACAAGCTGACTTCTGCACAAATTCTCACTTTTAACACAGCCACAGATCACATTTCTGAAGGGGGCTCTAGGCCCGAAACGTCAGCTTTCCTGCTCCTGTGATACTGCTTGTCCTGCTGTGTTCATCCAGCTCCACACCTTGTTATCTCGGATCACAAGGCTTTGTTCCTGTTTTTCAGAACAGCGCTGGACAATAGTTGGTTAGATAGTGAAAATTTAACCAGGGTTTCCATTCCAGATCACAAGCCCAGTGACCACCTCCAGGAAATTGTGGTTATCAGGTAAACTCAGAATTGGGTTGGGGTGTAATGACCCACCCACACATAAATCTCAATTTCATGATGCAATCACAGATAAGGGAAGGATGCCCAATTAGGTTGAAAAAGGACTGAGGGCCTTCAGAAGAACTTCCAAGGCCCAGCTCTTTTTCAAAAATGCAGCACAATGCCAATATTGGTGATGCCCTGGGGAGGTGATGGTGTAGTGGTGATGTCACTAGACTCGTGGTTCCTGAGGCCCTGGTGAATGCTCTGGGGTATTGAGTTCAAATCTTAGAGGGTGGGATTTGAATTCAGTAAAATCTGGAACGTGAAGCTAGTCAAAACTAGGGGACTGTTTACAGTTCTGGATTCCCTGTTATAGGAAGTATATTTAGAAGAGATTTACCAGGATGTTGCTGGGAGTAGAGGGTTTGAGTTATTAGGAGAAGCTGGATAGACTGGGGTGTTTTTCACTGGAGCATAGGAGGTTGAGAGGTGACCCTATAGAGGTTTGCAAGGTCATCAGGGCTATTGATAAGATGGATGGCAGGTGCCTTTCCCGAGGGTGGGGATTTCAAGACTAGGTGGCATAATTTTAAGGTGAGAGGAAAAAGATTTAAAAAAGACGTGAGGGGCACCTTTTTTAATACAGGTTAGTGTGTGGAATGAACTTCCGGTGGAAATGATGGATGCAGCTACAGTGACAATATTTAAAAGACATTTAGGTCAGTACTTGAATAAGAAAGGTTTGGAGGTATATGGGTCAAGCACAGGTGGAACTAGCTTAATTTGGGATTATGGTTAGCATGGATTGGTTGGACCGAATGGTCTATATCTGTGCTGTATGATTCTATGATCTGCTATTCAGTTGTTGCTGCTATCAGGCTGAGGATGTATCCCTGCTGTCTAAGACTGTCTGTTCACAGGAGTGCCTTAAAAACTGCATTATTTATAGATGTATGTCTGTGTATGTGTGATTATAATCTCCGAAAGGAGTCGAATCTAATGTGAGTTAAGCTTTTCTCCTTCTATCTCATATTAAACTTTGAATTATCTTACAACAGGGGCTTGTATCTGTGCTTCTTTTGCACGTTCCTTATCAAAACTGTCTCTGGTTAAGAAGTGGAACATTTTTGCCTCTTGTAATTGTGATCATTTATGATGGAGATCCTCTTAGGTGTGATTTTTCACAAGATCCTTTATATCTTATCTGGTTGCTATGGATACGAATGCCACGATTCTGTCTGTGTGAATGCACGCTTCAGCTAATAAACTTCTTTGGCCATTTTTATATCAATTAAAACCATAGATAGCCATTTTTTGTTAACGAAGAACAGTGAGCAGCTCTAACACATACAAAAGGGGAAGAGAAGAATAAGAGTGTCAGTAAGGAGAGAAATATCTTTGTCTGGGGAGGAATGTAAAATGGCTGTTATAAACATTCAAAATGAGAGTAATCTCCTTATTTCAAATTTATTTCTCACAGTTTTTATTTTGTTTTTGCCCTATCACATGGTCTGAAAGTCAGGGAAATTGGGGAATTGTGCGTACTTCAAAAGATCTTAACATTTGTTCTGACTTTGGGAATAGCCACCCTCATGTGTGCGTGTGCTGATGGTACCAGCCTCCACAACAGATCCTAGAAATCAGCAGCCTGTCAGAGAGACCACGAGAGCAGCAACAGCTGTCTTTAGATGCTGGCTGAAACACCAGCATGTTCACAGGCATAGCACAGAGCATCTACCTAGGTTCTGAGTGAGTGAGTGAGTGATGACACAGTGGTGGCAGAGTGAGTGAGCGAGTGACGGAGGAATGGAGTGCATGAGAGAGTGAATGAGTGATGGAACGTGTGAGTGATGGAGTGATTGCTAAGAGAGCTCTGAGATGCAGCCTGGTCTATTCTGTGAGCTGGGTGTCTAACTGTGTGCTCAGAGAATGTCCCTCCTGGTTTAACAGAGCATCCTGCAGCGTAGCTCTGTGCTTCCTCTGTGCTCTGTCAGTGTCTCGCACAGGGGCCGTGATAGTTGTAAGGGCTTAGCGATATCGGATGTCTGTGCCCATCAGTGAGGGTTCTGTGCCCATGGATTCTGCCTTGAGGCCCTGCTGGATGCTAAGTCACAAGGAGGCTCCTCACAGCCAGTGGTGAACTGAACTCACCAGGTGCCTGCTCTAACTTCCATCTTGGTAATTTTCACTGTCGTGTTTAGCAAGATAGGAACGCTTAAATTTTTAAGGGAAGGTGTTGGTGTAATGGTAATGTCACTGGACTTGTAATCCATAACTCCAGACCAATGGAGACTTGGGTTTAAATCCTGCCACCACAGATAGAGGAATCTCAATTCAATAAAAAACTGGTCTAATGACGACCATGAAACCATTGTCAATCCATGTGTAAATACCATAACTAATCTGGTTCTTGAATGTCCCTTAGGGAAGGAAATCTGCCTACATCATTTGGTCTAGCTGATATGTTACTCCAGACCCACAACACTGTTGCGACTTTTAACTGCCCTCTAGTAATCAGGGATAGGCAATAAATGCTGGGCCCAACCAACACCACCCACATCTCCTCATAATTGAATTATAGAATCCCTACAGCGTGGAAGCAGGCCATTTGGCTGATTAATTTCCACATTGACCATCTGAAGACCATTCCACCTCACCCTATCCATGTAATTCTGCATTTCCCATGGCTAACCCACCTAGTCTGCACATCATTGGCAACTTAACTTGGCCAATCCACCAAACTTGCACATCTTTGGACTGTGGGAAGAAACCAGAGCACCCAGAAGAAACCCACACAGTCACAAGGAGAAAATGCAAACCTCACACAGACAGTCACCCGAGGGTAGAATCAGATGCAGATCCCTGGCGCTGTGAGGCAGCAGTGCTAACCACTGAGCCACTGTCCTACCCTTTGAGTTAATAAAAATATAATGTGGTAAGCTGTGGTATTAGTGAGGTATTTAACAAGATATGATCTCCATTATTTGAAAACGCTGCTGCTTAGTAATAAACTCCCTTGTTGCCGCAGTGAGATGTTGTGATGGGCCTGGATTCTCATTCGTTCAGTAAAAACCTTGCCGTAGCCCACATCATTGAGAATCCTGTCAGACCCCTCCCTAATATCTATCTATGTCCTCAGCTCTTTAGCTCACTTTTATTTATTGTATCTTACAATGTTGCCACAATGTTTGTTTTGTGTTCTAAGGGACTGGGAATAAAAATGAATGCCCATTCTGGATGATGCATGTTCTATTGCCCAGTTTAATTAATCGCTGCTGTACTTTCCTGCTGACTGCAGTGCAATTGTTTCTAATTGGGAAGGCTGACAGTGAATTACCCTCTAACTATCAGCCTCAATTAAACTTGTGCTCTGTTACTGAGCAACAGTCAACTCCTGAACTAATTTAGTTCACTGTATAGAAGCGAAGGCATGTTTACTGAACTGTCAAGTATTGTCTCAATGTGAGAACACAGTGTGGAGCTGGAGGAACACAGCAGGCCAGGCAGCATCAGAGGAACAGGAAAATTGACGTTTCGGGTCCAGTCCTTTCTTCAGAAATGGGGCTTTTGTCTTTACCTGGTCTGGACCACGTGGGGCTCCAGACCCACAGCAATGTGATTGACACTTAACTGCCCTCTGGAAAATTAGGACTGGCCAATAAATGGTCAGTGACACGAACATCCTGTGAATGAATTTTTTAAAAAAATTTCCCTCCCCGTAGTTTCAGTTGATATTTAAAATGTTTCTTGGACCTTTGGCACTTACCTGCAGACTGTGACTTGCTGTTGCTGAGGTTCAGAGCTGTGAAGTATTGCTCGGACTCTGGGCTGTATCTAAGCCTGTGTTGCTTGACTGTAGGTCTCACTGAGAGCCATACATTGCTCAGTTAAATCCTAAGTGAAAAAGTCAATGAGGCTAATTGGGTGCTCACATGCCAGAGGGAACAGGAGATGAAAGGAGCATTAAATATGTCACACATGTGAGAGCCTGAGCGGAATCAGCTTGTAATAAGAGAATTTCACAGAGTGTGGAGTGAAGGCCTGGTGTGAGGGCGATCTGCTCCAATTCACAGGCCTCCCAATGTTTATTGAATGAAGATAAGAGACAATATTACAGCGCTAATGAGAACTGCTGTTAGGGTTTCCATATTGAAAAATTGAGACAGAAAATGTCAAGAGAACTACAGGTCACTCAGCTTAAGGTTGGTGGCTGGAAAGATAACAGCATCCTTGCTCAAAGATGTCATTGAATATATTTACAAATGAAGAAAACCATTGAGATGATACTATGGCTTTCAGGGGTGTATTTTGTTCTGGTTGTTTTTGAAAAAAATTTGAGACAGAGGTACTGAACGGTCTGATCCAAACCAATAAAATAAACAGCTTGTGAGACTTTGGGTATTTTAAGAACATTTGGAACCCTAGAAGCAGTCTGAAGAAGTGGGGTCAAGCTCCTACAAAACCTGGATTTTAGTTCAGCTTTCAGTAGCTGTTGGTGTTTGGAAGTTGCTACACATTTTTCCCTGCTACAGCAAAATGCTTGGAGTTCTCGCGCTCTCTCTGGCTCGCTCGGTATCAGAATTTTCTCTTGATGCTCTTCACTCCCGGACTGGAGAATTGCATGTGGGGCAATCTGTGTTACTGAATTTGCGTTTGCCATGGGTGTGTTTATGGGACGCTACTGTAGTGAAATAGTTAGTGTTTAGTAGTTAACTAATCTAGTACTCTGTTAATTGAGTTAAGTTATTCCAATTTCTTCCTTCTTTTGTTACAGAGATAGTAGGAACTGCCGATGCTGGAGAATCTGAGATAACAAGGTGTAGAGCTGGATGAACACAGCAGGCCAAACAGCATCATAGGAGCAGGAAAGCTGATGTTTCGGGCCTAGACCCTTCTTCAGAAATGGGGGAGGGGAAGGGGATTCCGAAAAAAATAGGGAGGCAGGGAGGCGAATAGACGATGGATAAAGGAGAAGATAGGTGGAGAGGAGACAGATAGGTCAAAAAGATGGGGTTGGAGCCAGTAAAGATGAATGTAGGTGGGGAATTAGGGAGGGGATAGGTTGGTGCAGGGAGGATGGATGGGTCAAGGAGGCGGGACGAGGTTAGTAGATAGGAGATGGGGGTGGGGCTTGAGGTGGGACGAATGGTTAGGGAGGCGGGGACGAGCTGGGCTGGTTTTGGGCTGCGGTCAGGGGAGGGGAGATTTTGAAGCTTGTGAAGTCCACATTGATACCCTTGGGCTGCAGCGTTCCCAAGCGAAATATGAGATGCTGTTCCTGTAGCTTTCGGGTGGCATCGTTGTGGCACTGCAGGAGGCCCAGGATGGACATGTCTTCTGCGGATGGGAGGGGGAGTTGAAATGGTTCGCGACTGGGAGGTGCAGTTGTTTGTTGCGAACTGAGCGTAGGTGTTCTGCAAAGTGGTCCCCAAGCCTCCGCTTGGTTTCCCCGATGTAGAGGAAGCCACAACGGCTACAGCGGATGCAGTATACCACATTGGCAGATGTGCAGGTGAACATCTGCTTGATGTGGAAAGTCGTCTTGGGGCCTGGGATTGGGGTGAGGGAGGAGGTGTGGGGGCAGGTGTAGCACTTCCTGCGGTTGCAGGGAAAAGTGCCAGGTGTGATGGGGCTGGAGGGGAGTGTGGAGTGGTCAAGGGAGTCATGGAGAGAGTGGTCCCTCCAGAAAGCAGATAAGGGTGGGGAGGGAAAAATGTCTTTGGTAGTGGGGTCAGATTGCAGATGGCAGAAGTGTCGGAGGATGATGCGTTGGATTCGGAGGTTGGTGGGGTGGTATGTGAGGACGAGGGAGAGAGTGAGGGATGAGTTGCGGGAAATGTGAGAGACACGGTCGAGGGCATTTTCGACCACTGTCGAGGGGAAGTTGCGGTCCTTGAAAAATGAGGACATCTGAGTTGCCCGGGACTGGAATGCCTCATCTCGGGAGGAGATGCAGCAGAGGCAAAGGAATTGGGAATAGGGGATGACCTATTTGCAGGAAGGTGGGTGGGAGGAGGTGTAATCTAGGTAGCTGTGGGAGGCGGTGGGCTTGAAATGGATATCGGTTTCCAGGTGGATGCCAGAGATGGAGACAGAGAGGTCCTGGAAGGAGAGACAGGTATCAGAGATGGTCCAGGTGAACTTAAGGTTGGCGTGGAAGGTGTTAGTGAAGTGGATGAACTGTTCGAGCTCCTCGTGGGAACACGAGGCGGCGCCGATACAGTCATCAATGTAACGGAGGAAGAGGTGGGGTTTAGGGCCAGTGTAGCTACGGAAGAGGGATTGTTCCATGTAACCTACAAAGAGGCAGGCATAGCTTGGGCCCATGTGGGTACCCATGGCCACCCCCTTTGTCTGTAGGAAGTGGGAGGAATTGAAAGAGAAGTTGTTGAGGGTGAGCACGAGTTCGGCTAAGCAGGTGAGGGTGTCGGTGGAGGGGGACTTGGCGGGCCTGCAGGACAGGAAGAAGCAGGGGGTCTTTAGACCTTCTGCATGGGGAATACAGGTGTATAGGGACTGGACGTCCATGGTAAAGATGAAGTGTTGGGGGCCAGGAATTGGAAGTTTTGGAGGAGATGGAGGGCGTGAGTGGTGTCACAGACGTAGGTAGGGAGTTCCTGGACCGAGGGGGAGAAAATGGAGTCTAGGTAGGTGGAGATATGTTCGGTGGGGCATGAGCAGGCGGAGACAATGGGTCGACTGGTGCAGTTGGTTTGTGGATTTTGGGAAGGAGATAGAAGCGGGCGGTGCGGGGTTGGGGAATGATGAGGTTGGAGGCTGTGTGTGGGAGGTCACCTGAGGTGATGAGGTTGTGGATGGTTTGGGAGATGATGGTTTTGTGGTTAGGGGTGGGTTCATGATCAAGGGGGCAGTAGGAGGAGGTGTCAGAGAGCTGGCGTCTGGCCTCGGCAATGTAGAGGTCAGTGCTCCATACTACAACAGTGCCTCCCTTGTCCGCGGGTTTTATGGTGAGCTTGGGATTGGAGCGGAGGGAGCGGCGGGCTGCACATTCTGTGGGGGAGAGGTTGGAGTGGGTGAGAGGGGTGGAGAGGTTGAGGTGATCGATGTCTCGATGGCATTGGAGATGAAGAGGTTGAAGGAGGGTCGGAGGCCTTGGGGTAGGGTCAAGGAGGAGGGGGTGTGTTGGAGGTGGGAGAAGGGGTCAGTAGAGGGAGGGTTAGGCTCATGATTAAAGAAGTAAGTGCGGAGGCGGAGACGGCGGAAAAACTATTCAATGTCCAAGCGTGAGCGGTATTCGTTGATATGTGGGTGGAGGGGGACGAAGGTGAGCCCTTTACTGAGGACTGACCGTTTGTCCTCAGTAAGGGGGAGGTCTGGGGGCGATGGTGAAGACTCGGCAGGGCTGGGTGCAGCTCTGGAGCTGCTGGCTGTGGAGGTGGTGGGCGGAGCAACGTCGGCAGTGGGCGGAGCGACATCGGCGGTGGGCGGAGCGACATCGGCCGGTAAATCTTGGATGTCGGTGGCAGACAGTTGGTGTCTCTGCTGTCGGCCTCGGAAACAGAGGCGGCGGCATCAGCAGCTGTGTTGATGGCGTTGACTGTACCGGAAGTGGCGTACCGGATGGCAGAGGATGTGATGTTGTCCGTGGAAACCGTTGGTGCTCAGAAGGTAGCCACATGGCCAGTGGCGGCGGGCACATGGTGGGGAAGGTCCTGGGTAGGGTGGCAGGCACCAGTGAGTTTAAAGTACTTTCGGTTTTTAGTTTTTAATAAAGCTGAGTAGAATTGAGAGTTCAGGTTGTGGATCTTACGAAGAATGAAAAACAGGAGATGTCCTTTGCAGGTCGGGGAGAGGGAGGCTCTGAGCTGGGGTAGGCCCTCTGCATCCCTGCAGCCTAAGGTTATCAATGTGGATTTCACAAGCTTCAAAATTTCCCCTCCCTGACTGCATCCCAAAACCAACCCAGATCGTCCCCGCCTCCCTAACCATTCCCCCCCACCTCAAGCCACACCCCCATCTCCTACCCACTAACCTCATCCCGCCTCCTTGACCTGTCCGTCCTCCCTGGACTGACCTATCCCCTCCCTAACTCCCCACCTACATTCACCTTTACTGGCTCCATCCCCGCCTCTTTGACCTGTCTGCCTCCTCTCCACCTATCCTCTCCTCTATCCATCTTCTATTCGCCTCCCCCTCTTTCCCTATTTGTTTCAGAATCCCCTTCCCCTCCTCCATTTCTGAAGAAGGGTCTAGGCCCGAAATGTCAGCTTTCCTGCTCCTCTGATGCCATTTGGCCTGCTGTGTTCATCCAGCTCCACACCTTGTTATCTCTCTTCTTCTTTTTTTTTGTGTTTTGACTACAGTGTGTGAATAAAGTGTGTTTTGCTTCAAGCCTGGTAGTTTGACCAATTGAATTGCATCTGGAACTCAGCACCTCACACATGTCTTTAAAAATAAGTAAAATATGGGGTTTAGGCTATCTTCCTGATATATTTTGAGGGGGTTTTGGTCTGGTCCATAACATTGTACAGAGTAGGGAGCATTGATTTGAAAAGAGTTAGCCATGGATGACCAACATTACCAAATTCCCAAGTAACAGCAAGTGTGGACAAGGATAAAGCAGGTATTGTAACATATTCAAATGGCTTTCAATAAGACACTAAGGTCAGAAGATGTGCAGCCAGAGGACAAATCATTGATGGATAGCGAACTGTTTATAAGACAGGGTACAAAGAATAGTCATTAAAGATAGTGACTGAGATTGTGAAATCTCACTGCGTATGGCCATCATT
Source organism: Ginglymostoma cirratum (assembly GCA_024137785.1). Classification (NCBI taxonomy): domain Eukaryota; kingdom Metazoa; phylum Chordata; class Chondrichthyes; order Orectolobiformes; family Ginglymostomatidae; genus Ginglymostoma; species Ginglymostoma cirratum. The sequence goes on along the minus strand of JAHRHZ010000140.1, from coordinate 860,197 downwards.
GGCAGGACCTTGGCTAACCCATAACTTTGTCCCTGGCTCTCATGTTCTGACTTTAGTCACAAGTTTGTTATTCAGTGTCTTGTTGAAAACCATTTTGAAAATGTGAATATATTGCATCAACTGCGTTACCCTTCCGTCAGACTCTGTACCAGCAGCAAGACCCAGCTTGGGCTGAGACCTGATAAATAACAATCACACCACACAGGTGTCAGGCAATGACCACCTCTACCAGGTAGACTATTACCATTTCCCATTGACATTCATCAACATTACAATTGATGAGTCTCCCAATGTCAATAATCAGGGCCAGGGTCAGGGTGGGGATGGTCAGCATTGACTAGAAACCTAACTGAACCTCCCAGATGAATAATGTAGCTCTAAGTGTGGGCCAGAAGCTGGGAGATGCGGGAAATAGCCAAATTATGGACCATGCTCCCAATGATAGGACCGGTACAAGAGTCATCCAACAGAGGGGACAGGAAACTGGGCCTACTTTCCCATATTCCTATTGGAATGGGGGTTGAATTGAAGGCTAGATCAGGAGCCTTTACAATGCCCTCAAGGCTTGACTGACCTTCCAGCTGCCATTTGGGTAAACTCATTCAATCTGCATTCCTGGTGGCAAACAGCATTTGAAGAGAGAAAATTGATGTTGTGTTAAACCATGTCTCTGATCCTGTGCTTAGCTCCTTGTCTGGGCTATGTCGTTGATGAATTTATCTTTCTTTTTCAAGCACACAACATGTCAGCACTTCCATAATGAATCCACAGTGATCGAAAATGCCCTTGACCGTGTCTCCCGCATTTCCCACAACTCATCCCTCACACCCCCTCCACACAATAACCAAAACAGGATCCCCCTCGTCCTCACGTACCACCCCACGAACCTTCGAATCCAACGCATCATCCTCCGACATTTCCTCCATCTGCAATCCGACCCCACCACCAAAGACATTTTTTCCTCCCCACCCTTATCTGCTTTCCGGAGGGACCACTATCTCCGTGACACCCTTGTCTGCTCCTCACTCCCCTCCAGCCCTACCACCCCTGGCACTTTTCCCTGCAACCGCAAGAAGTGCTACACCTGCCCCCCACCTCCCCTCTTATCCCCATCCCAGGCCCCAAGAAGACCTTCCACATCAAACAGATGTTCACCTGCACATCTGCTAATGTGGTATACTGCATCCGCTGTACCGGTTGTGGCCTCCTCTCCATCGGGGAAACCAAGTGGAGGCTTGGGGACCGCTTTGTGGAACACCTAAGCGCGGATTGCAACAAACAACTGCACCCCCCAGTCGCGAACCATTTCAATTTGCCTCCCCATTCCTCGGACGACATGTCCATCCTGGGCCTCCTGCAGTGCCACAATGATGCCACCCGAAGGTTGCAGGAACAGCACCTCATATTTCGCTTGGGAACCCTGCAGCCCAATGGTATCAATGTGGACTTCACAAGTTTCAAAATCTCCCCTCCCCCTACCGCATCCCAAAACCAGCACAGCTCGTCCCCGCCTCCCTATCCTGTTCTTCCTCTCACCTATCCCCTCCTCCCACCTCAAGCCCCACCCCCATCTCCTATCTACTAACCTCATCCTGCCCCCTTGACCTGACGGTCGTCCCTGGACTGACTTATCTCCTCCCTACCTCCCCACCTACACTCACCTTTACTGGCTCCATCCCCGCCTCTTTGACCTGTCTGTCTCCTCTCCATCTACCTTCTCCTGTATCTATCTTCCATCCGACTCCCCCTCTCTCCCTATTTATTTCGGAATCCGCGTCCCCTCCCCCATTTCTGAAGAAGGGTCTCGACCCAAAACGTCAGCCTTCCTGCTCCTCTGATGCCGCTCGGCCTGCTGTGTTCATCCAGCCCTCTTTTTCTTGTTTCTTTTGCAAGTGGAGACAGTTTCTCCTGATCTATTCTATCCAAACTGTTCCTGATTTTGAAAACCTTGATCAAATCACCTCCCAATCTCTCTCCAAGAAGAACAGTCCAACATCTTCAGTCCATCCTCCCTGCTAAATTTTCTCCAACCTAGAACCATTCTAATAAATGATGGGCTGATTGGCATCCTTCACCAACATAACAATTCTGTGACTATAAGGATTGAGAAGTTTTATAGAAGTTGGAACAACAAAACAGTTACTGACCCATCTAACCTGTCGCAGACAACTATGTGCCTGATTTATGATGATATTTGCAGTTTCTCTTGTATTCAAAACAACCAATTGTTTCTGGATTTAAGTAGAGGCAATCTTTTTACAGTTTTATTGGCATTTCTTTGCAGAATTATGCAAACTTATCATGCACCTTTTCCCTGAAAAACCACAGTTACAGTCTGTGCAAATATTTTCCTAAGCAGCCTGTTCAGAGATGTTCTCACATACATCTGGAACAGGCGGGATTTGAACCTGGGCCTCCTCATCTACATACAATTTAACATAATTAACACTCCCCACCCCACCCAGAAATGATGGAAAAACAAAGGCTGAATGACATTTTACACATCTCGCTGTGTCATGGAAGCTTTCAAACCACACCTTTTGCTAATAAGGATTAAATAAAGAAATAACCTTTAAATGATACGAAGACTTCATTTGGATAGTACACTAAAATATTCAGAAATCCATCAATAACACCAGGCATAAAAATGAATGCCTAGCAAAAAAGCGAGAGATACTGCTCCATACACATCGGAATTGGTAAATATCAGGAATATTGGGATGTTTGAAGCATGTGGTGGCTGCAAAGTCTCCTGGTTGGAGAATGAGGCTTTGAAATTGGCACCCGACATTCCAACGCGTGACCCGGGTATAGTTTGAAGAGTTGGCGATGTTCCATTGTTTACTTTGAGGCAGAATACATCATTTGACAGTTTTTTTTAAAAAAAGCCTGCCATGTTAAGTGAGTGCCACACCAGCTGCTTTCTGTTGCTGCCAACTCTCCTGGCACTGATCAGCTCTAGAAATGTCTAGGTCAGTCAGACGGGGAATAAATGACAGAGAATTAACTGTTTCATTGCTACTACATCAAACTATCATACAGTGTCTTAGCACAGAAAAAGGCCCTTTGGCTCATCAAGTCTGCACTGGTAAAAAACCAACTACCTAAGTATTCGAATCCCATTTTTCAGCACAGAAAGTCATAGAGCGATACAGCATGGAAACAGACCCCTTGGTTCAACTCGTCCATGCTGACCAGATAGCTTAGATAAATCTAGTCCCATTTGCTAGCATTTGGCCCATATCTCTCTAAACCCTTCCTATACATATACACATCCAGATGCCTTTTAAATGTTGTAATTGTACCAGCCTCCACCACTTCCTCTTGTAGATCATTCCATGCATGCATCACCGTCTGTGTGAAAAAGTTGTCCCTTAAGTCCTTTTCATATTTTTCCCCTCTCACTTTAAACCTATGGCCTCTAGTTTTGGACTCCCCACCCCAGGGAAAAACTTTGCCTATTTACTCCATTCATGACCTTCGTGATTTTGTAAACCTCTATAAGGTCACCCCTCAACCTACAACGCTCCAGGGAAAATAGCCCCAGTGTATTCACCCTCTCCCGAAAGCTCAAACCCTCCAACCCTGGCAACATCCTTGTAAATCTTTTCTGAACCTTTTCAAGTTTCACAACATCCTTCCTATAGGAGGGAGGCCAGAATTGGACACTGTGTTCCAAACATTGCTGAACCCACGTCCTGTACAGCCGCAACATAGAACAGAGAACAGTACAGGCTGTTCAGCCCACAATGTTGTGCCGAACTTTTACATGAATCCTAAGGTCTATCTAACCTCCACCCCTACCTTATACTATCATCTATATGCCTATATAATAGCCACTTAAATGCCCCTAATGAGGCCGCCTCCACGACCCTCTCAGTCAATGCATTCCACGCCCCTACCACTCTCTGAGTAAAGAACCTACCTCTGTCGTCTCCCCGATATCTACATCGTTTCATTTTAAAACTATGTCCCCTCGTAATAGCTACCTCTACCCTAGGAAAAAGTCTCTGTCTGTCTACTCTATCTACACCTCTGATCATTTTGTACACCTCCATCAAGTCACCTCTCATCCTTCGTCATTCTAAAGAGAAAAGCCCTAGCTCTCTCAACCTTTCCTCGTAAGACCTTCCCTCCATTCCAGGCAACATCCTGGTTCATCTCCTCTGCACCTTTTCCAACGCTTCCACATCTTTCCTGTAATGAGGTGACCAGAACTGGACACAATACTCCAGATGTGGGTGAACCAGGTTTTTGTATAGCTGGAGCATAACTTCACTGCTCTTGACCTCAATCCCTCTATTAATGAAAATTAACACACCATACGCCTTCTTAACAACTCTATCCACCTGGGTAGCAGCTTTCAGGGAACTGTGGACATGAACCCCAAGATCCCTCTGATCCTCCACACAGCCAAGAATCTTTCCGTTAGCCCTATATTCTGCTTTCAAATTTGTCCTTCCAAAATGAATCACCTCACACTTTTTAGGGTTAAACTCCATCCGCCACTTCTCAGCCCAGCTCTGCATCCTATCAATGTCCCTTTGTAACCTAGAACAGCCCTCCGCACTGTCCACAACGTGACCCACCTTCGTATTGTCCGCGAACTTGCTAATCCACCCTTCCACTCCGTCATCCAAATCATTTACAAAAATCACAAATAGAAGAGGACCCAGAACAGATCCTTGTGGTACACCACTTGTAACTGAGCACCATGTTGAATATTTTCCATCCACTATCACCTTTTGTCTTCTAAGAGTCAGCCAATTCTGAATCCCGTCCCATGCCTCCTTACCTTCTGCATGAGCCTACCATTGGGAACCTTATCAAATGCCTTACTTAAATCCATGTATACCACATCCACTGCTCCACCTTCATCCACGTGTTTGGTCACCTCTTCAAAGAAATCAGTGATGTTTGTGAGGCATGATCTACCCCTCACAAATCCATGCTGACTATCACGAATCAAACTGTGCCTTTCCAAGTGATCATAAACCCTATCTCTCAGAGCCCTTTCCAATAATTTGCTCACCACTGACATAAGACTAACTGGCCTGTAATTTCCGAAGTTATCTCTGTTCCCTTTTTTGAACAAAGGAATGACTTTTGCCTCTTTCCAATCCTTTGGCACTATACCCATGGATGGTGAGGACGAAAAGATCATCGCCAAAGGTCCTGCGATTTCGCCCCTCGCTTCCCACAGAATCCTTGGATAAATCCCATCAGGCCTGGGGGACTTATCTATCTTCAAGTTCCTCAGAATTCCTAGCACATCTTCTTTACTAACATCAACCTCCTCTCGCCTACCTGCTTGTTTCACAATGTTCTCCTCTACAACTAGGTCCCTCTCAGTTGTGAATACTGAAGAAAAGTATTCATTAAGGACCACTCCTATCTCTTTAGGCTCCATGCACAAATTCCCTTTACAATCCTTGATCGGCCCAACCCTTTCTCAGGTCATTCTCTTGTTCTGCACATTTGTGTAAAAAGCCTTGGAGTTTTCCTTGATCCTATCCGCCAAGGTTTTCTCCTAAGCCCTTTCTTCAGCTTCTTCCGGGATAACTGTATCCCTCTAGAGCCTTTTCCGTTCCTCTTTTCCTAATCCGTACATAAGCATCCTTCGTCCTCTTAACCAGTCGTTCGACCTTTCTCGAGAACCATAGCTCCCTCACTCAACCGTATCTTCTCTGCCTGTTCGGGACAAACATATTGACCACATGCAGTATACATTCCTTAAACAATCTCCACATTTCTGTGGTGCTGTTCCTTGACAGCATCTGTTCCCAATTTATGTTACCCAGTTCTTGCCTAACAGAATTATAACTACCCCTCTCTCGATTATAAACCTAACCCTGTATGTACCTATCCTTTTCCATGGCTATTGTAAAAGTAACAGAGTTATGATCACTACCGCCAAAATGCTCTCCTACCAACAGGTCTAACACTTGGCCCGGTTTATTGCCAAGCACCAAATCTAAAGTGGCCTCTCCTTGTGTTGGTCTATCTACATACTGTGTCAGGAGTCGTTCCTGAACGCACTGGACAAAATCCGCTCCATCTAAAGTATTACAACTAAAATGTTTCCAAGCAATATTTGGAAAGTTGAAGTCACCCATGACTACAACCCTGTGACTTCTGCACCTTTCCAGCATCTGCCTCCCAATCTGCTCCTCCACATCTCTGTAATTATTACGGGGTCTGTAAAAACTCCCCAACAAAGTGACTGCTCCTTTCTTGTTCCTGACCTCAACCCAAACTGACTCTGTAGACATATCATTCTTGAACTGCCTTTCGGTAGCTGCTATACTAGCCCTGACTAGCGATGCCACTCCCCCGCCTCTTTTTCCACTCTCCCTATTTCTTTTAATGCATCTAAATCCCAGAACTTCCAACAACCCCGTTTCTGTCCCTGAGTTACCCAAGTTTCTGTAATGGCCACAACATCGTAGTTCTAAGTACCAACCCATGCTCTAAGTTCATCCGCCTTATTTCTGATATTTCTAGCATTGAAGTATACGCACTTCAAACCATTTCGTTGCCTGTAAATATGCTCCATCGACCACATTTCTTTATAAACCACCTCAATCCCTGTTGTGTCTGTTGGAAGGCTGAAAACCTCATCCTCTGAATTATAAATCCAGTTCCCCACCCCCTGCCAAACTAGCTTAAACCATCCCGTACAGCTCTAGCAAACCTCCCTCCCAGGATATTTGTGCCCTTCCGGTTCAGGTGCAACCCATCCTTACTGTACAGGTCCCACCTTCCCCAGAATGTGCTCCAATTATCCACATAATGGAAGCTCTCCCTTCTACACCAGCCCTGTAGCCACGTGTTTAGCTGCACTCTCTCCCTATTTCTTACCTCGTTATCACATGGCACTGGTAGTAATCCAGATATAACTACCCTGTTTGTCCTGGACTTCTGCTTCCAACCTAACTCCCTGTACTTGTTTTTCACATTCTCTGTCCTTTTTCTCCCTATGTCCTTGGTAGCAATGTGTACCATGACTGCTGGTTGGTCAGCCATCCCCTTAAGGATCTTGAAGACATGATCCAAGACATCACGGACCCTGGCACCCGGGAGGCAACATACCATTCTTTCATCTCGTTTGCATCCACAGAACCCCCTGTTTGTGCTTCTTACTATCGAATCCCCCACTACAATTGTTCTCCCATTCTCCCCCCTTCCCTTCTGTGCCACAGGGTCAGGCTCAGTGCCAGAGACCTGTCCATTATGGCCTTCCCCTGGTAGGTTGTCCCCTGCAAACAGAATCCAAAACGGTATACTTATTATTGAGGGGAACGGCCACAGGGGATCCCTGCACTGTCTGCCTATTCCCTTTCCCCAACATGACCTCCCAACTCCTATACTCAATGCACTTACCGAAAAAGGCAAGCGTACCAAATGCTTTCTTCACTATCCTATTTACCTGGGACTCCACTTTCAAGGAGCTATGAATCTACACTCCAAATCTCTTTGTTCAGCAACTCCCTAGGACCTTACCATTAAGTGTATAAGTCCTGCCCTGACCTGCCTTTCCAAAATGCAACACCTCACATTTATATCGATTAAACTCCATCTGCCACTCCTCGGCCCATTGGCCCATCTGATCAAGATCCCATTGCATTCAGAAGTAATCTTATTCGCTGTGCGCTACACTTCTAATTTTAGTGTCATCTGCAAACTTACTAAACAAACCTCCTATGTTCACATCCAAATCATGTATATATATGCCGAAAAGCAGTGGATGCAGCACTGCTCCTTGTGGCATACCACTGGTCATAGGTCTGAAAAGTAACCCTCCACCACCACTCTCTATCTTCCATCTTTGAGCCAGTTCTGTATCTAAATGGCTTGTTCTCCCTGTATTCTGTGAGAGAATACAATTCGTGAGACACAGTTACTCACACACTAAGCCATGTTGACTATCCCTAACCAGTCCTTGCCTTTCCAAATACATTTAAATCCTGTCCCGCAGGATTCCATCCAACAACCTGCCCACCACCGATATCAGGCTCACTGACCTACAGTTTCCTAGCTTTTCCTTAACACCTTTCTTAAATAGTGGCACCATGTTGGCCAACCTTTAGTCTTCCTGCACCATACCTGTGGTTATCGATGATATAAATATCTCAGCAAGGTGCCCAGCAATCACTTCCCTAGCTTCCCACAGAATTCGTGGGTACATCTGATCAGGTCCCAAGGATTTATCCACATTTTTTGCATTTTAAGATGTTCAGCACCTCTTCCTCTGCAACACGGACATTTTCCAAGATGTCATTATTTATTTCCCCACATTCTCTAGCTTCCATACCCTTCCCCATAGTAAACACTGATGCAAAATGCTCGTTTCGTATCTTCCCCCCATCCCCTGTGGTTCCACACATAAGTGGCCGCGCTGATCTTTAAGGGGCCCTATTCTCTCCTCGTTATCCTTTTGTCCCTTATGTATTTGTAGAATCCCTTTGTATTCTCCTTTACCCCTTTTGCCAAAGCTGTTTCATGTGTCCTTTTTGCCCTCCTGATTTCCCTCTTAAGTATACTCCAACTGCCTTCATACTCTTCTAGGGATTCACTCGAGCCCTGCGGTCTATATCTGACATATGCTTCCTTCTTTTTCTTGACGAAAACCTCAATTTCTCTAGTCATTCAGAATTCCCTACACCGACCAGCCCTGCCTTTCAGCCTAATAGGAACATACTGTCTCAGGACTCTTGTTATCTCATTTTTGA
>JAHRHZ010000140.1:768400-846465 GCA_024137785.1 Ginglymostoma cirratum | reverse complement strand
CCTGTACAGCCGCAACATGACCTCTCAACTCCTATACTCAATGCACTATCCAATAAAAGGTAAGCCTACCAAACACCTTCTTCACTATCCTATCTACCTGCAACTGTACTTTCAAAGAACTATGAACTTGCATTCCAAGGTCTCTTTGTTCAGCAACACTCCACAGGACTTTACCATTAAGTGTATAAATCCTGCCCTGATTTGCCTTTCCAAAATGCAGCACTTCACATTTATCTAAATTAAACTCCATCTGCCACTCCTCAGCCCATTGGCCCAGGTGATCAGGATCACTTTGTACTCTGAAGTAACCTTCTTCGCTGTCCACTACACCTCCAATTTTGGTGTCATCTGCAAATTTACTAGCCATACCTCCTTATGTTCACATCCAAATCATGTATATTAATCACAAAAAGCAGTGGACCAAACACCAATCCTTGTGGCATACCGCTGGTCACAGGCTTCCAATCTGAAAAGTAACCCTCCACCACCACTCTCTGTCTTCTACCTTCAAGCGAATTCTGTATCCAAATGGCTAGTTCTCCCTGTATTCTGTGTGATCTAATCTTGCTAACCAGTTTACCATGAGGAACCTTGTTGAACATCTTACTGAAGTCCATATAATTCACATCCACCACTCTGCCGTCATCGATCCTCTTTGTCACTTCTTCAAAAAAACTCAATCAAGTTAGTGAGACACAATTTACCACACACAAAGTCATGCTGACTATCCCTAATCAGTCCTTGTCTCTCCAAATCCACGTAAATCCTGTCCCTCAGGATTCCATCCAACAACATGCCTCACACCGATGTCAGGCTCACTGACCTACAGTTCTCTGGCTATTCCTTACCACCTTTCTTAAATAGTGACACCATGTTAGCCAACCTCCAGTCTTCCAGCACCACACTTGTGGCTATTGATGATACAAATATCTCAGCAAGGGGCCCAGCAATTACTTCCCTAGCTTCCCACAGAGTTCTAGGGTACACCTGATCAGCTCCCAGGGATTTATCCATCTTCATGCATTTTAAGCCATCCAGCACCTCCTCCTCTGTAACACAGACATTTTCCAAGATGTCATGATTTATTTCCCTATGTTCTATATCTTCCGTGTCCTTCTCCACAGTAAACACTAATGCAAAATACTCTTTCAGTATATCCCCCATCTCCTGTGGTTCCACACAGAGGTGGCCTTGCTGATCTTTAAGGGGTTCTGTCCTCTAGCCAATTAGTCTTTTGTCCCTAATGTATTTATAGAATCCCTTTGGATTCTCCTTAACTCTTTTTGCCAAAGCTATTTCATGTCCCCTTTTTGCTCTCCTGATTGCCCTCTTAGTATACCCCTGCTGCCTTTCTACTCCTTTATGGATTCGCTCGATCTCTGCTGTCTATACCTGACATATGTTTCCTTCTTTTCCTTGACAAAGACCTCAATTTCTCTCGTCATCCAACATTCCCTACGCCTACCAGCCTGGCCCTTCACTCTAACAGGAAAATACCGTCTCTGGACTCTCATTATCTCATTTTTGAAGGCTTCCCATTTTCCAGCCGTCCCTTTGCCTGCAAACATCCATCCCCACCACCAGGGGAGACAATAGCCTAATGGTATTATCGCTGGACTGTTAATCCAGAGATCCAGATAATGTTCTGAGGACCGGGTTTGAATCCAGCCATGGCAGATCATGGAATTTGAATTCAATAAATACCTGGAATTAAGAGTCTAATGATGACCGTGAATCCATTGTCGATTGTTGGGAAAAACCCATCTGGTTCACCAATGTCCTTTAGGGAAGGAAACAGCCATCCTTATCTGCTCTGGCCTACATGTGACTCCAGACCCACAGCAACGTGGTTGACTCTTAGCTACTCTCTGAGCAATTAGGGGTGGACAATAAATGCTACCTGGCCAGCAACACCTTCATCCTGCAAATGAATAAAATTTTTTTAAAAATTAACTTTTGAAAGTTCTTGCCTAATATCGTCAAAATTGGCCTTCCTTCAATTTAGATATTTAACTTTTAGATCTGGTCTATCCTTTTCCATCACTATTTTAAAACAAATAGAATTATGGTCACTGGCCCCAAAGTGCTCCCCATCTGAAACCTGAGTCGCCTGCCCTGGTCTATTTCCCAAGACTAGTTGAAATTTTGCACCTTCTCCCATAGGTACATCCACATACTTAATCAGAAAATTTTCTTGTACGTAACAAATTCCTCTCCATCCAAACCCTTAACACTATAGCAGTCCAAGTCTATGTTTGGAAAGTTTAAATTTCCTACCATAACCACCCTATTTTGCTTATAGATAACTGAGATCTCCTAATAAATTTGTTTCTCAATTTCCCATTGACTGTTTGTAGGGAAGTGGGGTTCTATAGTACAATCCCAGTAAGGTGATCATCTCTTTCTTATTTCTCAGTTCTAACCAAATAACTTCCCTGTACGTATTCCCAGGAATATCCTCCCTAAGTACAGCTGTAATGTTATCTCTAATCAAAAATGCCACTTCACCTCCTCTCCTGCCCCCCTTTCTATCCTTCCTGTGGCATTTGTACCCTGGAACATTAAGCTGCCAGTCTTGTCCATCCCTAAGCCATGCCTCTGTAGTTGCTATGACATCTAAGTCCCATGTTCCCAACCATGCCCTGAGTTCATCTGCCTTACCTGTTAGGCCTCTTGCGTTGAAATGAATGCAGTTTAATTTTTCAGTCCTACCTCGTTCTCTACCTGCCTTGACTTTTGATTTGCTCCTTTTCCCAACTGTACTAGTCTTAGGCTGATCTCGTTCCTCGCTATCTCCCTGGGTCTCACCACCCCTCTTACAAGTTTAAATCCTCCCAAGCAGCTCTAGCAAATGTCCCCACCATTATATTGGTCCCCTTCCAATTCATGTGCAATCTGTTATTCTTATACAGATCAATTCTGCCCCAAAAAAGAGATTCCAATGATCCAAAGAGTGACTCCTTCTCCCCTGCACCAGCTCCTCAGCCACACATTCATCTGCTCTATCCTCCTATTCATACCCTCATTAGCTCAAGGCACCAGGAGTAATCCAGATATTACTAACCTCGATGACCTCCTTTTCAAATTCCTGTCTAACTTCATATATTTTCTTCCCAGAATCTCATCCTTTTCTCTTCTTACGTCATTGGTTCCACAATGCACAATAACCTCCTGCTGGTCCCTCTCCCCTTCGAAAATTATCTGCACCCTCTGCGAGGTATCCTTGATCCATGCACCAGAGAGGCAACCCACCATTCTGATGTCTCGCTGTTGGCTGCAGAAATATCTGTCTGTGCCTTTGACTAGAGACCCCTCTATCATAATCGACTGCTTGGAACCTGACGCATCCCTCGTTACATTAAAGTGCTGTCTGACCCAGCACTGAATCTGCACACTGGATCTCTGGACATCGGAGTTCATCTAAGAAAAATTAACAAACAACAAAATTCACAGCTGACCTTGGAGAAACCTGTCTGGAAGTGCTCACAGCGGGGGTGCAACTAAGTGGCTTTATAAAGTGTAACCTTACCATTTTAGTCTCGGTACCAGAAACCTGGCTGTTAGAGCTACATTTCCCTGAGAGTCCATCACCCCCTGCATTCTCCAAAACTGCATACTTGTTTTAGATGGGAATAACTACAGGAGAGTCCTGCACAACCTGCCTCCCTCTCCTACCTTTCCTCGCGGTAACCCATCTACTTGACTGTATCTACAGTTCTCTACTTCCCAGCACCTCCCATCCATCACACCCCCTAGCTCCTGTAAATTCCTCATTGCCTCTAACTGCCGTTCCAACCAATCCATGCGATCCGATAGGATTCACAACCAAACACACTTCCTGCAGACATAACCATCTGTAACATGGAAACTCTCCCTAATCTCCCACATCCGACAGGAAGAGTACATCACTCAACTAAAAGTCATCTTTTCACCTTAATGATCTACAAACCCAGAAAATAGCACAGTCTTACTGTTCTAAAAACACTGCTTCGGGCTAACTTAGTATCTACGCATTATATCTTTAAAGTTTAATCGAGAGACAGGTCTCAATAACAACATGTAATCAAAAACAACCCACTCTGTTCACTAATGTAGGTTTACAAAACAAAACTAGCCACTTAGCTGCTCCCCTGCTGTGACTTCCCCACACAGATTTCTCCAAGGTCAGCTGTGAATTTCACAGTTTATTTATTTTTCTTCAACAAGCTCCGCTGTCCAGAGATACTTGAAATCAAACAGCAGAGACTGTAGCTGTGAAAGTTCACTTCTGGGTCAGACAGCATTGTCGGTTTCTTTCTCCATTTGAATCACTTCCCACCGTTGGTCACTACCTCTGTCTCCCTTCCTCCTTTCTTAACGTGCCGTTGTTTTGATATCTTTTTCCCAAAATTCCAGAGCAATGTAACAGCTTATAAACCAGGAATTGCTGCTTCTAAAATTCTAGGAAATCAGCTCCAACACTAACAATACCTCAAAAAAAAAGGAGCAGCTCTGACAGCCACAATTTTTTCCCTTCCTCCCCATCTTGGATTACCCAGAATTTTGGGCCATATCCTGAGATGATGTGGATTTGGCAGCTATTTCATCATTTATAGCTAATAAAAACCAAAACAACTGCAGATGCTGTAAACCAAGAACAAAAACAAAGTTGCTGGAAAAGCTCAGCAGGTCTGGCAGCATCTGTGGAGGAGAAAACAGAGTTAACATTTCGGGTCCGGTGACCCTTCCTCCGAACTGATGGTGGCTGGGAAAATGTCAGTTTATATGCAGAAAATAGGGAGGTGGGTGGGGTAGGGAGTAAACGATAGGATAGAGCACAAAGATAGAGAAAGACAGTTGGACAGACAAAGGAGTTGCTAACGATTAGGCTGGGAAGGTGAGTAGTAGTTAATGGGGACTGTCAGTGACTAACAACAGGGGGTGTGTAATGGCAGGCTATGTGGTAATAAGGCCTGGTGTATGGGGTGGGGGGGCTGGGACATGGGAGAGTTTAGGCCCTAAAATTATTGAACTCAGTATTGAGGCCGGGGGCTGTAGGGTCCCCAAGCGGAAAATGAGGTGTTGTTTCTCCAGCTTGCTTTTGGCTTCACTGGAACACTGCAGCAAGCCAGAGACAGAGATGTTGGCCAGGCAGCAGGGTGGTACATTGAAGTGGCAGGCAACAGGTAGTTCAGGATCTTTTTTGCGAGCAGAACGTAAATGTTCTGCGAAGCGGTCGCCAAGTCTACGCTTTATTTCCCCAATGTAGAGGAGACCACACTGTGAGCAGCGAATGCAGTAGACTGGATTCTGGGAAGTGCAGGTGAAGTGTTGCTTCATCTGGAAGGTATGTTTGGGCCCTTGGATACTGGGGAGGGAGGTAAATGGACAGGTGTTGCACCTTCACCGGTTACAGGGGAAGATGCCGCAGGGCTGTGGGGAGGTGCTGGGGGTGAAGGAAGTATGGACCAGGGTGTCCTGGAGGGAGAGGTCCCTGTGGAAGGCGGACAAGGGAGGGAAGGGGAATCTGTGCCTGGTGGTGGCATCTTGCTGGAGGTGGTGGAAATGGTGTCTGATTATCTTCTGGATGTGGATGCTGGTGGGATGGTGGATGAGGATAAGCGGAACCCTATCGCTGTTGCGGAAGGGAAGAGAAGGGGTGAGGGCGGAAGTGCAAGAGATGGGTCGGACCTGGTTGAGGGCCCTGTTGACAATGGAGTTAGTCACTAACAGTCCCCATTAACAACTACTCACCCTCCCAGCCTGATTGTTAGCAACTCCTTTGTCTGTCCAACTGTCCTTCTCTCTCTTTGGTGCTGCCAGACCTGCATTTATATCTAATACTTGCCTTTGCCAGGCCATGATGTGAACTTGTGGTATTGGACTCCAACCTCCCAAACCATCATGTTTTTTGGTTCAAGATTTCTTTTCCTGTCCCTTGATGAATTCCCTTGGGGTGTTTCGATGTTCCAGACATTATACATGCCTATTTTAAAGGCAGGATGTCATTATGTATTCTTGATATATTATAATCAACCTGTTCAGAGATGTTATTAAGCACCTCTGGAACAGGTGGGTCTTGAACACAGGTCTCCTGCTCTGGAGGGAGGGACACTACCACAGAGCCCCTCCATTATACATTCTATCCCTTTATTGGTGCAGTATAGCGACAGCTTACGGTATTATTTGTACATCAGTGACAGGTCCAACTGATTGTGGTGTCTTTTGGCCATCAGAATGTGTGGGAATGTGATCACGTGTCTGCAAATGATGTCATCAGTGGCTTTAAAAAACGTATCACTGTAAGTAGACAGTAAAAAATGAGAGGCCTCAGCCTGAGTGCTCTCTTCATTTGTCAGTATTACATAATGAGGCAATTGGAAGAGATCGGATTGTGTTCATCTCAAGAGCTGAGAGAACCACAGTGATAGCTGGGATCGATCTGTGGTTGAACAAATCCATTGCGAGAATGATTGCTCTATAAAAAATGAGATGCTTGGGGACATTAATATTAAATTTAATTTTTAAAAATTGATTTCACACCAAAACATATTTTGCTTCTAGTTTTAATCATTCAGAAGATTAAATAAATAATTATAGCCAAAGTTTGCTTGATAAATGTTTCTACATTATTTTGGGCCTCCGCCTTTTTACTTCAGTTTAAAATTTCAACTTTATTTGCACTGATTATTAGACTGTCAAATGAGAAAATTGAAAAAAGTTGCATCAACTCTGAAGAGTGTCAATATAATGTCAATTTTCTATTAGCATTCATTGCAACAATTCAAACTGTCTTCATTTTTGGGTATGTTCAGAATATTAAATGCAGAAACCCCTCTCATTAACTTAACATTCAATCCCTCATCATCTCTGCTCTAATCCTCCTTGTTTTATTAAACAGCTTTAAACATTGGGGCAGCACGGTGGCTCAGTGGTTAGCACTGCTGCCTCACAGCACCAGGGGCCTGGGTTTGATTCCACCCTCAGGTGACTGTCTGTGTGGAGTCTGCATGTTCTCCTCATGTCTGCATGGGTTTTGTCCGGGTACTCCATCTTCTTCCCACAGTCCAAATATGTACAGGTTAGGTGGTCTAAATTGCCCATCGTGTCCATGGATGTGCAGGCTAGGTGGGATAGCCATGGGAAATGTAGGGATACAGGGAGAGGGTGGGTCTGGGTGGGATGCTCTTCAGAGGATCAGTGTAAACTTCATGGGCCAAATGGCCTGCTTCCACACTATAGGAGATACTCTAATCACAGAAATTACTTTACTGAAGTTCCTCATTGTATTAATAACCTGCTTCATACCAGGAGAAACAAACCAACCATGTTACGGCTGATCCTGATTACCCCACATTCCCACTTCTGTCTGATAACTTATCATCCCCTTCGCTCATCAAAATCTATCTGCCTCTGCCTTGGATTTATCATCACTAATAAAATCTGCCCCCTCTGCCTTTTGAAGAAGAGAGAGAAAAAAGGAAATCACTTCATTTCTGGTCAAACACGGCAAATACCAAACCTGCTGAAGTGCTACTGTAGGGCAAACATTTTGAGTTCAAAGCCTTACTCGGTAACTTATATATTTTCCCAAAAGCAACTGGCACATGGTAACATCTGACATCCAGATGGTGAAAATATGTGTTTGAAATTTAAACAGAGATTAATGAATAACAATCAAAGCTCAATTCTGACAAGTTCTGGAGTAGTGCTCAGGCAAGAAGTAATTCAAAATCCGACTAGATTGTGGGCAATAGTTTTAGGGGGATGATATGCAGGGGGTGTTTGCTAACATCAAACACTCTATAATAATACCTTTGCAGGAGATCTGTGAGGATAGAGATGATTGTCAGACATCTTTTTTGTGTTAAGGATTATTTTCAAGTTAGTTTTACTGCTTGTCAGGGAACCATAAAACTAAAGCTGAATTTCTGGTTCTAAGAGGCTGGTTATTACAGGTGTAAAATCAGGAAGCATCCCTACAAAGTGTAATGGATATTTGGGCTTTCCTTCTGTCAATTGGAACAGATGATTTCAGAATTAATGTGGGGAATGATACACAGACGATGACAGGAAGGGACAGAGAATGCGGATGGAAGGGCAAATTGGCAGATAAGAATAAAAGTTACAAAAATCATAAAAGGACCAATGTAAGACACTGTGTGTGAATGCATGTAACATTCAAAACAAAACAGATAAACTCTGTAGCACAAATTGAAAGAAATAAATACAATCTATTGGCCATAACTAAGGTGTGGCTACATGACGGCCAAGTTTGGGACCTGAGTTTGTGATATATTTAGGAAAGACATGAGTCTAGGGAAGGGTGGAGGAGTGGTACTGTGAATTAAAGATGATGTTAGCACGGTGAGGTTAAGTGAATGGCCAACATAGATGCGGTGGTAAACATTTAAGGAGACATTCCAGAAAGCAGAGAATAGATATATGCTAATAAATAAGCAAAGTTCTATGGTCACAACACTAACCTGTGCAGAACTGCACTAGTCAGTGGCTGCCATACAAGAAGACCCCTTTATCCTGACTCTCTGTCTTCTGCCGGTCAGCCAATCCTCTATCCATGCCAGTACCTTGCCTCCAACACCATCATCTCTCATCTTATTCAGCAGCCTCCTGTGGTTCTACTCATCTGTAGTTAACAAAAAATGTCAAAGATAGTATCAAACTCAAAGAAAAGACATACAATTGTGCAAAGGGAGGTGACAGGTTAGAACATTGGGCAGAATATAAAAAACAGCGAAGCATGACAAATATTAATAGGAGAGAAAAACTAGGAGGTTAGATATTTAAAAAAGCAAAAAGTGTTAACAAAATAAGTGTAGAAAGATGTAAGTATAGAAAATGAGAGATAAAAGGTACTGCAGATGCTGGAAAATCCTAGATAACAAGGTGTGGGGCTGGATGAACACAGCAGGCCAAGCAGCATCATGAGTCTGGGGAATTAATAATGGTGGATAAAGAGATGGCAGATGAATTAAAAGGAGTTGGTGTGTCAGACTTCATGGGAGAGAATACAAGTTGTATCCTGGAAATAGCTATAAATCAGCAATTGAAAAGAAGGGAGGAACTCAAGAAAATTACAATTACGAGGGAAGTAAAACCAAATAAATTGTTGGAACTCTGAGTTGACAGGGTTCCAGATCCTGATGAATCTCATCTGAGGGACCTAAAAGGAACCAGAGGTACAGTAGCTAAATTTGCTGATTATAGAAAAACGATAGGTTGGAAAGTGAGTTGTGAAAAGGACATGAGGAGCCTGCAAAGAGATACAGATAGTTTAAGTGAATGGACAAAGATCTGGCAGATGGAATACTGTGTGAGAAAGTGTGAAATGGTTTGAGGGTTTGAGCTACAGGAAGAGGCTGAATAGGCTGGGGCTATTTTCCCTGGAGCATCGAGACTGAGGATGATCTTATAGAGGTTTATAAAATCATGAGGGGCATGGATAGGGTAAATAGACAAGGTCTTTTCCCCAGGATGGGGTGTCTAAAACTAGACGGACATAGGTTTAAGGTGAGAGAAGAAAGACTTAAAAAGGGATCCAAGGGGCAATTTTTTCACACAGAGGGTAGTGCATGTATGGGATGAGCTGCCAGAGGAAGTGGTGGAGGCTGGTACAATTACAATATTTAAAAGGCAACTGGATAGGTATATGAATAGGAAGTGTTTAGAGGAATACTGGCCAGATAGGATTAGATTTATTTAGGGTATCTAGTTGGCATGAAGGATCTATTTCCATGTTATATATCTTTAGAATCCCTACAGTGTGGAAACAGGCCCTTTGGCCCAACAAGTCCACACTGACTCTTGGACCATCCCACCCAGACCCATCCCCCTGTAACCCTGAACACTATGGGCAATTTAGCATGGCCAATCCACCTAGCCTGCACATCTTTGGACTATGGGAGGAAACCAGAGCACCCAGAGGAAACCCACACAGACACAGGGAGAATGTGCAAACTCCACACAGACCATTACCTGAGGCTGGAATTGAACCCAGGTCTCTGGTGCTGTGAGGCTGCAGTGCTAACCACTGAGCCACCGTGCCATCCTAAGACTTTATGACTCTAAATTGTCCATTTAGCAGAAAGAATAAAAAAAGCATAAGGCCATAAGATATAAAAGCAGAATTAGGTCATTTTGCCCATTGAATCTGCTCTGCCATTCATTCATGGCTGATATGTTTCTCAACCGCCATTCTCCTGCCTTCTCCCTGTAACCCTTGATCTTCTTGCTAATCAAGAACCTCTCTATCACTGTCTTAAATAAACTCAATGACTTGGCCTCCACAGCCCTCTGTAGCATTGAATTCCACAGATTAACTACCCTCTGGCTGAAGCATTTCTCTTTGTCTCCATTCTAAAGGGTTATCCCTTCAATCTAAGGCAATGCCTTCTAGTCCTAGTCTCTCCTACAGATGGGAAACAGCTTCTCCAAATCCACACTATACAGGTTCTCAACATTCTGTAAGTTTCAATCAGATAATCCCCCCATTATCCCTTGAGTACTGAGAGTCCTCAACCACTCCACATATGACAAGTCCTTCATCACTGGGATTGTTCTTGATTCTTGGACACCCTCCAACACCAGCACACCCTTCCTTCGATACAGGCCCAAAATTGCTCACAATATTCCAAATGCTGTCTGACCAGAACCTTGTCCAGCCTCAGCAGTAAGTCACTGCTCTTGTATTCTAGTCCTTTTGAAATTAATACTAACATTGTATTTGCCTTTCTAATTGCCAACTGAACCTGCATATTAACCTTCAGAGAATCCTGAACTCAGACTCTCAACTCCCTTTATGCTCCAGGTTGTTAAAGCCTTTTCCCATTTATAAAATAGTCTACACCTCCTTTCTTCCTACCAAATCTCACACTTGCCCACATTGTATTCCATCTGCCACTTCTTTGCACGCTTTCCAAGTCCTGTTCATGTCCTCCTACAGCCTCCCCACTTCCTCAACACTACCTGTCCCTCCACCTATCTTTATGTTATCTGCAAACTTAGCAATAATGCCCGCAGTTCCTTCATCCAGAACATTAATGTATAACTTGAATAGTTATGATCTTAACACTGAGTCCTGCAGAACTGTACTAGTCACTGGCTGCCATCCTAAAAAAAAAGACCCCTTTATCCCCACTCTCTGCCTTCTGCCAGTCAGCCAATCCTCTACCCATGCCAGTACCTTGCCCCTAACACCATAGACCCTTACCTTATTTAGCAAGATCCTGTGTGGGACCTTGTCAAAGGCCTTCTGTAAATCCAAATAGATCACGTTCACTGGCTCTCCTTTGTCTAAGTTGCTCATTACCTCCTCATAGAATGCTAACAGATTGGTCAGGGATGACCTCCCCTTGATGAAGCTGTGCTGACTCAGCCCTGTTTTACCATGCACTTGCAAGAACTTCGCAAATCACATCCTTAATAATGGTCTCTAAAATCTTACCAATGACTGAGGTCAGGCTAACCAAACTATAGTTTCCTGTCTTCTGCATCCCTCTCTTCTTAAACAGGGGTGTTTAAGCCTTTTTCCAGTTCTCTGGGACCCTCCTCAACTCCAGTGGTTCCTGTAAGATCACCACCAATGCCTCTACAATCTCCTCAGCCACTTGCTTCAGAATTCTGGGGTGTAGTCCATCTGGCCTGGGGGTTTACCCACCTTCTCACCTTTCAGGCTCCCCAGCACTTTCTCCATTGTGATGGCCACTGCACTCACCTCTGTGCCCTGACTCTCTTTTGGTTGTGTTCTGCTGTTGGTGTCTTTCACTGTGGAACTGATGCAAAGTTCCTGTTCAGTTCCTCCTCCATTTCTTTGTTCCCCATTATTATTTCTCATGCCTCATTTCTTGGATTCCAATGTCCACTCTTGCTTCTTTTTCATTTTTTAGATATTAAAAAAAACTCTTGCAATTTTCTTTTATATTACTAGCCAGCTTACCCTTCTATTTGACCTTCTCCCTCCTTATTGCTTTCTCAGATATCCTCTGTTGGTTTTAAAAGACTTCCCAATCTTTTGGCTTCCCACCAAGCTTCACCACATTGTATGATTTTTCTTATACACTGTCCCTAACTTCCCTTGTCAGCTGTGGTTGCCTCACCTTCCCTAGTATGTTTCCTCTTCCTTGGATGAATTTCTGCTGTGCCTCCTGAATCACTCCCAGAAATATTGCTGCTCCACTACCTTCCTTGCTAGGCTTCCCTTCCAATTAATTCTGGCCAGCTCCTCCCTCATGCCTTTGTGGTTACCTTTTACTCAGTTGTATTACTGTTACATCTGATTCCAGCCGCTCCCTCTCAAACTGCAGGGTGAATTCTATCATATTATGGTCACTGTCCCCAGGGGGTTCTTTCACCTTAAACACCCTAAGCAAGTCTGCTTCTTTACACGTGACCAAATCCAGAATATCCTGTTCCCTAGAGGGCTTCACCACAAGCTGCTCCCAAACAAAATTCCTGTGGAATCCCATGAATTCCTTTTCTTGAGATTCACTACCAACCTGATTTTCCCAGTCTTTCTCTCAAATAGAAGCATAGTATCTAAATGGTGAGAGGACTGTAAGAAATCTGGGCATACTCATTTATGAATCACAGAAGGCTAGTGTGCAGGTACAATAAATAATTAGGATAGCTAACAGAACGTGATGGCTTATTTTGATGGGAAAATTGATGGAAGAGGAGGGAGACTCTGTTTCAGTTATAAAAGGCATTGGTGAGACCACGTGTGGCGTACTGTACTGGTCACTGAACATTTTGAAGGATGTTAATGCATTGGATGTAACTCAGAGAAGGATTAAAGAACTAATGCCTGGAATGAACAGATTGCCTTCTCAGGAAAAGCTAGATAGGCTGGGCCTGTATCCTCTGGAGTTTGGGAGAGTCAGAACTGATTTCATTGAAACATCTCAGATCCTGAGGGGACTTGACTGGGTGGATGTGGAAAGGCTGTTTCCTCTTGTGGGACAGTCCAGAACTGGGGTCATCGTTTAAAAATAAGAGATCACCCATTTAATACAGAGATGAGGAAACTTTTTTTTTCTCTCAGCAGATTGAGAGCCTTTGGAATTCCCTTCCTCAAAAGGCAGTAGATGCAGAATCTATAAACATTTTGAAGGCAGAAAGATTCTCGATGACCAAGGAAGTAACAGGTTATAGCAGGGATGTGCAGAAATGTAGAGTTAAGGTTAAAATCAGGTCAGCCATGATCGTATTGAATGGTGGAGCAGGCTTGAAGGGCTGAATGGCCTACTCTTGTTCATGTGCTTTGGAGATTGACAGATTTTTGTTCAAAAGTATTTCTGGATATGGGATAAATAGTCAATCTATTGGGTGAAGCTTCTACCATTAAATGTGCCCCTCTGAGATGGGTTGCAGTTCAGCAATGAGCTTGTTGAGTGGTGGGATTGCTTGAGAGACTAAAATGGCTTCCTCCTGCTTCTATGTTCCTAAGAACAGTGCTGTCTGCAGCCAAATAAATTGTGTGGAGCATAAGTTTGCTGTAGGCAGTAGAGTAGGCTGAGCTAGAACAGATTGGCAGCTCTATGTGCATTCCAAGCAATGTTCCTTTCCATTCTGGTCAAAATGAGAAAATCTAAAAATAATGGTTAGTTGATGCCAAGCTTAGATTTGCAGAAGATTGCTAGAATATGGGAAGCTTAGAAGAATTCATATGTCCCACAGTTCTGAGATGGTGCCAAACGATAAGAATAAGAGATAGCACAATGGATCATGGTTTCAACATAATGGAGAAAGAAAAGAGCACTTAGAAAATAGATGCTAAGATCCTGAGGCCACATGTCACTATAAATAATCAGGAAACTGTAGATGTTTTCCCTGTGACCAAACTGCACAGTGGCCAGTTTCCCATCACCAAGTCACCATTTACTCACTTGAGCACTGTACACTGCCTGTGACCAGCCAGCTCGGAGTCAGTCCCCAGAACTGAGGAGGTTCTGAATCCCCTGATTATACTCTTTTTCTTAAACTGTACAAAAATACAAAACAAAATCAAGGTAATAGTCAACAAAGCAAACAACATGTTACAGGGAAATGGGGAGGTGAAACGAATCCCAAATCCCACTGTAACTCACTGTAAGAAAACAAAACTTTAGACAGAAGTACACACAAGATAAATCCACACAAACAAACAATAAAAGGGCAATACTTGTGACCCTGATACCCCAGCAAACCAGCTCCCAGCCTGTCCTTACTCACCTTCCGGCCACCTCTAGGACAGCCTGCCCCTATGCCTTCCCGGGACCACAGTTTTTGAGGTGACCTATACACCTTCTGACTCTTGGGGCAACAGCTTTCAGGACAACCTACGCACCAATCGTTGGGAACCATGACTCCTGTAGTGACCCTGGAGGAGAAGGTGGGGAAACGGAGACCTGTAGGAGAAGCCATATTTGAAATGACTGGGAATTTCATTTCCTGGCTGTTTCTAAAGGGTTAATGCAGAGCTTCCCAAACCTTTTCTAGGTGTGAGCCTATTGTAATTCCACAAAATTGATGTGACTCCCCACTCACCCCAGGCTGAGGATTGAGAGCTGTTGGGCAGGGCTTGGGGGGGCTGGGGAATGTTGACTGGAGGGGGTGGTAGCCAGAGTACTGTAGGAGCTGATGGAAAAGGGCTCCTACAAAAGGAAGCAAACAGCCACCTTTCACAGGCTTTATTTACAGCAGTAATTGAGCCTCAGTGTGTAGTCCCTTAGGCCTCAGCCACCTGAGAGGGAGAAAAAGGTTTGAAAGGATGTGAGGCCTGTCAGAAATCAGTCCAAGATCCACAGCAAACATTACTGCTTCAGAGTCCCATCACCCCAAAATCTCACTTCACTACCCTACAGGTAGGGAAGCTGGGGTCACAACCCACAGTTTGGGAAGGGCTCGTTTAACTCACTGAATTCTGTGTATCGTCAGTAAAGACACTCAATTGTGGTAGTGCCCTATCTCTGTTAGAAGGTTCAAGTCCCACCTGCTCCAGAGGTGTGCAACAACAAGTTATCTACATCCTCAGTAATTATTTGGAAGCTAAATGTTAAAAGATTTTCCTTCGTCCTCTGAACGTCACAGTGTGACAACACCGGTAACCACATTGTGAACGTTGCAGTCTGTCTGAATTCTCAAAGGCTTATAGTCTGTCCCAGCTGTTATAGTTAATGCTTATCTACTAGTGTCTTGTTAGGTTCTGTGATCAGAGATTTCAATTACTGATAAACCGGTTTAAATGGAAGGCTTTCTTGCTTTAAAGCAGAATGTGTGGACGGCACTTGGTTGCTTGAACAGCTGAATTAAAAGCTACAAGATAGTTTAGCTCCTTTGCCTTGCCCTGGGGCTACTGTAGATATCTCACTTCTAATACTATTTTGATGTAAGCAGGTGCTGTTTTAATAAAAGATATTTGCCTGTGGCTATGAGGATCAGTGTTTGAGAGAATGAGAGAAAAAATACAAATGTCAACCAACAAATTAAAGGAACAGCAATTACATTTCAGGATGATCTAGCACCTGTAATATGTCTAACTCA
This sequence comes from Ginglymostoma cirratum, assembly GCA_024137785.1. Classification (NCBI taxonomy): domain Eukaryota; kingdom Metazoa; phylum Chordata; class Chondrichthyes; order Orectolobiformes; family Ginglymostomatidae; genus Ginglymostoma; species Ginglymostoma cirratum. The sequence continues at coordinate 830,946 of JAHRHZ010000140.1, read as the reverse complement.
TCTGGTGTTAGTGCATCCAACACAACATCTGTTTTCACCTAAATGTCCTGTTTGTACCCAGTGCCAAGCTGTTTTCTGCCTCAGAAATGACTCTGGCATCCTGCTGACCTTAGAAAGACATTTTGATCAATGGCTTTCTTTAGAATCATTGGTTGCAAGGAGTGTTTTTTTTAAAAAGCAACGTAGCTTTGTTGTAAAGATCTTGTTTGTTGGGTTATCTTGGAAATTCTACGTAAGAACATGTTGAAAATTATTACCAGTCAGAAATACATAATTCTGCACATTAGCAGCTTGTAATGAGAAAAGAGTATTCAGATCATCAAATCCACATCTTTGACAATCCACACATGACTACTTCTGTTGTTGACTCCTGACCCAAGGTCACAGAATTTTCTCCCAACCCCCATGTGAATCAGACAGAGCCATTAATATTTTGATCACCTTAATCTCCTTTCCTGACAGTCATTGTCAGTGGCCATCCATCTGCTGAAGGAGATACATGTGCAGCAAATCAACTGTGAGAGTTGCAGATAGCAGATCTCTGGGAGGCAGGCATGAGATATGAGAATCCAACACACAACAGCCCCTCAGGACCCCTGTGACACCTAGAAATGGGCCAGAGGGGTGACATAGGTGAGTGGTAGGCAGCAAGAAATCGCACAGTGCTCACAGAGAGAAACACTCCATAAATCCCAATAAAATTGCTACTTGGTCAAAACACTGTTAGACTGAGCTCCGGTCACCATTCAGTTAACTTTTTATTCAAGGTTCCTTTATTGACTTCAAATGTTACCATCTGCTACGATGATGTGTGTGCGTATGATGCCAGATCATTAGACTGGCACTATGGGTCACTGAAATAATCCAAAAATTGTGGATGCTGGCGATTTGAAACAAAAACAGAAATAGCTGGTGAAACTCAGGAGGCCTGGCAGCATCGGATGAGGGAAAATAGAGTTAATGTTTCAAGCGTAATTACTTTTCACACTGGACTTGAAACATTAACTTTGTTTTCTCCCCATAAATGTTTTCAGACCTGCTGAGTGTCACCAGCAAATTTCTGTTTTTGTTCTCTGGGTTACTGATCCAGTGGTATTACCACAAATCCTCCACCTTCCTCGCACGCGGATTTTAGTTTAAAATGAGTCCCCTCTTCATGCTAAGCACATTCCTGTTGTCACTCATCCTCCCTATAGGGTCTGTAAGGAACCACCAGCAACCTCTGTCAGCTTGAATCTTTCCAATCCTGCAGCCAGAGTCAGTGAAATGCTCTGGGTGAATCTTCCTATTTTGAATCAGCACCAGAAATTCAGTTTTGTGAATACCTGGTTCTAGGTAAAGGGAAAGTCACCATAGGCCTACTATCTCAGTAGACAGTGACAACCAATATTGGCTTACCCTAATAGTCACAGTATCTCAGGCAAGGGGAGAGGTTGAGAAGGAGATTCTTTCATGATAACCTCAGATAGTGCAGGAATTGATCCTATGCTATTAGCATTGCTCTGCATCACAAACCAGCTGTTCAGCCAACTGAGCTAACCAAGCCTGGTGTTTAACAATGTGCCTGAAAGCAATTGACCTGAAGCAATGACACCGAGTTCTCTCTCTACCGATGCTGCTGAAGCTGTAGGTACGCTGGTGGTTTTAAATGAAGTAATAATAAATAGTTTGTTGAATTCAAGTGTGTCAGTGATTTTCAGAAAGTGGGAGCTAATCGGTTTAATAGCTTACAAACAGTACACTAGAAAAAGGTGTAAAGCATTACAAAGGTTATCTGCGTCCCTTACCTTCCAATGCTGGTGGGGATTATGTTTGTAATCTTTGTTTATTACAGATTGTGCTATGCCATTTTGTCTCCTGATCAGTAATAACTGTTTGCTGAGCTGTGTTTACCAAAGCATTAGCCTAGCCTATAATCTTTGGTTTAAAGAAATCACTTTTTTCATGCTTTCCATTCCTGTGATGGTTAATTTCAACTAATCCTCACCTGAAAGTTGCTTCTATCTGACCACAATCTTGAAACTAACTACAGAGTCGAGTTCATCCTGTTGACATCACTTTAAATCAGTTATCTAGTTAGATCACAGGCACACTATGCAGGACTAGACCATTCAGCTTCGTGATCTTTTTCCAGTTGATTGTGGTTTAATCTGTACTCCTGCTGGGCATTGATGAAATCCTGGAAACAGCTCAACACCACTGCAATGTACCTTTCACTGCAAAGTAACTCATTCTCAAATTGCCTGAGCATGTCCTCATATAGAGTCCTGCTAAATTCCCATCCTGTCTGTCATTTTAATAACCCTTCCTTTTATTTTTAAAATGTAGTTCCAGTGCAAAACAATTCCCCAGAACTAACCACATACCCTACTTAGTGCCTGGTCTTAGCTGTGTCATATTTTTTATTTCAATCCTTTTGCTCCTGATGTCAACTGATGTGTTTTACCGTCAGGAAGTGAGAATGCTTCTAAGAAATCTGTTCGTGATATGTTTGGTGTAACAGAGCATGTGACCTGAATGTATTAGGTTTCAGATTCCATCTTACTTCAGAATCACTCCAAGCATGTCATGTGACCGGAAACATGTTTTGCTGCACCATTCAACAGGATCATGGCTGATCTGACATTCCTCACATCCACTCTCCTGACCTTTCCCCATGATCCTTGGTTTCCCGACTGATCGAGACTCTGCCTGTCCGTCTGTCCTTCTATCTACCCATCTTCCTCGGCCTTAAATATATGCAAGGACTCTGCCCCCACAGCTCTCTGTGGCAAGAAGTTTCAAAGACTATCACCCCTCTAAAAGAACACATTCCCCCTCATCTCAGTCTTAAGTTGGTGCCCCTCTATTCTGAGACTATGTTGTCTGGTCCTAAACTTGCCCATGAGGGGAAACATCATAGAATGATAAAATTCCTACAATACAGAAAGAGGCCATTCAGCCTATTGAGTTTTCACTGACCCTCCGAACATCATCACACCCAAACTTAGCATCTTACCCTATCCCTATAACCCACCCAGCCTGCACACCCCTGGACACTATGGGGCAATTTCCCATGGCTAATCCAGTTGACCTGCACATTACGGACATATAGGACAATTTCCCATGACTAATCTACCTGACCTGCACATCCCAGATACTATGGACAATTTAGCATGGCCAATCCACTCAAACTGCACATCTTTGGACTATGGGAGGAAACCAGAGCACCCAAAGGAAACCCGCACAGACACGGGGATAATGTGCAAACTCCACACAGACAGTCCCTCAAGACTGGAATCAAACCTAGGTCCCTGGCACTGTGAGGCAGCAATGTTTATTACTGAGCCACCATGCCGTCCTCTCAAGCCCATTAAGAATCCCATATATTTCAATGAGATCACCTCTCGTTCTTCTAAACTCCAGTGAGTAGTCTCAGCCTGTTAGTCTTTTCTCAGAAGACAGTACCTTCACACCAAGGATCATCCTAGTGAAACTTCTCTGAACTGTCTCCAACAAAATGATAGCTTTCCTTCAATAAGGGGACCTAAACTGTCAGAGCACACTAGATGTGGACCTTGTTGCAGGAAGGCTTCTCTACTCTTAGACTCCAAGCCCTTGAAATAAGGACCAACATTCCATTCACCTGATTACCTACTGCACTTGTGTGCTAGCTTTCTGTGTTTTGTGCATAAGTTTCCCCACGTCACTTTGTGTGGCAGCTTTCTGCAGTTTCTCCCCATTTAAATAAGACTGTGTTCTTTTGTTCTCCCTTTCAAAATGAATAACTTCACTGTTTCCACATTGTACACCATTTGCCAACTCTTTGCCCACTGACCTAACTTACCAATATTCCTCTGTAAACTGTATCCCTCTTACAACCTATTTGTGTCAACTGGAAATATCCTCCAAACCATTAATATTTATTTTAAGCGGTTGTGGTCCCAGCACTGATCCCTGGGGAACCCCACTGGTCATGCATTGCCAACCTGGGAAATAACCATTTATCCCCACTCACTGTTTCCTACCATTAACCAATTGTCTATCCCCGCCAATATACTATCTCCAACGCAGTGGGCTCTTATGACTTAGCCTTTTGTGATGTACCTTGTTGAATGCCTTCTAGAAGTCCAAATACGACACATCTACTGGTTCCCCTCTATCCATTCTGGTTCAGACTTCTTCAAGAAACTCTACTAAATTAGTCAGCCATGAATTCTCTTTCATGAAGCCATGCTGACTCTGCTTGATTAAGTTATGATTTTCCAAATGTTCTGTTACTACTTCCTTAATAATTGATCTCAAGATTTTTTCCAACAACAGATGTTAGGCTAATTGGCTGATAATGATCCATTTCTGCCTCCTTCCAATTTTGAATAGGGCTGTCACATTGGCAGGTGTTGTAATCTAATATAGTGACATTAACCCAGACACTTCTGTGCCTGTGAATGTCATGTTTGAAAGCAATAGTTAGCTGTAATCAGTGTCTACTGAATCCTTGAATACTATGTTATCCATGACAAGTTTCCCTGTGATGATAACATAAGCATCGCCATGTCAGGTAAAATACTCTGCTTGAGACAACCTCATATCTCCAACTGTTGCTTCTTTCTCTTCTGTTGGTTGTGATGCTGTACACACCCTGCTATCAGGAAGGCAATAAAATTGTCCAATTTACCGTCTATAATGACAAGACACAAATGAAGATGCAATATATGGGGCTGATGCTCATGACTGGAATGGTATGGTAATAATAAAAAGGTGGCAGTACACCATCTAAAATCTCCGTTTCAACCCAGTATCTAATTTTCTTCGAAGTTCTCTATTAAGGTGACCCACTCCGATACTCACTTCCTGTGAACTGTTCAAAAAGTGTTTATAACTGACCAGGATTGTCAAAAAGCCTAATATCCTGCCATCTCCCATTTGATTTTACTCAAGTTTTAAAGCTGCTCCAAGATTCTAAATTGGTAAATAGATTTGATAGTCTAGTCTAGTTAGAAGATATCTGTGTTTTCCTCCCCAGCGAATCAGTTGACATCATTTCATACTCTCTAACTGATACCAAGTCCATGCCACCCATAACCCCGTGCTCACTGACCTATATTGACACCCAGTCAAGCAATGCCCTAATTTTAAAATTCTCATCTTTCCTTTCAAATTCCTCCATGACCTCCTGTCTCCCTATTTCTGTAGACTCCTTCAATTCCACCTCCTACCAAATTATCTGTACCATCAAATTCTGCCCTCTCTTTGATGTTAGTCACTATACAATTGGACCTAAACATTGAATTTCCTCTAACATTCTCTTCACATCTCTACCCCTCTCTCCCACCTTAAAACTTTTTATTTGATCAAACTTCTCACTATTTGCTGTAACGCCCTAAGTGCATTAGTGTCAATCTTTTTTGGTCCTTTGAAGTGTCTGGAGATGTTTTATTGCAATATTAAAAGTGCTACGTAGATGCAAGTTGTTTTTCAGGCCACATCCCAACACCAGGAAGGAGTGCAGGAAAGCTCTGAACTTGTTCCACTGAAATGTAAATGTCTCTCCCAAGTTGAGAAACTCTAAATGTTAGACCCTAACTAGATAGCTATAGAATTTAAATTTGCATACTTGCCAGCACTACATACCTGACGTTTCATTGTTGAACCAGATGAAAGTCCATTAAAAGCTCCCTGAAAATTGTTTCTCCTGTTTGGTAAGATACTAAGGAAAAACAACAGTTCATTATGTCAAGTTGCTATGGTCACGAATGGTGTACTGTGCATATAAGGTGACAATGAAATGTGCAAGCGAGTACGTTTTTATCTCTGCTGAGCAAACAGAATAAAACTGGAGCTGAGAAAGAACACTATTGCTTGCAGCATTGCCCCATGGGGAGCAGCCTGGTTATAAAGTTAATCACTGCCAATTTGAAGGCAATTTCTTTTTAACTATTTGTATTCCAAGGTTTGACAGAATAACACTATTACTGACTCCTATGATGAAATGTTTTCATAGCTGACTGTCTTCTCTCACGCCAGAGACATCTACTTATCGAAATGATGAACCAAAAATTTCTCAAATCGGGAGGGTTAAAAAGAATCAAAACAGTATCAGAGTACCATAAAATTCCACATTAATAAATTCCTTTTCTGCCATTTTTTTTGTTTACGACCATTGTTTCGTGTCCAGTAAAAAACGTATTTAAACATTTGCACTAACTCTGAGAAATATCAAATACTCAAGTCGTGTATTCTGTTTTTAAATTATGTAAAATCAGAATTTAAACCTCCTATATTCTGTAATCCAATTTGTTATTTTTTAAATTGTGGAGATTTTTGGGGCTGATTATGCTTTAAATTCACTTGCCTGCGGTAAAGAATTTGCAGCCTTGTCCTGTGATTTCCTGTGTAGTAGCTTGCGCTGCCTCAACTTTATTCCACTGATGATCCAATGAATTCTGCCAATCTTGTGGGAGAAATGCTTGATTGAAAGTGCAGTTAGACCCTGAGAAATGCTCAGCCTCTTCAGTGGCCTAAATCTTATGGTATTCTTGCTCGGTTGGAGTTGTGTGGTGTTTGGTGCAAGATTTTACCCATGATCTCAAATGGGTTCTCTCACTGTATCTTACCATGCCAGCCTCATTAATTACCTACTCGCTCCCTTATGGCATCTCTCCATCCAATTTCCAACACGTCTTACCATGTGCTGTTTACCACTCAACAAAGATCAGTTCTGAAGAAGGGTCTCGGCTCGAAACGTCAGCTTTCCTGCTCCCCTGATGTTGCTTGGCTTGCTGTGTTCATCCAGCTCTACACCTTGTTATCTCAGATTCTCCAGCATCGGCAGTTCCTACTATCTCCATAATGTTAACTCTGTTTTTTCCTTCACAGATGCTGCCAGACCTGCTGAGCTTTTCCAGCAACTTTGTTTTTGCTCCTGATTTACAGCATCCCAGTTCTTTTGTTTTTTAAAGACCCAAAGGGATCTGGGATCCCTTACATCAGCTTTAAATGCCCACTGTGCACCTGGATGAGCACCTGTAATTGCCTTGTTTAGCCACAGTCAGAGTCAGAACATGAGGGCATCACATTTCTCTGTCAGAAACATCGAGGTCCTGAGCTCAGGGTGATGCAGTTGGGAGGTGTCCTCACCTGGAAGATCAGACCCTGGCAGCCTGGTGCGGGTCACCACTCGGGGCAGTGCCATCTCCATAGTGCGAGGAATGGCCAGCAGTGCCACAAGAAGGTCAATGACCTTCTCTGCTCCACTAGGGTGGGGGCCCACATTCTTCCCTCTGCCGCTTCACACTCACTCTATCTTTGCTGCTAAACCCACCTTCCAGCAAGGCTCAAGCTCTGCCACCCTCACTATCACCTGCAATACCTTCTCTTAGCCATTCTCATTTCCCCTTTACAAACCCTGCACAGTATCTGTGCTGCCTACTGAATGCCTAGAAACCCTCCCCACCCTTCCCCGCCCTACACCAGCATGAACAAGTGCACCGCTCACTGTCACTGCTCTCCATCCCTCCCTTTCTCTCATTTCAGGTGAAGACAGTCCACAAATAGGGCAGGAAGGGCCCAGATGGCTGGAGGGGGGCCCAACATCAGACTCCTCAACTCCCTGGAGGACAGAATCCTGGCTTTAGCAGGAAAAGATCAAGGTCACTTTTATGGACATGCTAAGATATCCACGTCCCACTGTCTGAGTCAGTCTCATTCTTCATTCCACTGCAACTCTCCCATGAGTCCTGCTGTCATGCCACTTTGAACCCCTGGCTGTGACACCTTCTGTCTTGTCTGGCAGCTACCAGTGGGACGTCCCCCATCTCTGCAGTGCAACAGCAGGGTCCCCCAGGAGGCACCTCCTTGATCCTCGTAAGAGGAGAACAGAGACATCAGAGGAAGTATCGGCAAGGCTGCCTCCTGCATCTCCCACCCACCCAGATACCATACCTTGGTGCAAATGTTAGGCTTCAAAAGTGTTGTTCCACAATCTGGTGAGTACCTCACTACAACAGCTTCACAACTGGCCAAGGGAGAAATGGCACAGGCCGTTGGCACTGAGAGGACTCCTGGAGTCCCAGGCATGAGAGGACCCTGTAGTGTCAGGGACTTTGTCTACATACGCAGGGAGGAACAGGAGTGACAGACAGGTATGTGGGACTTAATGGCCCTCATTACCCAGAAACAATAGCAGTGCAGTGAATCCTATGACCATCTGTCTGTCTCTGTGGACAGTTTGGTACTGCAACAGAGAGCCAGGCCCAGCATCCTCAGGGACTGCTGGAGAGGGGCACACACACCTACACTCCATCACCCTTGTCATTGGGTTTCAGGACCAATGGTAATGGGGGTGGGGGGCAGGGTGAGGAACCGTGACCCCAGTCCAAGTACTTGTCCTCCTGGGGAGATGAAGCTGTGTCAGGAGGTGCCAAATGGAGGATGAACCACACACAGACTCCTCTATGGACACTGCAGTGGTGGCCTTCCAGTCTGCATTCCCACCCGACCCTTGGAGGTCCAAGCTGAGGAGGGTCTACTTGGCTCTGGTAAGAGGTCCCTCAGTGAATCTGTCCCACTTAGACTCAATTGTCCCAGTGTCACTCAATCAAACCTCCAGGGTCAATGAGCTCCACTGATGAGCAGGGTCCCTCCAGCTCAGCATTGGAACTTGGGAGAACACAGTAGCAGAGTGGGAAGGAGAGGACGAAGCAAGCCCATTGAGGACACTTTGGTGGCACAGGTGAAGATGACTTGTACATAGCCCTCATTTTCTGCATTAATGTCACTGGTGTTCACTGTCACATGTTTGTGAGTCTCTCTGTGCAGCTGATAAACACATCAGTCAGTTCATCACTGACACAGATGATGCTCCATAGATGGATGTCTGTGCTGAGAGCAGGAGAACAATATGTTTACGTGGCACTAGCTCCGGCAGACAGCTTTGTTCCTCTTCATTCCCCATCCCTAATGTCTGTCTCTGTCTGTGCACAAAGGTGTCGCTGTCAAACTGTTGTCCAGCAGTGGCTGTGCCAAGGACGGGCAGCATATGGAGAGGGTCAATGCTGTCGGAAGGTCAGGGAGTAGGCAGACTGTGTGCTGTACGTGACACAGCTCTGGGAAAACCTTCTATCTGTTTCAAAGCTCCATGACTAGTGTTTGCTGCAGTCTGTTCCCTCACCGGCTCCCTGACCCAGCCCTCCCTGAGTGAGCTTACAGCTGTTTTGTTCCCTATCGCACACTGGTGATGGAAGGGAAGGGTGAGTGCTCCTTGCATAGTGGCTGAATGTTTCAGTGGGCCCCCACCCTCCCTTTCATTCTGTTACCCCCCACAGGCTTCCCCCTGCCCCAAACGTGGGAGTTGGTGGTACAGTAGCAATGTCATTAAACTAGCGATCAAGGGCCCAGGCTAATCCACTGGCAACATGGGTTCAAACACTACCAGGTGAACTACTAGTGGAATTCAAATCTGCCTGAATAGAATTAGGTATAAACTTTGTAAATCTTTATTTTCCTGCACAGGGCTATGTGGAAGCTGTCTCAAATAAGATTAGGTGGGAAGCGTTTGTAAAGGTGTGAGACTTCTGAAATCCTGTAAAGAATGTAACCTCTGTTTCTGCTAAAGGGGCCAGGACACTGACCTTTGTTCAAGCCAGACACTTCGGCGGCTTGTAATTACATTCTGTCACATCAGCAACTTGAAATCGCTTCCTGCCGTTAGCAGTCACTTCGCGAACGATCAATACTGTATCCTGCTCTCTTTATGTTTTCGATGTAGTAATTGTTTTTGTATCATGTCATTGTCCGATGTAGTGATTGTTTTATGTAACATGTCGCTGTGAGATGTAAATTTGCTTTATGTATCATGCACTCAATAAGGTATAAAAAGTGGGGACTGTCCGCTGCTCGGGGAGGATCGCTTACGAGACTCTGCACTCTGTGCCGGGTTGAGTACAGTGATCCTCCACAGCTTGTACTTGCTCTGTAATAAAGAATTTGTGTTTTTCTAAACAGGCCAGCGTCTTGTTATTGCATCAAGTCTGTGATGGTCTCCAAAAACAAACCTAATACTGTTACCCTCCTCCCTTCACAAAAGACTTGTGTCTCTGCCCAGTCCTGGAGAATGATTTATTGAGACTTGTCCCATGTGTCCCATGGCTACATTTTCCCACTTCACTTCCCTCTCAGTTTCTGAGGACAGAACAAATTGACTGAATGTGGCCCATCCCCTCACCTGACCTGAGCAGAGAACCCCAGGCAAGAAGTGCCCAGACCCCTGACTGGTGTCTATCCATCTCCCTGAGCGTATGAAGCTTGTCCCTGGATTAGCTGCTACAGAACCAATGGACTGATCGTGAGCCACCTCCTGGTTTCTTGAACCAAGACTCCCCTGGGCCAGACATCTGAATGTGACCAATCCCCTGCACTCGTATCCGAAGCTGCTGTGATCCACCTACACCCACCCCCACCTTCCCATTCTCCCCCCTTCAACTGACTGACAGGAGACCTCCATGGACTTCAGAGAGGCCTGACATGCAAAGGTCAGGGCCAGTGAATTTATTGGAGCAGACCTGTCCTTTGATGGTCTGTCAGTGTGTGCAGTAAAAACGAGTCACACTGACCCCATCAAACTTCTCGAAAGATCACTGCCTACACACAGGATAGGGTGACTAGCATTTCGCTTGTGAATTGACACAAAACGCAAAGCACATCATGTGGGGTATACGAATGGGAACAAATGTAGTTAAAGTGATACTTCCCTCCATCTCTGTCAGTCCTGTTTAACTGATATAGTTCCTGAAGGTGGGCCAAGCAGGGCAGAAACAGCATGAGTATTAATATCATTGGACCACGGAGTACTGAGGGGTAGATTTCTACACCATAGTGGGATTGTGTGTAAGTGGGGTATTTCACAAGGGTCAGAGGCAGGGCGTGTGTACACATGACAGTAATGGCACAAATTCTCGGTGCAAGAGAAAAGTCATTTCCAGATGCTTAACTCAGGCACTAAATGCCAAAATACACCCTGATCTTCATTGGACAAGGTAGAAGCAGAAATTGCAAACATCTTGAGATGGGAAAGTGGGGATTCTAATTACAGTTAGACCCACAGAAAATAAATTGCACATCCTTTTCTTTTGAAAAACAGAAGCATAAAAATCTTTGGGAATAATTGAGATTTGGGAAGCCAGCCTAACAGAAAGCTCCCAAGAGGTTCATCCCAGTTCCTAGCAAATAAATCAAAGTCATTCTCCTCTGAACATTGATGAATACATGTATAATACAGACTTAGAATAATCAGTACACTTACCTTCTCCTACCTGTACAAATGTCACTGTGGTGTTCATCTAGTTTTCAGGAGGTAATTAATTAACATAGTGGTTAATCACAGAGCCTGTACAGACTTCAGGGGCTGAGTGGTCTCCTGTGCTATAACAATCCTGAGAAATGGTGACATGTGTTATTTGAGGTACTTGGTTTGAAAGATGAATTAATCTTCTGGTTATGATGACATACTGAGTAGATCTTTTGCTTATTAAAAATGCTGCTGGGGAAAACACAATGCAGAGATCTCACTGCGCATCTCAGAAAGAGTATCATCAGCCTGCCACTTTATGTTTTCTTAAACTTTATTTCTTACAGTCATTCCTTAATCAGTTGTGCTATGCTAAATTCCTTTCCAGATTATTTTTATCTCACTGCTAGCCTCTGGAAATACAGGGATTGTATTTCCATTTCTGCTCAGTGTCTGCTTATGGCCCAGTCAGGGAAGAACTAGCCGTGCCTTAGAGCTGGAAATGCAGCCGTGGGCCTGAGCTGGTGCCTGAGGTTTTACAGATATTGACAAACCAGGAGAGCTTGTTTCTCACATCACAGCCTGACAGCTTATCTCGGGAAGAAAGGGAAGAAAAGACAATATTGGAGAGATGGAAAGACAAAGGTTGAGAGGAAGAAGACTGGGGTTAGCTTGGAAATGGTGTGAAAAATTAAAATGTTAATAGAAAGCTGAAGGCCGCATTTATGTGAGAGGTTCAAATCAGACTCTGAGTGGGGCTGCCTCAGAGCTACCTCAACAGTTTCGTTGCTGTGAGTGGTCTGGAAAGAGCAAGGTCAGGGAAAGATCAGAGGCTAGTGAAAGGCTGGTGTCCAACTTAGCACCAAAGAAATTGATGGCCGTGTTTCTTTCAGTATTCGAGAAAGGATGGAGGATCTGACAGTGTTTTGCTCAGAGAATAATCAGTTAGGGAATCAAGAGTTATGGGTAAAAAGTAGGGACGTGGATTTGAGGATTATCAGATCAGCCATGATTTCATTGAGTGGTGGGGAAGGCTGGGTGGGCTGAATGGCTTACCTCTGATTCTGTGTCCAATGGTTTTACAGAATTGGCCAGGGCCAGACTTCATCACCTGGTCAATGCGCACCACAAACCTGCCATTAGCTTGATGACTGACAGATGTAACTGGAGTAACTGTTACTCTTTTAGCCTGGACGATAATCTGGTGGAGGACATCATCTGCTCATTGTTTGATCTTCCCAGTGTAGAGATGTCTGACCTGTGTCCCATTGATTGCAGTGGGTACGGTCCCATGTGTCTGGAAAAAGAACAGGTGAATTATACAGCCAGGTTCATGTTCATACGACTTGTCAAGCTAGAAGTTATAAATAGAAAGTACAATGAAACAAACATTAAAATATTTGAATAGAATTTACATTTATAAAGCAATGCAAGACCTCTGGAATTCCAAAGAACTTTACAAATAAAGGAGAACTTTTTGAGATGCTGTTGTTATTGTGATGTAGGATGGATCAGGCAAAACTCTGTAAAAACGAACAGATTATCTGTTTTACTGATGTTAATTGATGATCTTTATTGGCATGAGACCAGGGAGAACCCCGCACAGCTTCTTTGAAATGTTTGCTAAATGGTGAGAGATTGCAGAGTTCAGAGGTGCAGAGGGGTCTGGGTGTCCTAGCACATGAATCACAGAAAGTTATGCTTCAGATGTACAGGGCATTGGTGAGACCACATTGGGATTACCGTGTACAGTACTGGTCATCGTATTTACTGGAAGCAGTTCAGAGAATGTTTATTAGACTAATCCCTGGAATGAGCAAATTGTCTTATGAGGAAAGGCTAGACAGGCTGGGTCTGTATCCTGTAGAGTTTAGAAGATCAGAGGTGACTTAATTGAAACATCTAAGATCCTGAGGGGACTTAAGTGGGCGGATGTGGAAAGGTTGTTTCCCCTTGAGGGAGAATCTAGAACTAGGGGTCATTGTTTAAAAAGTCATGGGGTGCCCATTTGATACAGAGATAAAGAAACTATCTTTTCTTCAGAGGGGTTGTGAATCTTCAGAATTCCCTTCCTCAAAAGGCAGTGGATGCAGGATTTTTAGATATTTTTAGGTCAGATGTCGAAAGATTCTCGATGACCAAGAAGATGAGCGATTATCAGGGATATGTGAGAATGGAGAGTGGATCTGCCGTGATGTCAGTGATGGGTACAATAGGCTAGTAGAGCTGAGTGGCTTCCTCTTGTTTCTTCTTTCTTGTTTGCTGTTGAAATATTCTCACAGAATCCTCTGGACCCATTTGAGAGGATATTTCAGCGGCAGCAGCATGAGCCAGAGTGCCGACGGGAGGGTAAGATTGTTTTTTTTCCCTGTATAAAAACTTACCTCGTGCAGCAGATACCCTCTTGTTTTCAGCGGTGGGTATGTGGAGAGAACGCGAGCCAGGAAGGAACTGATACATTTGGGCATTGGCTAAACCCGAAACACGACACTCGTAGTGTCTCCCACCCACCCTCCTCCTCTAACCAAAAGAAAAGACTGTGTAGAGGGTCGGTAAGGTAAGGCATTTTTTTAAAATTCTTCTGGAAATCTCGAGTAGAGGGTATGGAAGCTCGGGCAGTTACATGCTCCTCTTGCAGGATGTGGGCGGTAAGAGTCACTGCTGGTGTCCCTTCTGACTTCACCTGCGAGAAGTGCACCGAACTCCAGCTCCTCAAAAACTGCTTTAGGGAACTGGAGCTGGAGCTGGAGGAACTACGGATCATTCGGGAGGCTCAAGGGGTGATAGAGAGGAGTTATAAGGAAGTGGTCACACCCAAGGTACAGGAAAAAGGTAGTGGGTGACTGACAGGAGGGGGAAAGGGAACAGGCAGACAGTGCAGGGATCCCCTGTGGCCGTTCCCCTCAATAATAAGTATACCGTTTTGGATACTGTTTGCAGGGGACGACCTACCAGGGGAAGGCCATAATGGACAGGTCTCTGGCACTGAGCCTGGCCATGTGGCACAGAAGGGAATGGGGGAGAATAGAAGAGCAATTGTAGTGGGGGATTTGATAGTAAGAAGCACAGACAGGCGGTTCTGTGGATGCGAACGAGACGAATGGATGGTATGTTGCCTCCCGGGTGCCAGGGTCTGTGACGTCTTGGATTGTGTCTTCAAGATCCTTAAGGGGGAGGGTGAGCAACCAGCAGTCATGGTACACATCGGTACCAATGACACAGCTAGAAAAAGGACAGAGAATGTAAAAAACGAGTACAGGGAGTTAGGTTGGAAGCTGAAGTCCAGGACAAACAGGGTAGTTATCTTTGGATTACTACCAGTGCCATGTGATAACGAGGTAAGAAATAGGGAGAGAGTGCAGCTAAGCACATGGCTACAGGGCTGGTGTCGGAGGGAGAGCTTCCATTATGTGGATAATTGGAGCACATTCTGGGGAAGGTGGGACCTGTACAGTAAGGACAGGTTGCACCTGAACCGGAAGGGCACAAATATCCTGGGAGGGAGGTTTGCTTGAGCTATACGGGATGGTTTAAACTAGATTGGCAGAGGTTGGGGAAGCGGATTTGTAATTCAGAGGATGAAGTATTCAGTCTTCCTACAGACACAACAGGGAGTGAGGTTGTTAATAAAGAAATGTGGTCGATGGAGCATAATTGTGGACACAGAGATGGTCTAAAGTGTGTACACTTCAATGTTAGAAATGTCAGAAATAAGGCGGATGAACTTAGAGCATGGGTCAGTACTTGGAACTATGATGTTGTGGCCATTACAGAAACTTGGGTAACTCAGGGACAGAAACGGGGTTGTTGGAAGTTCTGGGATTTAGGTGTTTTAAAAGAAATAGGGAGGGTAGAAAAAGAGGCGGGGGAGTGGCATTGTTAGTCAGGGCTAGTATGGCAGCTACTGAAAGGCAGTTCGAGAATGATATGTCTACAGAGTCAGTTTGGGTTGACGTCAGGAACAAGAAAGGAGCAGTCACTTTGTTGGAGGGGTTTCTACAGACCCCGTAATAATTACAGAGACGTGGAGGAGCGGATTGGGAGGCAGATACTGGAAAGGTGCAGAAGTCACAGGGTTGTAGTCATGGGTGACTTCAACTTTCCAAATATTGCTCGGAAACATTTTAGTTGTAATACTTTAGATGGAGCGGATTTTGTCCAGTGTGTTCAGGAACGACTCCTGACACAGTATGTAGACAGACCAACACAAGGAGAGGCCACTTTGGATTTGATGCTTGGCAATGAACCCGGCCAAGTGTTAGACCTGTTGGTAGGAGAACATTTTGGCGGTAGTGATCGTAACTCTGTTACTTTTACAATAGCCATGGAAAAGGATAGGTACATACAGCAGGGTAATGCTTATAATTGGGGGAAGGGTAATTACAATTCTGTTAGGCAAGAACTGGGTAACATAAATTGGGAACAGATGCTGTCAGGGAAGAGCACCACAGGAATGTGGAGATTGTTTAAGGAATGTATACTGCATGTGGTCAATATGTTTGTCCCGAACAGGCAGGGAAGATGCGGTCGAGTGAGGGAGCCTTGGTTCTCAACAGAGGTCAAACGACTGGTTAAGAGGATGAAGGATGCTTTTGTAAGGTTTAGGAAGCAAGGAACGGAAAAGGCTCTGGAGGGATACAAGTTAGCCAGGAAGGAGTTGAAGAAAGAGCTTAGGGGAACTATAAGGAGGCATGAGAAAACCTTGGCAGATAGGATCAAGGAAAGCTCCAAGGCATTTTACACGTATGTGAGGAATAAGAGAATGACCAGATAAAGTGTAGGGTCGATCAAGGATTGTAAAGGGAATTTGTGCACGGAGCCTAAAGAGATAGGAGAAGTCCTCAATGAATACTTTTCTTCGGTATTCATAACTGAGTGGGACCTAGTTGTAGAGGAGGTCAAACCAAAGTCCTATACAACTGTAACATGACCTGCCAACTCTTGTACTCAGTACCCCGTCCGATGAATGAAAGGATGTCATATGCCTTCTTGACCACTCTATCGACCTGTGTTGCCACCTTCAGGGTACAATGGACCTGAACACCCAGATCTCTCTGTGCATCAATTTTCCCCAGGGTTTTTCCATTTACCGTATAGTTTGCCCTTGAATTGGATCTTTCAAAATGCATCACTGCGCATTTGCCCGGATTGAACTCCATCTGCCATTTCTCCGCCCAACTCTCCAATCTGTCTATATTCTGCTGCATTCTCCGACAGTCCCCTTCACTATCTGCTACTCCACCGATCTTAGTGTCACCTGCAAACTTGCTAATCAGACCATCTATACCTTCCTCCAGATCATTTATGTACATCACAAACAACAGTGGTCCCGACATGGATCCCTGTGGAACACCACTGGTCACAGCTCTCCATTTTGAGAAACTCCCTTCCACTACAACTCTCTGACTCCTGTTGCCCAGCCAGTTCTCTATCCATCCAGGAAGTACACCCTGGACCCCATGCAACTTCACTTTCTCCATCAGCCTACCATGGGGAACCTTATCAAACGTCTTACTGAAGTCCATGTATATGACATCCACAGCTCTTCCCTCATCTATCAACTTTGTCACTTCCTCAAAGAATTCTGTCAAGTTGGTAAGACATGACCTTCCCTGCACAAAACCATTCTGCCTATCACTAATAAGCCCATTTTCTTCCAAATAAAAATAGATCCTATCCCTCAGTATCACCTCCAGCAGCTTCCCCACCACTGACGTCAGGCTCATCAGTCTATAATTACCTGGATTATCCTTGCTACCCTTCTTAAACAAAGGGACATCATTAGCAATTCTCCAGTCCTCCGGGACCTCACCAGTGCTCAAGGATGCTGCAAAGATATCTGTTAAGGCCCCAGCTATTTCCTCTCTGGCTTCCCTCAGTAACCTGGAATAGATCCCATCCGGACCTGGGGACTTGTCCACCCTAATGCCTTTTAGAATAAACACTTCCCCCCCTCCTTATGCTGACTTGACCTAGAGTAATCAAACATCTATCCCTTACCTCAACATCCATCATGTCCCTCTCCTCAGTGAATACTGACACAAAGTACTCATTAAGAGCCTCACTCATTTTCTCTGACTCCTCGCATAATTTCCCTCCTTTGGCCTTGAGTGGGCCAACCCTTTCTCCAGTTACCCTCTTGCTCCTTATGTACGAATAAAAGGCTTTGGGATTTTCCTTAACCCTGTTTGCTAAAGATATTTCATGACCCCTTTTAGCCCTATTAATTCCTCATTTCAGATTGGTCCTACTTTCCTGATATTCTTCCGAAGCTTCGTCTGTTTTCAGTCGCCTAGACCTTATGTATGCTTCCTTTTGCCTCTTTGCTGGGTAGTAAGGAAGGTGCACTACGAATTTTGAGGAACTTGAAGATAGATAAGTCCCCCCGGGCCTGATGGGATTTATTCAAGAATTCTATGGGAAGCGAGGGAAGAGATCGCAGGGCCTTTGGCGATGATCTTTTTGTCCTCACTGTCCACGGGTATAGTGCCCAAAGATTGGAGAGAGGCAAATGTCATTCCCTTGTTCAAAAAAGGGAATAGGGATAACCCTGGAAATTACAGGCCAGTTAGTCTTACGTCAGTGGTGGGAAAATTATTGGAAAGGGCTCTGAGAGATAGGGTTTATGATCACTTGGAAAGGCACAGTTTGATTCGTGATAGTCAGCATGGATTTGTGAGGGGTGGATCATGCCTCACAAACCTTATTGAATTCTTTGAAGAGGTGACCAAACAAGTGGATGAAGGTAGAGCAGTGGATGTGGTATACATGGATTTAAGTAAGGCGTTTGATAAGGTTCCCCATGGTAGCCTCATGAAGAAGGTAAGGAGGCAGGGGATAGGGGGAAATGTGGCAGATTGCATTCAGAATTGGCTGACCCTAAGAAGATAAAAGGTGGTAGTGGTCGGAAATTATTCAACATGGTGCTCAGTTACAAGTGGTGTACCACAAGGATCTGTTCTGGGTCCTCTTCTATTTGTGATTTTTGTAAATGATTTGGATGTAGGAGTGGAAGGGTTGATTATTAAGTTTTCAGACGATACAAAGGTGGGTTGAGTTGTGGATAGTGTAGTGGTCTGTTCTTGGTTACAAAGGGACATTGATAGGATGCAGAGCTGGGCTGAGAAGTGGCAGATGGAGTTTAACCCTGAAAAGTGCGAGGTGATTCATTTTGGAAGGACAAACTTGAAAGCAGAATACAGGGTTACAGAAAGATTCTTGGCTGTGTGGAGGTGCAGAGGGATCTTGGGGTTCATGTCCACAGTTCCCTGAAAGCTACCACCCAGGTGCATAGAGTTGTTAAGAAGGCATATGGTGTGTTAGCTTTCATTAACAGAGGGATTGAGTTCAAGAGCCATGAAGTTATGCACCAGCTATACAAAACCTGGTTCAGCCACATCTGGAGTATTGTGTCCAGTTCTGGTCACCTCATTACAAAAAAGATGTGGAAGCATTGGAAGAGGTGCAGAGGAGATGAACCAGGATGTTGCCTGGAATGGAGGGAAGGTCTTATGAGGAAAGGTTGAGAAAGCTAGGGCTTTCTTCTTTAGAATGACGAAGGATGAGAGGTGACTTGATAGAGGTGTACAAAATGATCAGAGGTATAGATAGAGTAGACAGCCAGAGAATATTTCCTTGGGTGGAGGTAGCTATTACAAGGGGACATAGTCTTAAAGTGAGTGGAGTTGTCAGGGCTAGCTGCTTTACTTAGAGAGTGGTAGGGGCGTGGAATGCATTGCTGGAGAGGGTAGTTGAGTCGGTCTCATTAGGGGCATTTACACGGCTATTAGATAGGCATATGGATGATAGTATAAGGTAGGGGTGGAGGTTAGATAGACCTTAGGTTTCGATTTCGGCACAACATTGTGGACTGAAGGGCGTGTACTATGCTGTACTGTTCTCTGTTCTATGTTCTATGATATTGTCTTTTGGTGCGTATTGCTTCAGCACTGCACTGAAGTGTCAGCCTCGATCTCGTACTCAAATCACTGGAATGTAACTCGAATACATCGCTTTCTGTTTCAAACCAAAATGCCACAATTTACTTTAAAGAATATAAAGTCTCGATTTATGTTATTTCCTACTCCCTCTAAGACGATAAGAAATAGGAACAGGGGTGCACTGTTTCGCTTCTCAAGTCTGCTCCGCCATTCTATACATTTATGGCTGATCCTATATTCCTCATGTCCACTTTCCTGCCCTTTCCCCCAAACCATACACAAGGCCACAGCATACACAGCTCTCTGTAGCAAGGAGTTCCAAAGACTCAAGGACTGTGAAGCCGCAGGAAGTGGGAGCGACCCTTAATAAGTACTTTGTATAGGTATTCACCAAGGAGAAGGACATGACTGATGTTGCGGTCAGGGCTGAGTGTGTGAATGCTTGAGAGAATGTCAATATACTAAAGGAGGAAGTTGCGGATATCCTAAATTGTATTAAAGTAGACATGTCCCCATGGCTAGACGGGATCTATCCCAGGTTAGATGAGAGGCAAGGGAAGAAATAGCTGGGTCATTGGCAGATCTTCACATCCTCTGACGACAGGCGAGATTCCAGAGGACTGGAGATTAGCCGATGTTGTTCCCTTGTTTAAGAAAGGAAATAGGGATAATCTAGGAAATTGTACACCTGTGACCCTGATGTCTGTGATGGGGAAGCTCTTGGAAAACATACTGAGGGACAAGATATCTGTACATTTGGAAGAAAATGGACCAGTTAGTGACAGGCAGCATGGTTTTGTAGGAGGAAGGCCATGTCTCACCTACCTGACTGAAATTTTTGAAGAGGTTACAAAGATAGTTGACGAGGGAAGGGCTGCGGATGTAGTTTATACGGACTTTGGCAAAGCATTTGATAAAGTCCCACATGGCAGACTGGTAGAAAAACTAAAATCACATGTGTGGGCTGGCTAGATGGACACAAAACTGGCTTGGACGTAGAAGACAGATGGTAGCGGTGGAAGGGCATACTTCAGAATGGAGACCAGTAACTACTGGTATTCCACAGGAATCAGTCTTGGGTCCTCTGTTGTTTGTAGGATATACAAATGATCTGGAGGAAAATGTGGGTGGTTTGATTAGTAAGTTTGCAGATGATACGAAGATTGGTGGATTTGCTGATAACACTGATCACTATAAAAGGATACAACAAGATATAGATAGATTGGGGAGTTGGACACAGAAATGGTAGGTGGTGGTCAATCCAGACAATAAGGGGACTACACCAGTTCACAGTACTCCAGATGTCTCCCCAGCAACTTGTACAGTTGTAATAAGACTTATCTGCTGCTGTACTCCAACTGCTTGAAATAATGACCAACAGTCCATTTGCCTTCCTGATTACCTGCTGCACCTAAATGGTATTGGTTATGAAGAGTGTATTGGAACTCTAGTGAAGGGTGCAGTATAAGTAGGGGTGTTGGTTAGCTTAGTTGGCTGAACAGTTGGTTTGTAATGCAGAGTAACACTAACAGCATGTGCTGGCTTTCTGTGTTTCATCTACAAGTCCCCCTCAGGTGCTTTTCTGTTGCAGCTTTCTGCAGTTTCTCTCTATTTAAATAAGACACTGTCTCCTGTGCCCCCCATGTCCTCCCATCTGTCCTCCTGCATCCTGCTCCCTCCCCACCCTAGTGTCCTGTCCAATACGTATTTCCTCAGCTAACGTCCTTAAACAGATTGTTCATTATTGTGGTGGTATTTGTGAGATCTTGCTGTGTAAAAATTGGCTGCTGAGAGTGTAACACATGTTGGTATGTCCTGAAGTTGAGTGAGGTGCTATGTAAATGAATGTTGCATATTTGTTGTAAGGATTAACAAGACTTATGTCAGCCAAAGGAATGAATAAAGAAATGTAGGGCCATGTGGTGTGTGTTACAGCAGGTTTTTACAATTCACAGCTTTAAGTTTGATTATTCCACAGACAGTGTAACTGCTGGGTTACCATGCTGCCGGATAAATCATCAAGCATATCAATGAAATTTCAGGTGATAAAGCAAAATGTATTCTCCTGATAAACGTAAATATCTGCACTGGAACATTGTAATTCCCCGAGACCTATATTTTGTTGATTGTATCCTTTATTTTTCCAATAAAACAAACATGTTAAAATACCCCCTGTACCAGATGGCTTCCAATAAATATGCTTACAGCAGCTCAGCTACTCGGTTTCTTGAGACAAGTTAGAAATACCAGTCACTGCCTGTTACACCAAGGCTGTGAAATTCTGATTAGCCACTGGTTTCTTTCAACGCTTAATTAAGGAAACTCACCCCAATGTTCCTGCCTCTCTTCTTCACAATCCAGTCGGAATTTAAAACTTTTTATAACACATGAAAAACGGTGTATACAAGACTGAAAATAAGTGGCCAAGTGTGTGATGATATAATGTTACAATTTGTTTAGGCGCAATGAAACTTTATATTATATTGCTGCCCTTGTGTATGATGGCAACAGGATGTTTTAGTACAGGAGTGAGCTGGTTAAAATGGGCTAAACATTTAATTTTATTTGTGAGAAGTATATGGAATCTAGGTTCCTTTTGAACTGAGCTTCTCATATTTGATTTGAATAAGAAATGAAGTCTCCCATTTATTAAGGGAAAGTCATCATAGTTCTACTGGGCTCTGGGGCTGCAATCTTATTAGAGAGAGGCGACTGGTGGTGGGTTAACCTGAGGGTCACCATGCCTCAGGGGAGAGGTTGAGAAGGAGAGTTCTTCAGGGTATCCTCTGGAGGTGCAGGAATGAACCCATGCTGTTAATGTCACTCTGGATTACAAACTCAGCCACTGAGCTAACTAACAGGTCTAGTTATACAGTGCCTTCACAACTTCAGAAAGTCTCAATCCGCTTTAATACCAGTGAAGTATTTCGAAGTATAGTCACTGTGATGGTGTAGGAAATGGGACAGCCAATTGTACACGCTAAACTCTGACAAACAGCAATGCAATAAATATGATATTTTCCCAGATGACCTGTCCTCGCACCCTGTGGTATTTACCACCTCTACCCCAGTCTGTGAGATAGTTCTTCCTCCTTTATCTATGCTTTGTCTTTGGCCTATCCAGTGATTAGTGGTGGAGGATACACCACCGTAGAGTATCTATAGAAATTCTTAGATAAGAAGATTTAATTTGTGATAGCAATAAGTATGACTACATATGGTGAGTCTCAATGATGAGGACCTTGTGAAGCTGGTACAGATCCACCTGCTCCCTCTGAAAGCTGGCGTAGAACTCCCTGTCTCCTCTTCACAGACTGCATGCTGTCAGTAAATAGGGTGGAACCAATGTAAGATAAATATTGACCCCTTCAGTACCACGATCATTTCCACAATAATGTAAGATAAACGTTAACCCCTTCAGTACCATGATCATTTCCAACAATAATGAAAAGGTTTTGAGTTTTTTGGGGAATTAAGGAGGGATAAATGTTGGTTAGAACACTTGAATGAATACGGCCCTCTTCTTTGAAATATTGCCAAGGGAATTTTTCAGAACATCTTGAGAGTGTAAACAGACCCTTAATTTAAGGTTGATTTTACAGACAGTATGTCCAGCGACGCAGCACTCATTCAGATTATAGTAAACTCCTGAAAATATTGTATAGTCCACCCGCAGACAGATAGTTAACGCAATCTGAATCTTCTCCATTATTTAAGAATAGATCATAATCTAACTCGAAAAAAAAGTCAAGAACCAAATAGTGCAAATTCAACAGAGAGATGCTGCCAGGTTGTTTGCATTAGATGTTAAAATGCTTCTATACCATGGTGAAAGGTCAGTCCGCGCTGATAATTTAAAACTGTTATGTGTGTCAAAAAAAGTTGAACAATACAATAATTTGAATTTATTTTCTGGAAAAAATCAGATTCAAATTATTCAGTAATTCAAGTGAAATGGCTCCAAGTGATTAGGAATGGACTGCAGATATCAGAGCCAAAGGCAATGATTACTTTTCCAGGCACTCTATAAGAAACAGAATTGATTTCAACTTTCACGGCCAAGTATGACATCAGTAAAAAATTTCATTTTAAATAAACTTTCTCCTGATTAACTTGGCAAAATAAATGTGTTTCTGCCTGTGTCCGAGGGAGCCAGGGTCTTACTCATGCAGTAACTGCAAGATACAACATAACCTAAAAACACTGGGTGGCCAGGGTTCAAACCTTCCGAACTTGTGTTTTATTTGTGGGATATCAGTAGGAGGTTGGGCTTGATCCACCTTTTGGAACCACATATCGTAGGCACAGCTACACGTACCACTCTCCTGTTGCAGTTTATTATAATGGACTTCAGAGCACAGTAAGGGGCAACTGTAATTATATGAAAAAGAAACAGTTACATGAGCGTTATTATACAGACCAATTGGATTGTGATAAAAACCTACTGGGCTCACTCATGTCTGTCAGGGAAGGAAATCTGCCATCCATACCTGGTCTTTCCTCTCCATGGGCTACTCCTTGGCTTGTACTGGCCTGATGTGGGAACACACACACTGTATGATTGTGGTCTTCCCAGCCCTTCATTCCAGTGAGCCCAATAGTGGACACATGAGCTTATCTTTCATGCCTCTCTGTCAGATGCTGTGGCCCTAGACTCTTTCACACACCCAGCTGCATGGCCATCAGTGACAGATCTAATCCTCCATAACCCTTCCAGCTCCAAGACCTCCACCCCATTGGGATCAGAAAATGTAGATATGGCAGCTCCTGCTCATTGTTTCTTAATGTTGTGAGCTGCTTTCTCCTGCAAAAACAAAAATGAAAGTGTGTACTCTGGCCTGGGAGGGAATAGCAGCTTTGTTGGTCTCAGCCTGTGGTCTACAATGGGTCACATGCTGCTACCTGCATCCAGCTGCTGTGGTGGGAGCTCGGGCAGATCAGACCTGACCCCAGGCTGCTGAGCTCCTCTGTCATATCCTCCTGTTCCAGCTTGGCCTTGGTCACCTGCTGTTGTCTCTGGGAAGGAGGAGAACCTGAAGAGAGGCATTAGCAAACTCTGACCCCATTTCTGGCTGCAGCGCATTTCTGAATTCTTGTCAGGCAGCAGCTAGTGGGAAGGCAAAAGGCAGGCAGTAGGACCTTGAAGGTTGTGAGCAGTAAGAGCAGGATTGTGAGTGTTTTGATCATGGTCCCAGCAGCAGTGGACACTGCCTACTGTTTCCTAACACACATGCGAAACCCCCTAAATACTAGACTGTGTTAAAGGTGGTTTATAGATGCATGATGTAATTGGAAATAAGCCGTGACCTATGTCTCCGATGTAGTTTGTCATTTTAATGTAGATAGTGGATATCAGCATTAAAGGGCACAGGGAAGTCGAGTCAGTTACGGAATTACTGACTACAATCTACCTTCCTATTCATTAGACTACAAGGCCATAGATAAAGGAACAGAATTAGGCCATTCTGCCTCTTGAGCCTACTCTGCCATTCAATCATGGTTGATAGGTTTCTCAGCTCCATTCTCCTGTCTTCTGCCTGTAATCTTCAAACTCCTTTCTAATCAAGAACTTATCTATCTATCTTTGTGGTAAATAGACTCAATACCCAAGCAGATGACAGCTCTGTGACAGAGTCCTGCTACATCTTGACATCTGGCACCTCACTCATCTGGGGAAATGGTACTGAGGTGAAAAACATGGAGGATGGTAAGATCAGGGTGGATTATGTTGATAAATTGAAAGATCTACAGATGCTGTAAATCAGGAACAAAAACAGAAGTTGCTGGAAAAGCTCAGCACGTCTGGCAGTATCTATGAAGAAAAGATCAGAGTTAACATTTCAGATCCATTGACCCTTCCTCAGAACCGGACCTGAAATATTAACTCTGCTTTTTCTTCACAGATGCTGCCAGACCTGCTGAGATTTTTCAGCAACTTCTGGATAATGTTGAAGTCCTGAGGCATATCAATATTAATTAGGAGATGTCAGGTGCCTCGAAAAACATTAAAATAAATAAGTTCCCAGGGCCTGATGGGATCTATCCCAGGATACTGAGGGAGGCAAAGGAGGAGATTGCTGGAATCTTATTGGAGATCTTAATATCCTCTTTAGCCACAAGCGAGGTCCTAGAGGACTGGAGAATGGCCAATGTTGTTCCTTTACTCATGAAGGGCAACAGGGATAATCCAGGAAATTATACGCCAGTGAGCCATCTATCAGTGTCTGGGAAGTTATTGTAGAAGATTCTTCGGGACAGAATTTACTGACATTTGGGAAAGAATGGACCTATTAGGGATAGTGAGTGTGGCTTTATGCTGGGGAGGTCTTGTTTCACAAATCTGATTGAGTTGTTTGAGCTGGTGATGAAGGTGATTGATGAGGGTGGGGCAGTGAATATTTTCTACATGGACTTTACTAAAGCATTTGACAAGGTCCCTCATATGGTAGGCTGCTCCAGAAGATTAAAACACATCAAATCCATGGTGAGTTGGCAAATTGGATATAAAAATTGGTTTGGCCGTAGAAGACAGAGGGTAGTTGTGGAGGGGTGTTTTTCTGGCTGGAGGTCTGTGTGCCATAAAGAACAGTGATTGGACCCCTGTTTATAATATATGTAAATGATTTAGATGAAAATATCAATGATCTATTTAGTAAGTTTGCAAATGACATAAAATTTGACAGAGTTGTGGATAGTGAGGAAGGTGGTAAAAGGATACAGTGGGCTATAGATCAGCTGGAAAATGGCAGATAGAGTTTAATTGCACGAGTGTGAGGTGATGCATTTTGGGAGGTCAAATGCAAGAGGAAGGTACACAGTAAATGACAGAACCCTTAGAAACATTGATATACAGAGGGATCTTGGGGTTCAACTCCACAGCTCTCCGAAAGTTGCAACGCAAGTGAATAAGGTGGGAGAGAAAGCATGCTTTCCTTCATTGGTTAGGGGTTTGAGTATAAAAGTTGGTGAGTTCTGTTGCAGCTGTATAGAATGTTTTAACTTACTTGTGGGATGTGGACGTCGCTGGCTGGGCCATCATTTCTTGCCATCCCTGGTTGCCTTTGAGAAGGTGGCGGAGAGCTGCCTTTTTGAACCGCTGTAGACAATGACATAAGTGACCCACAATACCCTTGGGGAGGCATTTCCTGGATTCTGACCCAGCAGCACTGAAGGAACAGTAATATATTTCCAAATCAGGATGGTGAGTGACTTGGAGGAGAACTTGCAGGGGGTTGTATTCCCATGTATCTGCTACTTTGAGACGGTAGTGGCCGTGGTTTTGGAAGGTGCTGTCTGAGGATCTTTGGTGAATTTCTGCAGTGTGTCTTGTCAGTAAAGCTACACTTGGGGTATTGTGTGCAGTCTTGATCATCACACTATAGGAAGGATGTGGAAATTTTGCAGTGAGTGCAAAAGAGGATATTGCCTGGATGGGAGTGTATTAGCTATAAGGAGAGGTTGGACAAACTTGGATTGTTTTCCCTGGAAAGTTAGAAGCTGAGGGATGACTGCACAGGAGTATATAAAATTATGAGAGGCATGGATTGGGTGGACACCGAGAGTTTTTATCCCAGGGTAGAAATGCCAAATACTAGGGGGCATAGATTAAAGTTCAGAGAGATAAAACTAAAGGAGAGGCATGAGGCAAATTTTTTTACACAGAAGGTAGTGGGCGCCTGGAATATACTGACAGGGGAGTTGGTAGAAGCAAATGCAGTAGCAGAGCTGAAGAAGCTCTTAGACAGACACATGAACAGGAAGAGAATAGGGGGATATAGACCATGTGCAGGCAGGTAGGATTAATTTAGAATGGGACCATGGTCAGCACAGTCTTAGTGGACTGGAGGGCCTGTTCCTGTGTTGTATTGTTCTACGGTGTATGTTATAACAACAGACCCTCAGCCTTCTGCACCTCCTCCACACCCTGAGAGAGCTTTCGTTTGGCAGCTGCTGGCCCTGAGCTTACTGATGTGTCTGTTTCTTCTCCATTTCTCTGCACCTTCAGAGCACTGTAACCACGGTGACAATAGCCCTTGCTGTGGCTGGGTCCATTGGTCATTGTTCCAATGGGTGGGGAATATCAGAAGCTGAGCAGCTCCTGGGGGATCTGAGCACTCAGCATTCACATCACTCACTAACGAAGGTTTACTGTACTCCCCTCGATCCATTGGGAAATGGTACACTCCAACATGGACAGCCATGGGATGTCTCCACATGGCCCTTGGACACAGGGACCTTATTCTGACCAATACAGCACGAACTATTTCTGTACAAACACAGTGGGAGCCTGTAACAGTGCGAGGATTATAGAATCACACCCTCCCGTACCACCAACATCTCCCAGGAAAGGCAGCATTCTGTTTAAGAGCGCTTTGATGAATACTTACAGTTCAAACTCCCAGCAAACTGCTTCCATGCCTCCTCACCACAGTAAAGCCCTTGTTAACTCCCACCGTGATGTTCATTGATCTGATGCCCATCCCCAGACTGACTGGCCCACCACCCACCTACTGACTTAGACAGACAGCACCCTCTCATGAGTGACCGGGCCCCTTAATGGTCTTTGTGCAGCTCCCCAGTGGATATCCCACTAACCCCTACAATGTTTGCATTGGATCTGCAGGACTCACTGTGATCCACTCCCCAGACTGCAGTGAAATGGAACAGCAGCCTCAGACTGACCATGTCCAAGCCCCTAGGCTGAGACCATTGCTGCCTGTGTGGGGAGATCCTAGACTGATGAGAATGTCCCCCCCTTGTGTGGACTAAGGTCGGTCCTGTTTAGACTGGGAGGCAGGGCAATGTGTTTGCAGTGTGAGCTGCTGGCACATGGAGTATGTGTGAGATTGAGATGGCACAGTGCCGTAGAGCAATATATCCAGCCCCAATAAGTGCTGACCACCAGGAGAAGCTGCCTGGCATTTTATCTGTGCTAAATAACAAGGGAAAGGCAGAAATACTGTGAGGCTTCGAGCACTGAATGAGACAAAAATGCACATAGAAACAAGGCAAGAATATTAGTGTCAAAGAGTCATACGGCATGCAAACAGACTTTTTGGTCCAAACAGTCCATGCCGACCATATTCCCAAACTAAACTAGTCCCAACCACCTGCGTTTGACCCATATGCGTCCAAACCTCTTTTTGTACTTATCTAAACGTTTCTTAAACATTGTAACTCTACTCGCATCCACCACTTCCTCAGGAAGTTCATTCCACATACGAACCAGTCTCTGTGTTCCTGATGTCTTTTCTTAAATCTCTCTCCTCTCACCCTAAAAATATGCCCCTAGTCTTGAAATCCCCCGAGGGAACAAGGGTGATTGTGCAGGCAGGTGGGATTAATTAGAATGGTACCATGGTCAGCTACTAAGCACACTAGGGAAAAGACACCTGCCATTCATCTTACCTATACCTCTCATGATTTTATAAACCTCTAAGGTCATCTCTTGTACACTCCAGTGAAAAAAAGTCCCAGCCTATCCAGCTTCTCGTTATAACTCAAACCCTCCACTCATTGTGAGCAGGTTAGAGCCCCTTATCTTAACAAAGATATACTGACACTGAAGGCAGATCAGAGAAGGTTTACTCAGTTGATACAAGGCGTGGAGAGACCGTCTTATGTAGAGAGGGGAGCAAATCTGTGGAATTCTTTACCACAGAGGGCTGTTGAGTTTTGGTCATTTAAGTATATTCAAGGCTGAGAGAGGCAGATTTTTAATCAGTAAGAGAATCGCGGGTTATGAGAAAAGGTAGGAAAGTGGAGTTGAGGATCATCACATTGGCCACTATCATATTGAATGGGGGAGCAGACTCGATGGGCTGAATGGCTCAGTGTGGTCCTGCATTCTATGGTTTTAACAGCCTCACACCAGGTGTGAGGGATGGCAGAGCTACTGGAAGCATCCAAGTGAGAATGGACAGAGCAAGTGAGGAGGCTGGAGATGGCTCTGGACAGCCTCTGAGTTGTGCTCCTGTCCCTGTGTGCAGTGTTCTAGTAGCAGCATTCCAGTGAAAGGTGCTGGTGTACTCTAAAGTGCGACATTGAAGTGTTTGAAGTGGTTGGAGCTGTGCTATGAGGTTGTAGTGAAGCTGCTACATGTCCAGTTCCAACCTCGGAAGTATATCCTAAGAATTTGGGAACACTGGCCAAGATGGAGACCTGGAGGACTCAGTGCTGAGTGGGAGTTGGCAATTTCCTGATCTGAGTTTCTGTTGGGAATGCTCAGTGTCCAGTTTCTCCATTCTGAGTAGGAGAATAGGAAACAAATTTTCAGTGAGATGAGGTCAGGTGATCATGGTATCAGTCTCTTGCTGATTGCTCGTGAGATTCTCATCACGTTGACCAACACTTGGTGCAGAACCAGCCTTTCCTTTTCGACCTCAAGAATCTCATGTTTCTAATGGCACTTGTTATTCCATCATTGACCACGTTACTCAGGGATAGGACAATTTAACCAATGGTGTCAAAACTTCTCCCTTCCTGCTTGGTGACACGGGAACTATTGATGGGAGGTTTCCTGCAGTTGCATTCTCAAACCAAACATTTTGTCCAAAATTCTGCCAAATCTTCCCCCAGTTTGTGTAATGTCGTCAGCGTGTGGTAATCAGAAGAAATTTCCCATCGGTCACCCCCATGTAAACCCAAAAATAACAACAGCTGAGAACCTGGCAAGATAAGAATCAAAGTTTCCATGTCTCCTCACAGGAAACACAATGTACATTTTAGTTTCAGAGAAAATGTCAATGAGCTCAATCTTTGGCAGGGATCAGTAGCTGGATGAGTAGGCATTAAGTTCCATCATTACTGAAAGACAGAAAGGAAAGAAGACTTGGATTTGATAGTGTTTCTCAGGATCTCAGCTCATCCCAAAGAACTTTGCAAATGTAGTCAATGTCATAAAGTTGGAAATAGGGCAATGGCAATCAATTTGTGCCCAGCAACCTCCTGTAAACTATTGGACTGATTATGGTTCAGGGATAAATATCAGACCTGGGAGATTTCCCCTGTTCTTTCAAATATTTTCATGGAAGGTTTTCCATCTAATGGAGAGGACAGAAGTTTAACTCGGAAGATGGCACCTGCGATAGTGCAGCACTCTCTCAGTATAAATGGTGGGAATGTTAGCTTCAAGCTTGTGCACAAAGACGGTGATGTGGGGCTTGAACACATGAAGCTCTGAGCTGAGCCAGAGCTGAGAAGAAATACAAACACAATACTTGCTGAATGCTGATGAGCATCTGAACTGGCAACAGAGTGACACACATTCTTTGCCAATACAGTACTCTTCCAGTAAAAATGGTCAAACAGTCACAGCACTATGACTCCTCTTGAGTCCCTTGTGCTGCAGAATGCACCCAATCCACTCATTTTGGCGCATCTCACAGTTCCAGTCTATGGGAACCAAATAAATCTATAATTTTATAGGAAAATAAATCTTTGTGCAAATCAAGAGTTTGTGAGGGCAGCTTCACTTTGGCTTTCCACACTGGCATGCTTTCAAGTTAGTTTAGACCCAGCCATGACCCTGCCTTTGATATGAAGAGTCTGTGAACAACGAATTGTACTTGGTTTGCTCCAAGGTTTAATCTATTTGTAAATAAGCAAGCAGCTTCTCTCCATCACAAAGGATCTGTGCCTTGAACAGGGCACAAAAGATCATTTGGCCATGTCCTGTTCAGTGCTGAAAGCTTTCCAATTGTGTGGGCTTACGGTAAGAATATATTGCACAAACACAGTTGCATGAAACTCTTCTGTCCACTCCATTAACACATTCAATTTTGTATTCCGTATCAATAACATGCAACACAAACTCAACCTGAAATATATTTATCAGGAGAGCAGGGTTTGTATAGTTCAGCAATTCTCAGGATGTCCCCACAGAGGTATTTCCAGTTGCTGAGAACTTCACTGTTGGCCCCTCAAATTTACTGCTGGACAGAAATCTGCTTTCTCCCATGCCAAAGGCTGTTTCTCTGTTGGATACAAAACCACAGGCATTCTCCACAGAGACTCTACCCACTGCTGGAATCATTCTATTCCACAATTAGTCAATCCCCCAAGGGCAATTTTAGAACCAGAACTGAATTAAGACTAATTTATTCCTCCTGCTTCCCATCTGGTGTTGCATTCTGTTCCCTAATGCTGAGTGATCTCTGGAGTCCATTAGTTTCCGTTTGTTTCCAAAATTGACTTCCCTGACACCCACTCCATCAGGCACCACTGGACTGGATTGGATAAATCCATCAGTCTCCCGATTTGGGAACTATCACTGACCTACACCCACACTCAGGCTATGTCCTGCTCCAATTCAATCCTGGAATTTCCTGCTCTGCTGTCCTTAATCCTATCTACCCCTCTTTACCCCTCTGCTGTGATACTGGATCTGTCGACACATTGCTAGCACCTGAAACCACTAGTATTTTCACTGCATCACCTGAAGAGTCTTTGTTGGTCTCTAATCCTCTCCAGTTCTCTGGGTGTAATTACAGAGAGCTCTGACTTACACACAGGGAAATGTGAGACAGAATTAGATGGGAAGTCCAGTGAGGCCCATCTCGACATCAGGAGCACCTTGCTCTAACTCTTTTCACAAGTGATCGGGCAAGATTGCCATTTGGCAGTAGCAAATTGCCAATTGATGGTGATTAAAGTTTGTTAGACATGTCATTGATAGCCCAACTTGCTTCACTAATATTCAGCTCCCTATTTTACTAAATTCACCAAACAAGCTAGACATCAAGAAACATAATGTGGAAACTAGTATGGGTACCTGGCAAATTCAGTTTTCTGCTTGCTCTGAACAATCTCTATCATGGATACCAGGCACCAACATCTCAGGGTACACTGGCACTGCCCTCGCGCATTCCCAGGTCCATGGTCATTAGCATCTGATATGTGCCAGCCTGTAAGATCTCTCATGGTGCTTCTCTAATGCAATTATAGGATGCTTTTGCTCTTCAACGTTGCTCCTCGAGTTGGAAGCTGGTGGTGGCTGTCAGCAGGTGCCAGTTCCCCTGAGGGGGGTAGGGTTCACCTTGGGGAGGGGGGTGTTCCCATCATAGTACATCAAAGGCAGCCTCCAATACCCACCCAGGGGTTGCTCGGGGAGTGGTGGGGGGCTGGGGTGCGGGTTGGGGGTGGGGTCAGTGTTGGGAGCCTCTCCCCATTAGAGGTGAGGAACTGAACATCAGGCAGCCCACTGCCCATTTGGCCTCTTTTTGCCCGATTGTGGGCTGTTTACCAGAGAAATGATACAGCACAGAGGGTGCTATTCAGCCTATCTTGTCCATGCTGACCTGGACTGTGTGTGAGGCAGTTATAAAGGGAGATGAAAGTGGGTATCACAGCTGGTAGTGTCGATACAGGTGGAGAGGTATTCTGAGCGAGTGAGTAGGTAGCACAGAGAGCACACAGGGTTAATGTGTCGGGATTGTAGTGGGTAAGACTGAGTGAGGAAGGTGGTGCAGGCAGGAGTGAGAACAGTGTAGCAGGTACCATGCTGGGAGGTGGGTACAGGAGCTGAGAGAGAGGGTGAGGATGAGGTAACAGAGAGAAGGTGGTGGTGGTCATTAACTTTCTTCCTCCAGTGCTCTGTTTGCCCCTAGATGGTTGAGCTTGCTTTGACCTGGATGGCAATTACAGACCAGGTTGGCATGGTCTGGTGTTGTGGCTGGTCCTGGGGAATGAGGAAGTCCCATATCTGCAGTGTCTCCGGATCCTTGCCCACACAGCAGGGTGCCAGTATCCCTCTGTCTGCCCTGACCGGGGAAAATGTCGGGAGCTAAGCAGAGCAGCTCCAGACAGAGTTTATTTGCGTGTGTAACAAGTGTTTATAAACGGTGTGGGTGCAATGGATTCTGGTGATATCCAGGACATTTGCTGACTCACTAGTTATTCAAGGAACAGCATGTGGTAAGATGGGGCTGGAATCAGACATGAGGGATGCTGTAGGTGCTGGGCAGGTCATTAATGCGACGGGTTGCGTAAGATATGGTGAGAAAATGTGCTGGGCCTGCAGCAGGAGTCCCTCCAAAACCTCAACACAACACAAACTTAACATCAAAAATGTGTAACATTTAACCCGCTGTTTCCATGGGACAATCTCTGGCTATGGCTCGCCTATACCTTGCCCCTTGAAAAACACTGGAATTTACCAACGGGACCACTCCAACTCTGAAGGTGGACTCTGTTCCAAGCTGACTCTTCCATCTCTGCCTGAAAACAAGGCCAAATCTCACCCCTTCCTCAACTCCATAGTTTCCTTCAGCGTGCAGCTCCCTCCAGGGCTCAGGGCTCCTCTGGCTAATGTCTTGTACATGGCCCAATACTATGTCTGAGGCACAGGCAACTATGCCTTCAGTTTTTTCCAAATCAAAACTGCAGAGGGCTGTAATTGTCTAACTGTGGAGACCTATCCTTTTTACATTAGAAATTTGAAAATCAAAAGACAGGAAGATGTAGTAAAGCGTACAGTGTCTGGTGATTGGGAAGAGGTAATGAGTTAATTTCACTTACAGAGATAATCATCACCTTTGATCTCACTGGTTCTATTGAACAACAGAGAGGCCCCAATCTAACAGCTGGCAAAGGAACCGTAAACAGCCTTCACTGCTGGGAACACTTCTTGTTTTGCTTGTGTCTGTCAGACTTTGACAGTACCTGGACTTGAAAGCTCTCTTTCTGTTTAATTTCCAAACTATGTCAGCAATACAATGATCTCCAGTGTTGTCACATCGAGCAACAACATCTTGCTTTCCACTGGCAAGGAGGTTATATTTGAGGAAGTTGCTGTTAGCTCTGAAATTGACAGGAAGTTGACATAAAGAGCAAGTCATTTTAGCGAGAAAACAATCAAGACAGGAAAAGAACTGTGTGATCAGACACAAAGAACTAGGGGGAAAAGAACATGGACGGAGTATAATGAGAACAGGTTAGGGAGAATGACACATTTCGTTGTTTCTATAACTATGTATATCTTAGTTCATTGGATTTAACAGTATAGTTGTAAAGCTGAGATAGCACAGTGTGGAGCTGGAAGAGCAAAGCAGGCCAGGCAGCATCAGAGGAGCAGGAAAATTGATGTTTTGGGTTGGGACCTTCGTCAGAAACACATTTCTGATGAAGGATCCTGACCCGAAACGTCAACTTTCCTGCTCCTCTTGTGCTCCCTGGCCTGCTGTGCTCCTCCAGCTCCACACAGTTATCTCTTACTCCAGCATTGGCAATTTTTACTATCTCTGAGTTGTTATAAAGCTGGGTGTTTTATTAATTCTATTGATGCAATTTTTGTTTTGGAGAAATGCTGGTAACTAGAGGGATGGCATGGTGGCTCAGTGGTTAGCTCTGCTGCCTCACAGTGCCACAAACCCAGGTTCGATTCCACTATCGGGCGACTGTCTGTGTGGAGTTTGCACATTCTCTCTGTGTCTGCGTGGATTTCCTCCAGGTGGTCCGGTTTCCTCCCACAGTCCAAAGAGGAGGGTTAGCCATGCTAAATTACCCACAGTGTACAGGTTAGATGTATTAGTCCTAAAAAATGCAGGATTAAAGGAATAGGGTGGGGGTCTGGGTGGGATGCTTTTCAAGGGGTGGTGCTGACTTGCCAGGCCAAATGGCCTCTTTCTGCAGTGTAGGGATTCTATCACTCTAATTAGCTGCTGATGATTTCCTGCAGATCACAGAGAAGACAAAAATGGTGCGACTCCTGCTTTCTGACCCATTTTGCGGTGGGGGATGGGGTGGTCACTGTATTCCAGATGTAATCAATGTGTTGGAGGTGGGATGCATGCAGCTTTTGTCAGGAGCAGTTAGAAACACAAACTCAGCTCGAGCAGGACATCTGTGTTAATTTCGTCTGATCCAATGTCTGAGAGGGGAGATGGAGCAAACAGTGAGGGAGCAGGGGAAATGGGACGCACCTAAACAAAGGTTTATGTGACATTCAGCTGAGGAAAGTTGTGGACTTGTGCGGCCTGTCGTCACCAAGGGGCTGAGGTGACATTCCATTGGCCTTTTCTTTTAAAAATAGTTTCAGCAATGGCAGAGCCAAATGGCGATTTGTTTACATTCATCACGATGGAAGAACTGAAAATGTCTTCACTCCACTGGTCCTCATTGTCATCAGCATCCCAGGTAACGGCAGCACATATTTGATCTAACACCATTTCAAACATCCATAAGAATGCCCTCATTTCACCAGGGCCAGACAGTGCATGGTCTCTGTTACAGTTCATGGCCCAGCAAACTCTGAAACCTGCAAAATAAATTCCTGTCACAAACTCATCCTGATAGGATAAATAGGTGACCCAGGTTGCATTATAAATCTCTCATTATTGATGTTCCTGGTTGCACTGAAGTAATTTTGGGAACACTGGTGTATTTTTTTAAGTTCTCATGCATTTGGACTATGCTCTAAGATAATCTGAACTACAATTATAGGAAATGGCAATCCATTTTGTACTTCTTTTTCAATCTGTTGTCTCCTTAGAAAAATGTCTTTTTTGCACTTAAACCATCAAAAGGAATTCACAAAACATTCATAAGACCCTGAGACTGATTGGCTTTTAATTATACACTCACAAAATAACTTCTGGCTGTTGTTGGAGACCAGGTGAATAAGAGTGGATCAGTAAGTTTGCACGTTATTCATTCATCTCCTAATTATTATTATATTTCTCCCAGAATGCCAAATCTTGAATTCTTGTATTTATCTATTTTTCCAGCCTCTCACTCTCTGGTATTGCCCATTTTTGTATACAGGGGAAACAAGACAAAATATCTATTGATTCAAATGAAAAAATTATATTTATATCGCACTTTTCAAAACAATGGGCTTCCCAAAGCGCTTTACTGTCAATTAAATACTTTTAAAAAAAACACTTTTAAAATATTGTTGTTGTAATTTAGGAAACATAACAGCCAATTTGTACACAGAAAGCTCCCATAAACGGCAATGTGAGACTGAATATTTTTTCTTTAATCATTCATGAGATGTGGGAGTTGTTGGTTAGGTAGGCATTTACTTCTTAGACCTGTGATTTGATATCATTTATTGTCACATGTACCTCAGTACAGTGAAAAGCTTTGTTTATGAGTAGTACCAGCAGTTCACTGTAATCAAGGACATACAGATCACAGGGTGATAAACATTTGGACAGAGGCATACAGATTACATTGTACAGGGCGTGTGCTGGGCAAGATCAGCGTTTGCAACTTCAACTTTATTTGAAGTTAGAGAGTCCATTCATCACTCTAATAATGGGAGGGAAGAAGCTGTTCTTGAACGTGCCGGTGTGTGTGTGTTCAACTTTCTGTACCTCTCCGCCTGATGGAAGAGGTTGTAGGCGATCATTACCGGGGTGCAATGGGTCTTCGATGGTGTTGGCTGCCTTTCTGCGGCAGCGAGCCTATAGATAGAGTCCATGGCTGGAAAGTTGGCTTCTGTGATGGTCTGGGCTGTGCACACCACCTTCTGTAGTTTCTTACGGTCCTGGGCAGGGCAGTTGCCATACCAGGCTGTTATACATCTGGACAGTATGCTTTCAATGGTGCATCTGTAGAAGTTGGTGAGGGACCTTGTGGATATGTCAAATTTCCTCAGCTGCCTGAGGAAGAAGAGGCGTTGTGCCTTCTTGACTATCACATCTACATGTGAATCCAGGACAGGTTGTCAGGGGACATTTGACAGCCAATGGTATCGGTCTGGAATCTCATGTAGGCTAGAATGGGTAAGGACATCAGGGATAGTCAGAACGGTTTGTCAGAGGGAGGTCATATCTAACAAATCTGATTGAAATTTTCAAAATGGTGACCAGCTGTGTAGATGAGGATGATGCACTTGATGTCATTCGCATGGTGCTCCGTAAAGCCTTTGACAAAGTTGCACATGGAAAACTGATAAAGAAGGTAAGAGCTCATGGGATCCAGGGCAACTTTTCAAGTTGAATCTAAAATTGGCTTAGTGACAGGAGAGAGAGGGTGGTGGGAGAAGGCTGTTTGTTTGACTGGAGCCCAGTGTGCAGTGGTGTACCAAAGGGATCAGTGCTGGCTCCCTTACTGTTTGTGCTATACGTAGGGGGAGGGCGATAAGTAAGTCTGTGGATGTCACAAGGATTGTCTGGGTTGTTGGCAGTCGGGAAGGAGGTGTTAGGTTACAAGAGGATTAAATGAATTGGTCAGATGGACAGATCATGCGGCAGATGGAATTTAATCTGGGTAAGTGTGAGGTGAAGCACTGTGGAAGAAGGAACATTACAAGGGAGTACTCAACGATTGATGGGACATGAGGAAGCTCAGAGGGACCGAGAGATCTTGGAGTGATTGAAGGTGAAGGTGACAGAACAAGTTAATAGAATGGTTAAGAAAGTGAGCAGGACACGTCTTTATCAGTCTAGGCTAGATTATAAGAGCAGGCAGGTCTTGTTACAGCTGCACAGAACTGTGTTAGGTCACAGCTGGAGTACTGCGTGCGGTTCTGGTCACTGTGCTGTAGGAAGGGTGTGGCTGCACTGGAAGATCTGCAGAGGAGATTCACCAGGAGGTTCAATCAAAAACAGAAATTGCGGAGAAACTCAGCAGGTCTGGCAGCATCTGTGGAGAGAGAAAGCAGAATTAACATTTCAGGTCCGGTGATCAGCAATTTCTGTTATTGATTGAGATTCCCAGCATCCTCGGTACTTTTATTTTATTCACCAGGACATTGCCCTGAGATGGAACATTACAGCGATGAAGAGAGGCTGGATAAGCTCAGGTTGTTGCTTTTTTGGAGCAGAGAAGGTCGAAGGGAGACCTGATTGTAGTGTATGAGATTATGAGGGGCATGGAGAGGGTGGATACAAAGCAGCTGGTCCCCTTACTTGAGAGTTCAACTGCAAGGGGATATAATTATGGTGAAAAGCAAAGGTTTAGAGGGGATTTGAGGAAATATCTTTTCATCCAGAGGGTGGTGGGGATTTTGAAATATTATAACCTAAAACGCTGGGAGTAAAATGCTGGAGAGTGGGACGAGTGAAGATTTAGTGTAGCTTTGATGGTACAGTCTTGATGGGCTGAAGGGCCTCTTCTGCACTGTATCATTCTATTATTTCCTTCCATTATAGACATTAATGATGATGTGGAGGTGCTGGTGTTTGACTGAGGTGGACAAGAGTGAACCCTACAACACTGTTCTCTGTGAAACATTCCTTAATGTCCTGTTTATTCACCATCACCTTGATAGCTTGTTATGATCTCTGTACCTTAGTTAGTTTGTACAGTTTTGGATTCCTTGTTATTTTGGTTAGAACCTCAGCATGTGACTCATACCCATCATGTTATTCCAGCCACTTAGTTTGACTCTAGTACCACCTTATTTCTAATTTTTTGTAATTATCTCTCTGCCTCAATTAATCCGATTATAGGTCATTCTTTGACTTGTTATTCAGCTGTTCACCCTCTTGATCACCTGCAGAGTCTTATTATTTTTGCCTGTCGACACTCCACTCACACCACTTGGACTGCCTTTTGATCTCTTAGCCTATAAATTCTGTGTCTGTGTGCTTCCCTTCACTTCACCTGATGAAGGAGTAGCGCAATTTCAAATAAACTTGTTGGACTATAACCTGGTGTCATATGACTTCTGACCTTAGACATTAGTGAAGCAGATGGGTTCTTGAGATATCTGATCAGTGATAAATATTCTTGTACACACTGCTCCTTTATAATATAGTGTTATGGGATCATTTTGTCCACCTCGAGAGAACTGAAAGGGCTTTGGTTTAACTTCTCAGCTAAAAGACAGCATATCTAACAGTGCAGCCTTCACTCAGCACTGCATCAGTGCATCAATAAAGGAGGGAAATTTCAACATTCTAATGCAGAGGCAACAGTGTGGTCAGTTCCATCACCATCATTAAACACGTCGAATTAAAAGCTGATTGAAAGGCTGTTATCTTTTCAGCCAATTCAAAAGCAAAGACTTGAAGACTGACTGACTGTGGTTTCTATGTCAAAGAAGCAAGGCTTCCAGAGAGACCAGCAGAATCAACAGAGCTACTGAATGACAGAGAGAGCTCCAAAACAGATCAAGGTATAAATGAGATAACAAGGTGTGGAGCCGGATGAACACAGCAGGCCAAGCAGCATCATAGGAGCAGGAAAGCTTGACGTTTCAGGCCTGGACCCTTCATCAGAAATGGGGGAGGGGAAGAGGGTTCTGAAATAAATAGGGAGAGAGGGGGAGGCGGATAGAAGATGGATAGAGGAGAGGATAGGTGGAGAGGAGGCAGACAAGTCGAAGAGGTGGGGATGGAGCCAGTCAAGGTGAGTGTAGGTGGGGAGGTAGGGAGGAGATAGGTCAGTCCAGGGAGGACGGACAGGTCAAGGGGGCGGGATGATGTTAGTAGATAGGAGAGGGGGGTGGGGCTTGAGGTGGGAGGAGGGGATAGGTGAGAGGAAGGACAGGTTAGGGAGGCGGAGATGAGCTGGGCTGGTTTTGGGATGCGGTTGGGGGAGGGGAGATTTTGAAGCTTGTGAAATCCACATTGATACCATTGGGCTGCAGGGTTCCCAGGCTGAATATGATTTGCTGTTCCTGTAGCCTTTGGGTGGCATCACCGTGGCACTGCAGGAGGCCCAGGATGGACATGTCGTCTGAGGAATGGGAGGAGGAGTTGAAATGGTTCGCGACTGGGAGGTGCAGTTGTTTGTTGTGAACTGAGCGCAGGTGTTCTGCAAAGCGGTCCCCAAGCCTCCGCTTGGTTTCCCACCCCCTTGACCTGTCCGTCCTCCCTGGACTGACCTATCTGCTCCATACCCCACCACCTGCACTCACCTTGACTGGCTCCATCCCCCTCTCTTTGACTTGTCTGCCTCCTCTCCACCTATCCTCTCCTCTATCCATCTTCTATCCGCCTCCCCCTCTCTCCCTATTTATTTCAGAACCCTCTTCCCCTCCCCCATTTCTGATGAAGGGTCTTGGCCCGAAACGTCAGTCTCCCTGCTCCTATGATGCTGCTTGGCCTGCTGTGTTCATCCAGCCCCACACCTTGTTATCTCGGATTCTCCAGCATCTGCAGTACCTACTATCTCTGAGGTATAAATGACACACTCAAGTAACCAGGCCAGGTGTCCACAGGGAGAATTCAGGATTCTTTTCAATATGAGAGGGACTATGCATTATGCTTCATTGCTGATGATAGTTCTTCAAGCAGTTATTGTATTTAAAAGATTCTGATCAATACTATTTAAATTTTTTTGATTGCTTTGAGAACTAGTTAATACACACGTGTTATCTTAAAATGCTGCACTTGGAAAATTATTTTTTAAATGTGCACATATCAGAAAGATAAGTAATCTTCCTGTGAGCTTATCTGTTCTTATCTTGCAACATCACTATCAAGTACGTGATTTGTGTATCTTGTGGTGAACTTTAACAGCAACATTTCCTATTTATATAACACCTTCAACATCATAAAATATCTCAAGGTGCTTTGGGAGCATTATGAAACAAAGTCTGACCTACAAGCAGAGAGAAGACACCAAATGATGAAAAGTTTGCTCAAAGGGGTAAAGATTAAGGAGTGTCTCAGAGGAGGAAACAGATAAAAGAGGGTGGAGTGGTTTAGGGATGGAATTCTATAAGTGAGGGACTGGGCAACGGAGGTCATGTGGCCAATGATGGAGGGTTTAAAATTGGAGATACTCAAGAGGCCAGAATTAGAGAACAGATATGTCAGAGCATTGTGGGAGGAGGATATTTTGTAGAATTCTTACACTGCAGATAGATGCCATTTGGCCCATTTGAGTCTATACCCAACCTCCAAAGTCTCACTTCTTCAATTTCCCCTCATCACTGAATTTCTCATTCCTGAAACCATTCTTGTAAATCACTTCCATACTGTCTCCAATGCACTCACATCTTTCCTATAATGTGGTGCTCACAAATTACACAATACTCCAGCTGAGCTCGAATAAGTGTCTTATACAAATTCAACATCACCTCCTGGCTCTTGTACCCTATGCCTCTGTAAATAAAGCCAGGGACACTGTGTGTTTTATTAACATCTCTCTCTACCTGCCCTGATATCTTCAATGATCTGTGCCTACATGCAAGTCCCTCTACCCAGCACCCTCTTTAGAACTGTGCCTTTCATTTTATATTTTTTAAAAATGCTCTTCCAACGAAAGTGTATCATCTCACAGTTGTCTGCATTGATCTTCATCTGCCTCTATGTGCCCACTTCACCGGCTTGTCCATGTCCTTTTTGAATTCCCTGCTCTCCTCCTTACAGTTTACAATTCTTCCACTGTCATCTGCAAACTTTGAAATTGTCCCTTCCTCACCGACATTTAGATCATTAATATGTATCAGGAAAGACCTGGATTTAGACTACAAACCTTCCTCCAGCCTGAAAAGTAGCCATTGATCATTACTATGTTTTCTATCACTCACATTACCATCGTCCCTATTATACCGGGAGCTATATCTTTCCTCACAAGTCTATTATGAGGCACTGTATCAAACGCCTTCTGGAAATCCATGTAGACTGCATCAGCAACGTTATCCTCATCGAGCCTTTCCATTACCTCTTCAAAAGTCTCCAGCAAGTTAGTTAAATAGTCCAAAAGAGGGGAAGTTCTAATGGGAAACAAAGAGATGGCAAACCAATTAAATACATATTTTAGTTCTGTCTTCATAAAAGAAGTCACAAATAACATCCCTAGGGTTTTGATGAACTCAGGGTCTAGTGAAAGGGAGGAACTGAAGGAAATCAGTATTAGTACGATAACAGTGTTGGGAAGAGACAAAAAACTGCAGATGCTGGAATCCAAGGTCGACAAACAGGTGGCTGGAAGAACATAGTCAGCACCAGGCAGCATCTGGAGGAAAGGGGCAATCAAAGTTTTGGGTATTACCCTACTTCAGGACTTTGTTGGAGCAACTGACAGGATTAGGATGATAAATTCTCAGGAACTGTTAATCCACATTCCAGAGTATTTAAGAAGGTGGCCCTAGGAATAGTCATCTTCCAAGATTTTACAGACTTTGGAATAGTTCCTATAGCTTGGAGAACAGCTAATGTAACCTCACTATTTAAAAAAAGGTTCAAAGGAAACTGGAAATTACAGGATGGTTAGGCTGACAAGAGACCATTATTAAATAATTAATTGCAGACACTAATTCCTGGGATAGCAGGATTGACATGTGAAGAGAAACTGGATTAGTTAGGACCATTTTCACCAGAGTTTTTAGAAGAATGAGGGAAGATCTCTTAGAAACTTATAAACTTCTAACAGGACTGGATAGGGTAAATTCAGGAAAAATGTACGTGGTAACCAGGGGCGACAGCCTAAGGATATGGAGATGGCCATTTGGAATGGAGATGAAGAGAAATGTCTTTACCCAGAAAGTGGTGAGTGTGTGGACTTCTCCACCGTGGAAAGGGGTGAAACAAAAACATTGAATGTTTTCAAGAAGTTAGATATAGTTCTTAGGACTAAGGGAATCTAATAGTATGGGGAGAAAGCAGGAACAAGGTATTGATTTGGATGAACAGTCATGATATATTGAATGGAGGAGTAGGCTCTAAAGGGCTGAATGGCCTACTCCTGCACCTATTTTCTATGTTTCGAAGTTGCTGTTTATCTGCTGTTTAATGAATCTGTTGGGTTGGGTTGAATGGCTTTTTTCTCGGGACCAAGTACTATGTAATGCCTTCAAGCACGTGAAATGCTCAGGTTTAAGATGAATAAAAAGTGAAGGGACATGTTTAATTAGTGTAGCCTGCAACAGCACTACATCTGCCAAATCAAGTTCCTTTGATTTTTACAGCAATAAGACTTTGCAAGTTCCTACAAGCACATCAGCTACACTTGAAAGCAGACAGTTACAAAACCACAGAATCATTACAGTGTGATGGTGGCCATTCAGCCTCAATGAGATACCCAGAAGAAGGCGCACTCACGGTACTTGCAGGAAACCTTTGAGTGACGGATTGAAAAGAGGAAGCTCACCCACAAGTGACTTTTTCAGATTTCTAACCAGATGATAACTTGGGCGCTGGAAAAATTATCAATGACTGAGTCTGAGTACTGTCTGGTATTTGATGAATAGTTTCAGCTTCCAATTACTGCGTTCAGGCAACAATAAATTCTCACAGATGAGCAAATGGGAAAAGTGAGAGCTTGAACAAACAAATAGGCCATAATTATTGGGGCAGTTCGAACATCTGCATGAAATCAGACAGACTTCTCGTTCATACAGAGAGATTGATTGTGAAATTTCTATTCTTCAGCAGAGTTCAGAGTTTGTACTCTATTGACTAAGAGAAACGTATTCTCTGCCATGCAGATAAATAAGCATTAATGGATTTTGGATGATTATTTGAAAGATAACCATCAATCAGAAGTTGCCATCTATCAGAACTTCAAACTCTGCACAAGAACACAGAACACTTTCTACGTCAGAGATAAAAGGTGCTGCAGATGCTGGAGAATCCGAGATAACAAGGTGTGGAGCAGGATGAACACAGCAGGCCAAGCAGCATCTTAGGAGCAGGAAAGCTTGATGTTTCGGGCCCAGACCCTTCATCAGAAATGGGGGAGGGGAAGAGGGTTCTGAAATAAACAGGGAGAGAGGGGGAGGCGGATAGAAGATGGATAGAGGAGAGGATAGGTGGAGAGGAGGCAGACAAGTCAAAGAGGTTAGGATGGAGCCAGTAAAGGTGAGTGCAGGTGGGGAGGTAGGGAGGAGATAGGTCAGTCCAGGGAGGACGGACAGGTCAAGGGGGCGGGATGCGGTTAGTAGATAGGAGATGGGGGTGTGGCTTGAGGTGGGAGGAGGGGATAGGTGAGAGGAAAAACAGGTTAGGGAGGCGGGGATGAGCTGGGCTGATTTTGGGATGCGGTTGAGGGAGGGGAGATTTTGAAGCTTGTGAAATCCACATTGATGCCATTGGGCTGCAGGGTTCCCAGGCTGAATATGAGTTGCTGTTCCTGTAGCCTTTGGGTGGCATCATTGTGGCATTGCAGGAGGCCCAGGATGGACACGTCATCTGAGGAATGGGAGGAGGAGTTGAAATGGTTCGCGACTGAGAGGTGCAGTTGTTTGTTGCGAATTGAGCGCAGGTGTTCCACAAAGCAGTCCCCAAGCCTCCGCTTGGTTTCCCCGATGTAGAGGAAGCCACAACGGGTACAGCGGATGCAGTATACCACATTGGCAGATGTACAGGTGAACATCTGCTTGATGTGGAAAGTCTTCTTGGGGCTTGGGATTGGGGTGAGGGAGGAGGTGTGGGGGGCAGGTGTAGCGCTTCCTGCGGTTGCTACACTGGCCCCAAACCCCATCTCTTCCTCCGTTACATTGATGACTGCATCGGCGCCGTCTTGTGCTCCCACGAGGAGCTCAAACAGTTCATCCA
Organism: Ginglymostoma cirratum; assembly: GCA_024137785.1. Lineage (NCBI taxonomy): Eukaryota > Metazoa > Chordata > Chondrichthyes > Orectolobiformes > Ginglymostomatidae > Ginglymostoma > Ginglymostoma cirratum. The sequence goes on along the minus strand of JAHRHZ010000140.1, from coordinate 786,340 downwards.
CTTCACCAGCACCTTCCATCCCAACCTGAAGTTCACCTGGACCATCTCTAACACCTCTCTCTCCTTCCTGGACCTCTCTGTCTCCATCTCAGGTAACCACCTAGAAACCGATACCCATTTCAAGTCCACTGACTCCCACAGCTACCTGGAACACACCTCCTCCCACCCACCTTCCTGAAAAAATGCCATCCCCTATCCCCAATTCCTTCGCCTCCGCCGCATCTGTTCCCAGGATGAGACATTCCACTCCCGTACATCTCAGATGTCCTCATTCTTCAAGGACCGCAACTTCCCCCCCACAGTGGTCGAGAACGCCCTCGACCGTGTCTCCTGCATTTCCCGCAACTCACCCCTCACACCCCGTCCCCGCAATAACAACCAAAAAAGAATCCCCCTCGTCCTGACGTACCACCCCACCAACCTCCGGATCCAACGCATCATCGTCTGACACTTCTGCTATTTGCAATCCAACCCCACCACCAAAGACTTTTTTCCCTCCCCATCCTTATCTGCTTTCCGGAGGGACCACTCTCTCCACGACTCCCTTGACCGCTCCACACTCCCCTCCAGCCCCATCACACCCGGCACTTTTCCCTGCAACCGCAGGAAGTGCTACACCTGCCCCCACACCTCCTCCCTCACCCCCATCCCAGGCCCCAGAAGACTTTCCACATCAAGCAGATGTTCACCTGCACATCTGCCAATGTGGTATACTGCATCCACTGTACCCGTTGTGGCCTCCTCTACAATCGGGGAAACCAAGCGGAGGCTTGGGGACTGCTTTGCAGAACACCTGCGCTCAGTTCGCAACAAACAACTGCACCTCCCAGTCGCGAACCATTTCAACTCCTCCTCCCATTCCTCAGATGACATGTCCATCCTGGGCCTCCTGCAGTGCCACAGTGATGCCACCCAAAGGCTACAGGAACAGCAAATCATATTCAGCCTGGGAACCCTGCAGCCCAATGGTATCAATGTGGATTTCACAAGCTTCAAAATCTCCCCTCCCTCAACCGCATCCCAAAACCACCTCACTCGTCCCCGCCTCCCTAACCTGTTCTTCCTCTCACCTATCCCCTCCTCCCACCTCAAGCCCCACCACCATCTCCTATCAACTAACCTCATCCTGCCCCCTTGACCTGTCCGTCCTCCCTGGACTGCCCTATCTCCTCCCTACCTCCCCACCTACACTCACCTTGACTGGCTCCATCCCCGCCTCTTTGACTTGTCTGCCTCCTCTCCACCTATCTCCTCCTCTATCCATCTTCTATCCGCCTCTCCCTCTCTCCCTATTTATTTCAGAACCCTCTTCCCCTCCCCCATTTTCTGATGAAGGGTCTGGGCCCGAAACGTCAAGCTTTCCTGCTCCTATGATGCTGCTTGACCTGCTGTGTTCATCCAGCCCCACACCTTTTTATCTCACACTTTCTACGTCCATTTGGTTTGCCTTATCTGTACCAGTTCTCTACCAGAGCTACTCTGCTAAAATCAAAAACGAGCTTTGTTTACTACCCCACAACTCTTTTATCAGATATGGAAGACAGTTGTCTCTAACCCTGTACTTTTCACTTTCATTCCATTATTTGATTTTTAAAATCTGGAAGTTCCTTTAACTATCTGTGATATTGACTAAATTGTCACTGGAATCACAATATGGAGAGCCGGTGGGGAGCTGCCATCCAGCTGCACCTCTGCATTACAGATTCATCTGTATCTTATCCATGTGTGCCTTTGTAGGGAGCAAGGGAGCATACAGCAGCGAAACATTGGAAATTGTATCAGCCAGAAATGGGGCAGCTGAAAGGACACAATAAAAATTGATGGAACCTCATTGTTTCAGATGAGAGTGATGCTCTGTTGTCTGTTGTAAAATACAAGAATCAGGGCAGCTGCAGGAACACAAGCTTTCCCATACGTCGTGCAGTGTTGGTGTTACAGACAAGCTTTTCATTAATACAGTCGTCATCTTTACTTTTCCAGAATGCCACAGTTTTGCTGATGAGAGTCCCTGCTATCATATAGGCTCCATTTGGGACAACATCTGCTGTAACTCCCCTCAATTAGGGAATAATGCTGAGACAACACAGGATAGCTGCCATCATATGGTCTATTGTCTGTTAGAAATTAACAACTCCTCAAAAAGTTCTAAAAGTATTCTCTAGTTTAACAATTCTGGATTAAATAACTTGGGATCAAAATAATGAACACCTCACCTGTAAGTACTTAAACTCCCTTGAGCCACCACACTGTAAATTACACCTGTAAATGGGGGTTGGTTTAGCTCAGTTGGTTGGAGAGTTGGGTTGCAAAGCAATATGATGTGAACAGGGTGGGTTCAATCCTCACACCGGCTCAGATTACCGTAAAGGACTCTCCTTCTCAACCTCTCCCCTCACCTGAGGTGTGGTGGTCCTCAGGTTAAACCACCACCAGTTGTCTTTCTCTAATTAGAGAGCAGCCCTATGGTCTGGTAAGACTATGGAGACACACAAAAAACCGCCAGTCCTGATATGAATGTACAAAATGGCAGGTTAGAAAGGAACAGTTACTCCATCAAGCCAGGCTCACATTCATAGGACATTCGAGCAGATGTAGGGCATTCAGCCCATCGAGTCTGCTCCACCACTCATGAAGCCTCAAGCTCTGTGACTAGCTACCTCCCCAGATGCCAAGTAATCTCTTTGGAGAACCAAAACTATAAAATGGAGAAAAACAAAATCCAGGAAATTCCTCCCCCCAACCCAACCCACATCTCTTTTATAATCTCTATTCATATCCCAAGTCCGCAAAGGGTAGGATGGCCCCAGACTCTGCTCTGAGACTGTGTTTGGTAAAATTCTGCAGTTGTTTGCCACTGCCTTCAGAATTGTGGCTGGGCAGGAGACTCCCACTCTTCACCTGCCACCAGGAATACTGCAAGGATTTACACAATCAGATTTACAGCCACGTGCTCATCGATATTTCAGAGCTACACCCTGCAGGCAATTGAAACCTATTCAGGAAATTAAAACGACTGTGCTTAATTTAACCACTAAATTGTTTAGTTCTTTATCGAAGTAGATTATTTTCTGATCACACCAGGATTCATATTTGCTGATTAGAGAAATATGCGTGAAATATATTAAACTGACTAACAGTAATTTTGAATACTACAAAATAATGTGAGGCTATGACTGCTTTTTATAATGTAAATGGTTCACCCTTCCAAATTATTAGAAGGATCTCTAATGGAATCTGACAATTTAATCAGTAACAATTCAGATTTTCAATAGGTTCGCTGTTTCTTCTCCAGATTTGCAAGTTATTAATTATACTTTCACACGTTATTTTACTTACAATGGCATACGTAATATACATAGAGTGGCCTTAATTTTCTCCTGCATTGATTGCACTTCTTTTCTGGTAATTGTTTCCTTATTTCCTCAATCATGTTGCTTGTTTAACCCGCGTCAGCACAATTTCAAAAAACCTCGAATCCTCAACAGCTTCCTTGGGAGATTAAACAGGATGCTGTACTGCTCCATGGGGATAGATACCCTACCAAAAAGGAAGAGGAAACTATGTGTGTTTTCTACATGGTATCACATGGTCATCTGTATATTAAAAGGAGATTAAAATGTCAAAGATGCTATTGAAAGTCTATTGAAATGCAATGGTGCTTCCTACGAAAGAATCATGTGCTTTATCAGATTTTACTAATCCAAGTAAACAACCCCTTTGTTGCTTAAAAATGTTGCAGTTTTGGTTGTTTTGCCTGTGATAAGCACAATTACATCCATTTGGGTGATCACACTCACATAATGTGAATCTAAGAAATGAAAATCTAACATCAACATTTTCCTTTAAAACAAAATGGAATTGAGGGCATGGGTGTCTTTTCTTTGATAATACAGATGCAACATCAGAGCGCCCAGAGATAACCTTTTAAACCTTCTGAGTGAACCTGTCATTTGTCTGTTGCTCTCAGTTCAGCACTCGGGGATTAAAACACTTTTTATTGAAACACTTGGAGACTTTGTAAGTCTAGAGTTGAAAAGGAAGAAACAATCCTTATTCTACTTCCTCTGTCCATAGCGATGGACCTTCAAAAATGTATTTTTTGGACGTGAGGCATCTAGCTGGGCTAACATTTATCACTCGTCCCTAGTTGTCCCTTGAGAAGGTGATGCTGGCCTGCTTCCTTGAGCTGCTGCATGTCCTCTTGCTGTAGGTTAACCCACAAGTCCCTGAGTGAGAACATTTCAGGATTTAGAGAAGGGCCTACGCAATAAAACCTGGGCTGTGGTGCTCCTCCTATTTCCAGACCCCTTATCTGCCCAACAGCACAGCACTCCTGTTTAAATCTCAATGGTTTCTTTCAGGATTCTTCATCTTTGAGTCCAATAGAAAGAACAGTCTAACACTGAAGGAAGGAGGCTGTTGAACCCATCAAGTCTGTGCTAATTCTTTCAGAGACAAATCCAGCCAGTCCTTCCATTACAGTTCCCCTTCACCGCCCATTATTTCCTTTTCTCACTCCAAATAATCACCCAATTTTCCAATTTTCTTCTAAACATTGGTTTGAATCTGTATGTATCCCAATATCAAGGAGGAGTGTGTTTCAAATCCTAACCACTATTTGTTGAGAAATGTTTGCGTCTCCTCAAGTCCCTTTCCCAAACAATTTCAATAAGTCAGATCTGGGCTATTTGGTGATCAATCCTTTTCGTTATTGCATGCAAACACTTCACTATATTATACACCTCCATCAAATCCTCACTAGACCTGTCCCTGGGAATGGTGGGACTGTTCTATGAAGAGAGGTTCAGCAAACTGGGCCTGGATTCTCGAGAGTTTTCCAAAGAATTATCTCCCTCCACACTCTCTGGAAATGCTGCTGAGCACTGGAGAGCTGCCAGCTTTTGATTGGCCACTGCCTCTTGGTTGATGGGACTTCCAATTTTCCTTGGTCCTTTAAATGTCTGAGTCATGGTGAATCTTCCCAACAAAAGAGGGTCCGACAGATCTCCAGCCAACAACTGGGATCTTCATCACCTCAATATTCCAGCCTATTTTTTACATGGGATCAGATTTTTGTCCAGTATCTTACATTCACCTGAAAGAACGATGTGATCTCACCCTCCGGCGCTGGCCAGAAAGAAGACCAAATGTTGGGAGACAGTGGAGGAGCAGGAAACTAAAGATTGGAGTTTAGTTTTTCCGTTTCTCCTGCTGTAAAGAGGCCAAGTGTCTGAGAGCTGATGGGGCCTTACTCACAAGAACAGAAAGTTGGAATCTTATTGGATCGAAAGTCATTAGTGTAGTAACTACGAGAAAAACGGCTGACACGTGTGAACAATTAGGTGAGCAAGTGACAGCTTTTTTGTTTGGAAGTGGAATGAAACATTTGGAATTCGAATCTTTGCTCAGGGTCATTGTAATAAATTACCTCAGTGAAGGTCCTGCAATCCCCCCATTTCAATTTGTACTTCATCGATAGGACCATTCAACCCCTTGAGCCAGATCTACCAATCAAACACGGCTGATCTCATCTCAGCCCCAACTCCATTTTCCTGCCCACTCTCCATAATCCTTTAACCTGTTGTTGACTAAAAATCTTTGTCCTCCTTAAATTTACTCAGTATCCCAGCATCCACCGCATTCTGGGGGAGTGCATCCACAGATTCACCACCCTTTGAGAGAAGTAATTTCTCCTTATCTCTGTTTTTAATTTGCAACCTCTTGTCCTAAAACAATGATCTCTTGTTCTAAATTACCCCACATGAGGAAACTTCCTCTCTATGTTAACTTTGTCAATCCCCTTAGCATCTTATATTCCTCAATAAGATCGCCTCTCATTCTTCTAAACTCCAGAGAGTAAATCAGCTTAAACTGCTTAATCTCTCTTCATAAGACAAACTCCTCATCTCTGGTATCGAACTAGTGAACCTCCTCTGTACTGCCTCTAATGCAACTACGTCCCTCCTCAAGTAAGTTGATCAAAACTGTACTCAATACTCCAGGAGCAGTCTCACTAATGCCTTGTACAGTTAGAAAAATGCTTTCCTACTTTGCAATCTATTACTTGAGCAATAAATAGCACTCTGAAGTTTCTTTCTGTTTAGATAATAAGTTGACTTTTATTCCTCCGACCTGACCAAAATGGATAACCTCAGACTTATCCGTGTTAAAACTCACTGTTGAAATTTTGGCCTAGTCACCAAATCTATCTGTAACTATTTAAAATTGTTTTAATTCTTCATTGCAGCTTACTTTCCTATCTGTTTTAGAGTCACCTGCAAAGTTGGATACATACCTTCTCTCTGCATCCAAGTCATTCATATAGGTTGTAAATAATTGGGGGCTGAGGACTGAACCCTGTGCTACCCAAATAGTTACATCTTGACAACCAGAGAAAAGACCTATTTATCTCGACTCTCTGTTTTCTGGAAATTAGCTGATCCTCTATCAAAGTTCATAAATTACCCCTAACACTGTGTGATCTTACCTTGTGTATTAACCATTTGTGTGGCACTTCATGAAATCATCGGCAGATCATTCATTGTCCCCAAATACACACTAACAATTACAGTCTCCTGCAATCATCACCATTACACTGTACCCAGTGGTCACCTCCTTACCCTGTGAGTTTAGCAATGTAATGAGACAAAGGGACTTCTTATGTCAGGGACACATTCTGTGGGGAACACTGGAGGATAATGCTGCCACATTCTTACACTGAACTGTAAGTATGCAAGGACTTTGGGGGGGGAAGAGGCTATCAAATTCATTTTTTTTTGACGAAATCCTACTCTTCCCAATCCTACTTTAATTGTGTAATGTATATTTCGATAAGTATTTTGATAGTTTTCTGGAACATAAGAACATAAGAACTAGGAGCAGGAGTAGGCTGTCCGGCCCTTTGAGCCTGCTCCGCCATTCAATAAGATCATGGCTGACCTTTTTGTGGACTCAGATCCACTTACCCGCGCTCTCACCGTATCCCTTAATTCCTTTATTGTTCAAAAAAAATCTACCTGAGCTTTAAAAATGTTTACTGAAGTAGCGTCAACTACTTCACTGGGCAAGGAATTCCATAGATTAACAACCCTCTGGGTGAAGAAGTTCCTTTTCAATTCAGTCCTAAATCTGCTCCCACTAATCTTGAGGCTATGCCCTCTTGTCCTAGCTTCACCTGCCAGTGGAAACATCCTCTCTACTTCTATCTTATCTATTCCCTTCATAATTTTATATGTTTCTATAAGATCCCCCCTCAATCTTCTGAATTCCAACAAATATAATCCCAATCTACTCAGTCTCTCCTCATAAACCAAACCCCTCAACTCCGGAATCAACCTAGTGAACCTCCTCTGCACCCCCTCCAGTGCCAGTACATCCTTTCTCAAGTAAGGAGACCAAAACTGCACACAGTACTCCAGGTGTGGCCTCACCAGCACCTTGTACAGCTGCAACATGTCCTCTCTGCTTTTAAACTCAATCCCTTTAGCAATGAAGGACAAAATTCCATTTGCCTTCCTAATTACTTGTTGTACCTGCAGACCAACTTTCTGTGATTCATGCACAAGGACACCCAGGTCCCTCTGCACAGCAGCATGCTGCAACTTTTTACCATTCAAGTAATAATCCTTTTTACTATTAATCCTACCAAAATGAATGACTTCACATTTATTTACATTGTATTCCGTCTGCCAGACCTTTGCCCACTCACTCAATGTATCTATGTTCCTCTGTAAGGTTTCACAGTCCTCTGCACACTTTGCTCTGCCACTCATCTTAGTGTCATCTGTAAACTTTGACACCCTACACGTGGTCCCCAACTCCAAATCATCTATATAAATTGTAAATAGTTGCGGTCCCAACACCGATACCTGAGGCACACGACTAGTTACTGATTGCCAGCCAGAATAGCATTCATTTATCCCCACTCTTTGCTTCCTGTTAGTTAACCAATCCTCTATCCATGCTAATACTTTACCCCTAATGCCATGCATCCTTATCTTATGCAGCAGCCTCTTGTGCGGCACCTTGTCGAAGGCCTTTTGGAAATCCAGGTACACCATATCCACTGAAGATATCATGTGACACCAAGCTATGGCGATTTCCCCAAAAGAACTGGGGAAAAAAACACTCTCTAACATTCTAAACTGGAAATCTAACATATTGCTGTTTACTTTGTCTACTCAAAAACTCTCCTAATGGAAACAAAACCTACAGACACTAGGAACCCTCTCTGTCTTACTGTTTTTTGTAAATAAACTATTATAGCTACAGAAATATCTGCAATTTAATCATTAAACCACGTTATATACACAGATTAAAAGCCACATGCCTCAAGCTCGAATCCAGAGTCCGAAGTAAATGAGATTAAAATACAGATCAATCACACACCTTGCATTAATCAAAAAACCAAATAAAGAATTGAGGATGCTGGAAATCAGAAACAGAAACAGAAATAGCTGGAAAAAATATCTCAGCAGCTCTTGTAGCATCTGTGGAGAGAAAGCAGAATTAATGTTCCAGGTCCTGTTCTGAAGAAGGGTCACACTACTCGTAATGTTAACTCTGCTGTCTCTCCACAGACCTGCCAGACCTGCTGAGATTTTCCAGTAATTTTTGATTTTGATTCAAGCACTTCACAACGAAGGTGGTAAACATGAGAGCTCCTTGTGAAGGCATGACTCTGCGCTTCATGGTGAGCCTCCATACCACAGTACCTACAGGCATACCTTCAGCATTCACTGTATTAGAAATGAAAGCTGAGGCGATCCCTCAATAAAATAGAATTATCTTTCCGATCTGGTGCCGATTATCTGCTTATGCACCTGACAAGGAGCTTGACAAAGATGAAGTCCTTTTGGCTTTACTTCAAACTTTAAGACAGTGTAGAAGAGAGCAATTACCAATGTGGTCAGCAAAATGAGCAGGATCTGCAACCTCCAGACATGACAGCAGAGAGTCTCCAGAGGGAGGAGCTGCAGGTGAAGATCCACTGGAGAGGCAGAAGAGAATGTGAGAACCCTGGATCTTCAGGCCTCACTGTCTTTGGAAAGACTCTAGCCCAAAGGCCTGCCATGACCTTCTTTATCATCATCAAACTGTCCCACCTGCTGGAGCATGACAAGGAGAGCCAATTCGCTCAGATGCTGTGATTGTTCGCTATCAATGGCTCCTCCCAGGTGTAGGTCAATTTCAGGAGGAGCTGGAGGTTATAATTAATGAGGAGACGAGCTGGACATTGTGTGAGAAAGTCGCTCCGGGACATGAATCTTACCCTGCAAACCACTTTAACTGCAAAACTGATAAATGTCTGAGGCAGTGAGAAGATTCCAGCTGGAATAATGAGGACATGTTTCATAATGAATAACACTGCCTTTACTCACTTGTCTTATAATGAGGTAAAATGATTTATAATTGTCAAGAAACAAAGGAACAAAAGTGTTCCGTCGAGATTTAGCAGGCTGCTTTCTGCAGAAATTGGCTGTAAAGAGGGAAGAGAGAATTGAAAAGCAGAAACAGCACTGAGATCAAACCACAAAATAAAGGAGCAGGAGGCTGATGACGGGAAACTGAAGCTCCTTTCAAGAGACAAGGTTTCCAATTTACATCGAGTAAGAAGACCATGTGAATCAGTGTGAAAATGGAAAAACAAAGAGATTGTATTAAAACACAATGTAACATTGTGGACAGTAACAGTGGACAGAAATAACTGCTTCAGGAAGATACTAATTGAATAAAACAAGGAATCTACAGAAAGGATCATGAGTTGAAAAACTGCTGAAGGCAAATAACAAGACATGTTCTTCATAATAAACAAAATGAAGACTGACAGTAATTAAAACAGAAATGTGCTCCATCTGAACAGAGAATTATTATGTCAAACACACATCTGTCACACTTCAAACTGTCAAAAATTGTATGAGGAAAATGAACCCTCTGACCAGGTGAAATGGTTTTTCAGGAAATACCCAGTTATCATTTTTAATATCCCGTGGATTCTTGCAATACCGCCAGGTTTATGTCATTTGTGTGGAGACACAAGAGCCTGCAAAAGCGTGTACAGTAGTTAAGTGTGTGGACAGAACATGGGCAGATAGTACAAGGTAGGGAACTGAGGGAATTTTCACTTTGGCAGGAAGAATTAAAGAAATAGTTAAAGAATTATTCAACAGAGAGAAACTGCAGCATGCTGTGCTGTGGAGGGATCTGGGTGTATTTGTCCATGATTCACTAAATAACAACATGCAAAAACAGTAACTTGAGAGGGAGCTAAGTCCTCATTACAAGTGAGATGGATGATGTATGGAACTCTTGCTACAACTGCACAGGACTTTGGTGAGAACACATCTAAAGTATTGTGTCCTGTTTTAGTTTTCTTACTGAAGGACATTGGAAATTAGCAGGTACGATATTGTGGATATCACAGAGACATGGCTACAGGACATCAGGGCTGGGAACTAAATATCCAAGGATACGCATCCTGTCAAAAGGACAGGCTGATGGATAGAGGGGGGCCTTCTAAGTGGGAAAGTAAATTAAATTGATAGCAAGAAGTAATATGGGATCACAAGGCATAGTATCTGTATGGTTAGAGTTAGGAACTGTGAAGGGAAAAAGACCCTGATGGGAGGTATGTACAGGTCTCCTAGCAGCAGCCAGGATGTCAGGAAGAAAATAAATCAGGAGATAGAAAAGGCATGTGAGAAAGGCACTATTACAGTAATCATGGGGAACTTCAATATGTAGGTGGACTGGGAAAATCAGGTTGTTATCAGATCCCATGAAAAGGAATTTATGGAATGTCTACGAAATTTTTTTCGGAGCAGCTTATGGTGAAGCCCTCTAGGGAACAGGATATTCTGGATTTGGTCACGTGTAAAGAAGCAGACTTGCTTAGGGAGTTTGAGGTGAAAGAACCCCCTGTGGACAGTGACCATAATATGATAGAATTCACCCTGCAGTTTGAGAGGGAGGGGCTGGAATCAGATGTAACAGTAATACAACTGAGTAGAGGGAACTACAAAGGCATGAGGGAAGAGCTGACTGGAATTGACTGGAAGGGGAGCCCCGCAGGGAAGATGATGGAGCAGCAATGGCAGGAGTATCTGGGCTAATTTGGGAGCAACAAGGGAAGTCAGGGACAGCATAAAAACAAAAACAAAAAGCATAAAATATGGTGCAGATTACTGGGAAGCCAGAGGATTGGGAAGCCTTTAAAAACCTGCAGGGGATAACTCAAAAAGCAATACCGGGAGAGAAGATGTAATATGACGGTAAGATGGCTAAGTAATATAAAAGAAAATTGCAAGAGTTTTTTAGATATATAAAAGGTAAGTGAGAGGCAAGAGTGGACATTGATCACTTGAAAATGCGGCATGAGAAGTAATAATGGGGAACAAAGAAATGGAGGGGGAACTGAACAGGAACTTTGCATCAGTTTCCACAGTGAAAGACACCAACTTAAAGAGAGTCAGGGCACAGAGGTGAATGGTGTGGCCATCACAAAGGAGAAGGTGATGGGAAGCCTGAAAGGTGTGAAGGTGGATAAATCACCCAGGCCAGGTGGACTACACCCCAGGGTTTCAAAGGAGACAGCTGAGGGGATTGTGGAGGCGTTGGTGGTGATCTTTCAGGAATCGCTGTAGTTGGGGAGGGTCCCAGAGAACTGGAAATTGAATACTGGCATGAGTGGAGAATTGGATGACTAGCAGAAGCAGAGAGTGGGGATAAAGGGGTCTTTTTCAGAATGGCAGTTGGTGACTAGTGGAGTTCCATAGGGGCCCATGTCGGGAACACAAATAGTCACCTTATGCATTAATGATCAGGACGAAGGAACCGAGGGCATTGTTGCTAAGTTTGCAGATGACACAAAGGTAGGTGGAGGGATAGGTAGTGGTGAGGAAGTGGGGAGGCTGTAAAAGGACTTGAACAGGCTAGGACAGTGGGCAAAGAAGTTGAATATGGAATACAACGTGGGACAATGTAGGTTATGCACTTTGGTAAGAAGAATAGAAATGTAGACTACTTTCTAAATTGGGAAAGAATTTGGAAATTTGAATCACAAAGGGACTTGGGAGTTCTAGTTCAGGAGTCTGTTAAGATTGACATACAGGTTCAGTTGGCAGTTAGGAGGGCAAATGCAATGTTGGCATTCATTTCAAGAGGGCAAGAATACAAGAGCAAGAATGTACTGCTAAGGCTGTATAAGGCACATCTCAGACTGCATTTGGGATATTGTGAGCAGTTTTGGGCCCCGTATTGAATGAAGGATATGCTGGTGTTGGAGGCGGTCCAGAGGACGTTTACAAGAATGATCCCAGGGATGAAAGGCTTGTCGTATGAGGAGCAGATGAGCACTCTGTGTCTGTACTCGATGGAGTTGAGTAGGATGAGGGAAGATCTGACTGAAACTTACAGAATACTGAGAGGCCTGGACAAAGTGGACATAAAGAAGATGTTTCCATAAGAAGGAGTGACTGAGACCTGAGGGCACAGCCTCTGAGTGAAGGGCTGACCCTTTTGAACTGAGATGAGGAGCAATTTCTTCAGCCAGAGGATGGTGAATCTGTGGAACTCATTGCCACAGAGGGCTGTGGATGCTAAGCCATTGAATGTATTTAAGACAGAGATAGATAGGCTCTTGATTAGTAAGGGGATCGAGGGTTACAGGGAAAGACAGGAGTATGAGGTTTGAGAAACACATCAGTTGTGATCAGCTGGTGGAGCAGTCTCGATGGGCCAAATGGCCTACCTCTGTTCTTATATTTTACAGTCTTATGGAAAGAGATACATGGTTTGGAAGCAGTTCAGAGAAGGCTGATTGGACAGATTTCTAGGATTGTCTTATGAGGAAAGGTTAAACTGGTTGGGCCAATCCTCCTTGCAGCTTCAAGGAATAAGATGGGATTGTATCACAACATATAAGATTCCGATAGGCCTGGACAGAGTCTGTGCTTGGTACATGCTCACCAACCAGCAGCCCCCTCCCCAGCCCGCCCACTGAGAAGTCTAGATTTGAGGGTCACAGTTTAGAAATAAGGGCTTGCCCATTTAGGATCGATATGAGAAGGAATTGCGAAGAGGACCAGCAACATCTCAGTCTCATGTTGGATTACCTGTGTGGCATGAAGCATCCTCTGCAGCTCTTACCTTCCCTGAGGGTACAGATCTCACAGGTTTGTTCCTGACCTCTCTCAACTCCTCTTTCAATTGCTTCCTGTTCCTGTGTCAGCCTCCTGGTCATCAGCTTCTTTATTAACTTACTAACTACCGGTAGGAAAGCACGAGCTGTAGCCAGGTTACAATATTGAACCCAGTTTCTTGCTCATGATAATGAACATCAGTTCAGAAAACCACCTTCAGCTGTCTGACGTGTAACTGTCACCGTGAATTCAATAACTTGACTACTTTACAGTTTCCATCATCCTTTTGGAAACTCTAACTTACATTGAGCAACTGATTCAGAAGTTCAGTTTGTGAATGACCTGGCAGAAAATCCCCGGGTCAAGCTTTCTTGTCACATAGTGTTTAATCCTTGGCACACTATGTTGCTCCAGTTGTCATTTTAACTCCTGTGGTGGGGAAGCTTTGAGAAGAAGAATCTGGGGCAGAATAAAGAATCAGTTCAACTTCTTTTCATTAAAATGTTTGCTGCTGGCCCCTTATTGAACAGAATGTCTTTCAGAGGACTGAATGACTTGTTGGGCCATTTCAGACAGTAGTTAAGAGTCTACCACATTGCTGTGGGTCTGGAGACCTGGTAAGGACAGAAATCGCCTTCCCTGAAGAATAATAGCAACCAGATTTATTTTTACCCAACAAAGGTTTCATGGTCACTGTGAGACTCTAAATTCCAGATTTTAATCTCTCTCCCATGGTGGGATTTGAACACAGATCCCTGGCATATTCCCTTGGTCACTGCAGTGATAGGCCAGTGATGATACCACTAGGCTATCACCTCCCCAAGTCTGTGAGATCATTGCTGCATTTTGCTGGTGGATAATGGCTTGTACAAGATTAGCAAAGCAGCATCAGAAAGCCTGATTTCTCACCAAAAAAATGAACACATTACCCACAACCCTGTCAGTGAACCAGGGGAATCTGATTGGATGTAAGCTTGTAATGCATCGTCCCTAGCATCACAGATACCAGTTTTCAATTCAATTCAATTCGCTCCGCTCCGCTCCACCCGATATCAAGGGACAGTTGGAGATAGTGGATGCGGCAAAGGCTACAGGCCGTGACAACGTTCTAGCAATAGGACTGAAACTTTGTGCTCCAGAATGTGCCGCCCCCCTAGCCGAGTCGTTCCGGTACAGTTACAACACTGGCATCTACCTGACAATGTGGAAAATTGCTCAGGTATGTCCTGGACACAAAAAAGCAGGACAAATCCAACCCGGCCAATTACCACCCCATCAATCTCCTCTCGAGCGTCAGTAAAGTGATGGAAGGTGGCAGTAACAGCGCTATCAAGCAGCACCTGCTCAGCAATAACCTGCTCAGTGACGCCCAGTTTGGGTTCCGCCAGGACCACTCTGAACCTGACCTCATTACAGCCTTGGTTCAAACATGGATGAAAGAGCTGAATTCCAGAGGTGAGGTGAGAGTGGCAGCCCTTGATATCAAGGCTGCATTGGACCAAGTGTGGCATCAAGGAGCCCTAGCAAAACTGGAATCGATGGGTATCAAGGGGACAAAAGCTTGGGTGCAGTTTTGCTTTCCTTATTTGAGAAAGAATATATTGGCACTGGAAGGGGTGCGGAGGAGATTCACTAAGTTGATTCCAGAGTTAAGAGGGTTGGTTTATGAAGAGATGCTGAATAGACTGGATTATATTCAGTGGAATTTAGAAGAATGAGGGGGATCTGATAGAAACATATGAAATTATGAAGGCAATAGATACGATAGAAGCAGGGAGGTTGTATCCATTGGCGGGTGAAACTAGAACAAGAGGGTATAGCCTCAAAATGAGGGGGAGCAGATTTAGGGCTGAGTTGAGGAGAAACTTCTTCACCCAAACGGTTGTGAATCAGTGGAATTTCCTGCCCAGTGAAATAGTTGAGACTTTCATATTGAATCTATATTCCATATTCAATATTCCATATTGAATATTATCTTAAATCTAAGATAATTTTTTGAATATTAAAGGAATCAAGGGTTATCGTGATAGGGTGGGTAATTGGAACTGAGGCTATGAAAAGATCAGCCATGATCTGATTGAATGGCGGAGCAGGCTCGAAGGGCCAGATGGCCTACTCCTGTTCTTGCTTCTTATGTTCTTATACCTGGCACATTGGAAGATGGTTGTGGCTGTTGGAGGTCAGTCATCTCAGCTCCAGAACATCTCTGCAGGAGTTCTTCAGGGTAGTGTCCTCAGCCCAACCACCTTCAGCTGCTTCATCAATGACCTTTCCTCCATCATAAGGTCAGAAGTGGGGATGTCCACCAATGATTGCACAATGTTCAGCATCATTCGTGACTTCTCAGATACTGAAGCAGTACGTGTAGAGGGTTGCTTTTCAGAATGGAGGCCTGTGACCAGCGGTGCTCCACAAGGATTGGTGCTGGGTCCACTTTTTGTCATTTATATAAATGATTTGCTTGTGAACATAGGAGGTATGGTTAGTGAGTATGCAGTGACACTGAAATTGGAGGTGTAGTGGACAGTGAAGAAGGGTACCTCAGAGTACAATGGGATCTTGATCGGATGGGCAAGTGGGCCAAGGAGTGGCAGATGGAATTTAATTTAGATAAATGTGATGTGCTACATTTTGGAAAGGCAAATTAGGGCAGGACTTATACACTTAATGGTAAGGCCCTGGGTTGTATTGCTGGATAAAGAGATCTTGGAATGCAAGTCCATTGTTCCTTGAAAGTGGAGTCACAGGTAGACAGGATAGTGAAAAGGGCATTTGGTACACTTGCCTTTATTGGTCAGTGCATTGACTATAACAGTTGGGAGGTCATGTTGTGGTTGAACAGGACATTGGTTAGGTCACTATTGGAATACTGTGCTCAGTTTTGGTCTCCCTGCTACAGGAAGGATGTTGTGAAACTTGAAAGGGTTCAGGAAAGATTTACAAGGATATTGCTAGAGTTGGAGGGTTTGAGCTATAAGGAAAGGCTAAATAGATGGGGGCTATTTTCCCTGGAGCTCCAGAGGCTGAAGGGTGACCTTATAGAGGTTTATAAAATCATGAGGGGCATGGATAGGGTAAATTATCAATGTCTTTTCCCTGAGATGGGGGAGTCCAAAACTAGAGGGTACAGGTTTAAGGTGAGAGGGGAAAGATTTAAAAAAGGACCTAAGGGGCAACTTTTTCACACAGAGAGTGTTGTGTGTATGGAACGAGCTGCCAGAGGAAGTGGTGGAGGCTGGTACAATTACAATATTTAAAAGGCATCTGGATGGGTCTATGAATAGGAAGAATTTAGAGGGATATGGGCTAAATGCTGCCAAATGGGACAAGATTAGTTTGGTATATCTAGTTGACATGGATATGTTGGACCGAAGGGTCTGTTTCTGTGCTGTACAGCTCTATAACTCTATGAGAAAGGCTTTCTCCTCCCAGAGGATATTACCTTTTGGAATTCTGTTCCCCAGGGAACTGTGAGGCTGTTTGATAATCCTGACTGAGTCAGACAGATTTCTGAACTTTAGGGGAGTCAGTCAATGAAACTAGGGTCTCGGCAGAAAACTGGATTTGAGACCAAAGTGGGGCTATCTGCGATCATGCTGAATGGAGGAGCAGTTCCATCGGCCAATGCCATTCTCTTTGTCCTGCTTTCCTATGTCCTTGTGTTACTGGCACTGAGGACAGCAGTTCCAGTCTGTTCAATTGCTTTTAATGAATCAATTTGGCCTTAGCAATAACCCACCGTAAGACGCATAGGGTAAACGTAATGATTGTTACTTAATTAACAGTAGTATTGATATTCAGACCAATAAAACACTCAAATGGAACAAGTTAAGACAAAGCTTTGACAGTATAATGAGCTGAAAAGAACTATGGGTCGATTTCATACCATTGCATGTTATGGCACTGTACAGAATGCATTTTCTTAGGCTATAATTTGGACTGCCTCATCATAACTTTCATCAGCCAAGACCCAAGCAAACTGAGGTATGTTTTAGTTCGATCAGCAGAGGGGTAGGGATTGGAGAGAAAGAAAGGGAAAGCCAATTTCAATTGGTCTCCGACTCTTCACCTTTCAGTATGAGAGTTGGTCGGTTTGGGATGGGTTACTAATCTATCCCCTGGAGGTGGGTTCCACACCGAAATATGGCTGATGACAGCTGTGCGCCTCAGTGTCCATTTGACATTTGACCTTGTCCAGATGAGCTCCAGGAAACCCAAACAGCAGAAGGGAGGTGAGGAAGTGGTAAGGGCTGGTCTGGCACTGCTTTTGCTGCAGGAGGAGGAGATTCTGCCCATCCAGGGCTATTAGGTAAACCACTTTCTTGTTGAGCTCTTGGGATCAGGTGATGCACATCAGAATACCAACATGCACCACAAACAGAATCTCCCAGCTTTGCTTCCACCCCAAACCTTGCTCTAGTCCTGATGATAACTCCCCTCCCTCTTTCTGCACCTCTTCCACTACCTATTCCCATCTCTTTGTCTGCTCCACTCCTCCGATCCATCCTCGCACTCTCTCTTCATTCCTCTCTGTAATCCTATTGATCCCAGTTATTGGCCAATCAGCTTCAGGATGCCATCTGCCACAGGCAGCACTAGAAGCAGAAACAACTGCCGGTACAATAAGAGAGAGGCCAAGGCCAAAGGTGTGAAGGGTCAACCCAGGCTGGCAGGGGGACAGGGAATGGGAGCCGGGGCTCGGGATGTGAGTGGCAGGGAGACAGGGAATGGGAGCTAGGGCTGGGGGTGTGAGGGGCAGGGAGACAGGGAATGGGAGCCCGGGCTGGGGGTGTGAGTGGCA
>JAHRHZ010000140.1:756576-768390 GCA_024137785.1 Ginglymostoma cirratum | reverse complement strand
GGCAGGGAGACAGGGAATGGGAGCCCGGGCTGGGGGTGTGAGTGGCAGGGGGACAGGGAATGGGAGCTAGGGCTGGGGGTGTGAGTGGCAGGGAGACAGGGAATGGGAGCCAGGGCTGGGGATGTGAGTGGCAGGGGGACAGGGAATGGGAGCCAGGGCTGGGGATGTAAGTGGCAGAGAGGCAGGGGGAGCCAGGGCTGGGGATGTGAGTGGCAGAGGGACAGGGGGAGCCAGGGCTGGGGATATGAGTGGCAGAGGGACAGGGGGAGCCAGGGCTGGGGATATGAGTGGCAGAGGGATTGCAAAAAGGACTAGGCTTGATGGTGGCCTAGATCTATGTAACTTTCAATGACCACATCATGTCTGATGCTAGGCTCTTCCTTTGACAGATTGATCACCCTCTGGTAGTCTCCAAGAAAACCTGACGGCTTCTGAAGATTATGGGATGCTTTGCCACACATAATTAGGGAAGGTGATGCCCCTGGGTATTATCATTACACTTTTAATCCAGAGACCTGGGACAGTTGAGGTTCATTAGCTCAGTAATGAGTTTCATTGGCAGCCCAGCTTGAGCTCCACTGTCGTCTTCCTGTCTCCACACTAACAACGGCTGGTTTCCCAGCTGCTAAGAGACTGAGGACTGTTACACTTATGATTAATTGGCCCAGACACCATGTGAGCTGTTACTGTATTAAATCTGGTCTGGAGGGATGATAGCATCGCTGCATCAGCCTCAGTACGCAATACCAATAACTGCCAATTTCCAGACGCCATCCTACATCTCATCCGCTTCATCCTCAACCAAAATGTCTTCACCTTCGACAATCAGTTCTTCATCCAGACACAAGGAACAACCATGGGGACCAGATTTGCCCCAATATGCCAATGTTTTCACACACAGGGTCGAACAAGATTTCTTTGCTGCACAGAACCTCCGACCAACGCTAAACACCAGGTACATTGTTGACACTGTCTTCCTTTGGACTCATGGCGAGGAATCACTGAAACAATGACACAGTGATATCAACAAGTTTCATCCCATAATCAGACTTACCATGGACTACTCTTCAAAATCAGTCTCATTCTGGGACACACACATCTCCATCAGAGATGGGCACCTCAGTACCTCACTCTACAACAAGCCCATGGATAACCCCACGGTGCTGCACTTCTCCAACTTCCACCCTAAACATATTAAAGAAACCATTCCCTACGGACAAGCCCTGCGATCTTCTCAGATGAGGAGGAACGTGACAAGCACCTAAAATATGCTGAAAGACACCCTCATAAGAATGCGATACAATGCTCAATTTATTGATTGCCAGTTCCGATATGCCAGAGAAAAACCACAATGACCTCCTCAGAAGACAGACACAGGACACGACCGAGAGAGTACCTTTAGTTGTCCAGTACTTCCCTGGGTGGGGAGACTATGCCATGTTTTTCACAGCCTTCAACATGGCATTGATGATGACAGCCTCCATTTGTTCAGTGGCAGGAGTCGGGAGAGCACGTGGGGGGATTGCTGGGAAGGTAAGCGGCGAGTATACTAACTTACCATTCGTGCTTCAGGGCCTTCATTTTTGGCAGCGGAGGAGGAGGAGACCGGGAGCGAGAGGACCCCTGGGAAGTATAGTTTAAGTGGAATCAAAACCCGAGACCCCACAAGAGTGGTGTGTCTCACCCTCCCACCTCCTCTAACCCAAAAATAAAAGGGTAAGTACGTTATTCTCTACTTTTTTACAAATCTTTCAGAGAAGTTTAAATTTAGAGAGCATGGCAGTCAGGGCGGTGCAACGCTCCTCCTGCAGGACATGGGAGGTAAGACTCTGTTGACTTCCCCTGCGGGAAGTGCACCCAGCTCCAGCTCCTCAAAGACCGTGTTAGGGAACTGGAGCTGGAGCTGGATGAACACAGGATCATTCGGGAGGCTGAGATGGTGATAGAAACGAGCTACAGGGACATAGTTACCCCTAAGAATGAAGGCATTTCGATGACAGTAAGAAAAGGGAAGAGAAGAAAACAGTCAGTTCAGGGATCCCCTGTGGTCGTTCCCCTAATCCATAAGTATATTGTTTTGGATACTGTTGGGGACAACCTACCGGGGTAAGCCACAGGAATCGGGTCTCTGGTACAGGGTCTGGCTCTATGTCTCAGAAGGGAATTGGGGAGAATAGAAGAGCAATTGTAGTGGGGGATTCAATAGTCAGAGGCACAGACAGGCGGTTCTGTGGATGCGAACGAGATGAACGGATGGTATGTTGCCTCCTGGGTGCCAGGGTCCGTGACGTCTCGGATTGTGTCTTCAAGATCCTTAAGGGGGAGGGTGAGCAGCCAGCAGTCATGGTACACATCGGTACCAATGACATAGGTAGAAACAGGACAGAGAATGTAAAAAA
This sequence comes from Ginglymostoma cirratum, assembly GCA_024137785.1. Lineage (NCBI taxonomy): Eukaryota > Metazoa > Chordata > Chondrichthyes > Orectolobiformes > Ginglymostomatidae > Ginglymostoma > Ginglymostoma cirratum. Next base: position 765,991 of record JAHRHZ010000140.1, on the reverse strand, counting down.
CGAGTACAAGGAGTTAGGTTGGAAGCTGAAGTCCAGGACAAACAGGGTAGTTATCTTTGGATTACTACCAGTGCCACGTGATAACACGATAAGAAATAGGGAGAGAGTGCAGCTAAGCACATGGCTACAGGGCTGGTGTCGGAGGGAGAGCTTCCATTGTGTGGATAATTGGAACACATTCTGGGGAAGGTGGGACCTGTACAGTAAGGACGGGTTGCACCTGAATCGGAAGGGCACAAATATCCTGGGAGGGAGGTTTGCTCGAGCTATACGGGATGGTGTAAACTAGGTTGGCAGGGGGTAGGAACCGGATTTGTAATACAGAGGATGAGGTATTCAGTCTTCCAACAGACACAACAGGGAGTGAGGTTGTTAATAAAGAAATGCGGTCGATGGAGCGTAATTGTGGACACAGGGATGGTTTGAGGTGCGTATACTTCAATGTTAGAAATATCAGAAATAAGGCGGATGAACTTAGAGCATGGGTCAGTACTTGGAACTGCAATGTTGTGGCCATTACAGAAACTTGGGTAACTCAGGGACAGAGACGAGGTTGTTGGAAGTTCCGGGATTTAGATGCATTAAAAGAAATAGGGAGAGTGGAAAAAGAGGCGGGGGAGTGGCATTGCTAGTCAGGGCTAGTATAGCAGCTACTGAAAGGCAGTTCAAGAATGATATGTCTACAGAGTCAGTTTGGGCTGAGGTCAGGAACAAGAAATGAACAGTCACTTTGTTGGGGTTTTTTACAGACCCCGTAATAATTACAGAGACGTGGAGGAGCGGATTGGGAGGCAGATACTGGAAAGGTGCAGAAGTCACAGGGTTGTAGTCATGGGTGACTTCAACTTTCCAAATATTTATTGGAAACATTTTAGTTGTAATAGCTTAGATGGATCGGATTTTGTCCAGTGTGTTCAGGAAGGATTCCTGACACAGTATGTAGACAGACCAACACGAGGAGAGGCCACTTTGGATGTGGTGCTTGGCAATGAACCGGGCCAAGTGTTAGACCTGTTGGTAGGAGAGCATTTTGGCGGTAGTGATCATAACTCTGTTACTTTTACAATAGTCATGGAAAAGGATAGGTAAGCAGGGGTAAGGTTTATAATTGAGGGAGGGGTAGTTATAATTCTGTTATGCAGGAACTGGGTAACATAAAATGGGAACAGATGCTGTCAGGGAAGAGCACTATAGAAATGTGGAGATTGTTTAAGGAATGCATACTGCATGTGTTCGAAAGCAGCCAGGGAAGATGCGGTCGAGTGAGAGAGTCTTGGTTCTCAAGAGAGGTCGAACGACTGGTTAAGAAGAAGAAGGATGCTTATGTCAGGTTTAGGAAACAAGGAACGGAAAAGACTCTAGAGGGATACAAGTTATCCAGGAAGGAGCTGAAGAAAGGGCTTAGAAGAGCTATAAGGGGGTATGAGAAAACCTTGGCAGATAGGATCAAGGAAAACCCCAAGGCTTTTTATATGTACATGAGGAACAAGAGAATGACCAGAGAAAGGGTAGGGCCGATCAAGCATTGTAAAGGGAATTTGTGCATGGAGCCTTAAGAGATGGGAGAGGTCCCTAGCTGTAGAAGAGGACAGTGTGAAACAGAGATAACAAGGTGTGGAGCTGGATGAACTCAGCAGGCCTAGCAACATCATAGGAGCAGGCTGATAGGCGAGAGGCGGTGGATGTTAGTAAGGAAAATGTACGAGGAATTTTGAGGAACTTCAAGATAGATAAGACCCCCGAGCCTGATGGGATTTATCCAAGTATTCTATGGGAAGTGAGAGAAGGGATTGCAGGACCTTTGGCAATGATCTTTCCGTTCTCACTGTCTACGGGTATAGTGCCGGAAGATTGGAGAGAGGCAAACGTCATTTCTTTGTTCAGAAAAGGGAATAGGGATAAGCCCGGAAATTACAGGCCAGTTAGTCTTACTTCAGTGGTGGGAAAATTATTAGAAAGGGCTCTGAGAGATAGAATTTATGATCACTTGGAAAAGCACAGTTTGATTCGTGATAGTCAGCGTGGATTTGTGAGGGGTAGATCATGCCTCACAAACCTTATTGAATTCTTTGAAGAGGTGACCAAACAAGTGGATGAAGGTAGAGCAGTGGATGTGGTATACATGGATTTAAGTAAGGCGTTTGATAAGGTTCCCCATGGTAGTCTCATGAAGAAGGTAAGGAGGCAGGGGATAGGGGGAAATGTGGCAGATTGGATTCAGAATTGGCTGACCCTAAGAAGATAAAAGGTGGTAGTGGACGGAAATTATTCAACATGGTACTCAGTTATGAGTGGTGTACCACAAGGATCTGTTCTGGGTCCTCTTCTATTTGTGATTTTTGTAAATGATTTGGATGAAGGAGTGGAAGGGTGGATTAGTAAGTTCGCGAATGATACGAAGGTGGGTCGAGTTGTGGGTAGTGCGGAGGGCTGTTCTAGGTTACAAAGGGACATTGATGGGATGCAGAGCTGGGCTGAGAAGTGGCAGATGGAGTTTAACCCTGAAAAGTGTGAGGTGATTCATTTTGGAAGGACAAATTTGAAAGCAGAATACAGGGTTAATGGAAAGATTCTTGGCAGTGTGGAGGAGCAGAGGGATCTTGGGGTTCATGTCCACAGTTCCCTGAAAGCTGCCACCCAGGTGGATAGAGTTGTTAAGAAGGCATATGGTGTGTTAATTTTCATTAATAGAGGGATTGAGGTCAAGAGCCGTGAAGTTATGCTCCAGCAAAACAAAAGCCTGGTTTGGCCACATCTGGAGTATTGTGTCCAGTTCTGGTCACCTCGTTACAGGAAAGATGTGGAAATGTTGGAAAAGGTGCAGATGAGATTTACCAGGATGTTGTCTGGAATGGAGTAAAGGTCTTATGAGGAAAGGTTGAGAGAGGTAGGGATTTTCTCTTTAGAATGACGAAGGATTAGAGGTGACTTGATAGAGATGTACAAAATGATCAAAAGTGTAGATAGAGTAGACAACCAGAGACTTTTTCCTAGGGTGGAGGTAGCTATTATGAGGGGGCATAGTTTTAAAGTGAAAGGAGGTAGATATTGGGGAGACGTCAGAAGTAGGTTCTTTACTCAGAGAGTGGTCGGGGCGTGGAATGCATTGCCGGAGACGGTAGTGGAGGTGCCCTCATTAGGTGCATTTAAGTGGCTATCGTATGGATGATAGTATAAGGTAGAGGTTAGATAGACATTAGGTTTAGGGTAAATGTTCAGCACAACATTGTGGGCTGAAGGGCCTGTACTATGCTGTACTGTTCTACGTTTTATGAACATCTCACCAAGACCTTCCCCACGCCTCCACTTCTTGCCTTCATAACTATCATCAAACCTTAAACAGACCATCGTTTGCAGTAATGACCCAGCCTTCAGGACAACATCGACCTCAGCCCCACATAACCCTGCCATGGCAACCTCTGCAAGACATTTCAGATCATCACCATGGACACTACCATCACACACGGGAACACCACCCACCACGTACACAGCAAATAGTCATGTGACTCGGCCAATGATGTCTATCTCATACGCTGCAGGCACGGACACCCTGAGGCATGGTATATTGGTGAGGCCATGCAGACACTGCAACAACAGATGAATGGATACTGCACAACAATTGCCAGACAGGGATATTCCCTCCCAGTCAGGGAACACTTCAGCGAGTCAAGAACATTCAGCTTCTGATCTTCGGGTAAGCATCCTCTAAGGCGGATTTGAAATGCACAACAATTCAGAATCGCCGAGCAGTAATTGATAGCTTAGTTCCATTCCCATGAAGATAGCCTCAACTTTGATCTTGGGTTGAGGTCGTGCTACATGTGATCCCACCCCACTGTTCTGTATCTGTAAAATCTTCCTTACTATCCTGTTTTGACACCATCAGCTTGATAGCTTGTTACAATCTCTCCACATTAATGAGTTTGTACAGTTTTGGATTACTTACTGGTTTGGTTAAATGCTTGGCATGCAACTCTTGTACTTGTCATGGTATTCCAGCCGCTTGGTTGGCCTCCAGCATCATCTTATTTTTAATTCTTTGTAATTATCTCTCTGCCTCAATTAATCAGCTTTTCGGTCATCCTTTCACATGCTGTTCAGCTGCTGATACTTTACTCACACCTTCTGACACTTTTGATCAGCTGCGTAGACTTATTATTCAACACTCCACTTGCACCATTTGTGTGATCTTTTGATCTCTCTGCACATTGATCTCTCTGCCCATAAGTTCTGTGCCTGTGTGTTGCTCTTTGCTAACCTGATGAAGGGGCAGTACTTTGAAAGCTTGTGATTTCAAATAAACCTGTTGGACTAAACCCTGACATCATGTGATTTCTGACCTTGTCCACCCCAGTCTAACACAGTAAAAATACAGATTACCTGATCATTTATCACATGTAAGATGTTACTGCGTGAGAAATTTCCCTGCATTACAATCAGGACTGCACTTCAAAAATGCCTCATTGATCCTGCTGCACTTTGGGGAAATCCGTTGTTGTAAAAAGACTGTGCAGAAATGCAAGTTCTTTTCCTTAGTTGATATCTTAAATGGATGCTGAGGTGCAGGAAGGAATTCTCCTGAAATCAATGCACAGAAAATCACAGGGGACTGCACCTGCAATTTCCCCACACTCAGACTCCCTGCCTGTCTGGTGTCCCCCCTACATGGGTTAGACCCCAATTGAAGTAGCACTGAGAGGGAGATCTGAGCACCACACCTTAGGAAGGATATATTGGCCAACATAGGCTTACAAGAATGATATTGGGTTTTCAGGAATTAAGTTATGAGGAGAGATTATACAAATTAGATTCTTTTTCTCTAGAATTTAGAAGTTTAAGGGATGATCTGATCCACGTCTCCAAGATATTGACAGGAAAAGACAGTGTAAGTAAAGATATTCTATTTCCACTGGCCGGGGGTCTAGAACTAGGTGTCACAGCCAGACAGTTCAGGAGAGATGTTAGGAAGCACTTCTATACACAAAGGGTGGGAAGGATTTGGAACCCTCTTCTACAAATGGCAGTGGATACTAAGTCAGTTGTTAATTTTAAATGCGAGACAATATCTTTGCTAAACAAAAATGTATCTAAGGGTACGGACCAAAGATAGGTATATGGCGTTAGGCCACAGATTAGCAATGATCTCAATGAACAATGGCTGAATAGCTTATTCCTGGTCCTGTGTATCACTGCACGCCTGTACTTGGAAAATCAACTCAATTATACCTGAGCTGACTTCTATACACGAGGAATAAAATGTGCACCTCATAATGTTTCTGTGCTGTCTCTGTCATTCTTCTTGCCATTTTTCTGTTTGAAAAATAGCTTCTCAGAGCGGTTGCGTGGTATTTTGTATTCAGTTACTTGTGCTTTCAACATCTCACAGACAAAAGAGTATCTGAGTGACCCAATCTCTCATTACAGCCCAGGGCCAGCACAGAGTGTTGGAGTTTGCTGTGTGAGTTGTTCACGGAGCTGTTAACCTGCTGTCTCAGAGCCTCCTGAGCCAACACTGCTGCTTCCTGGGGTAGTTTTCTGAGAATCTGCCAGAAAACCTGGAAGAAGAAAGTCAGCAAGCAGTATTCTGTACCATTGGAGCACTGAGATTGTGATACACTACCTGCAGGGTTTTATACAAGTGCGTGTGTGTCTGCATGGGATTAAAATTAACACTAGATACAACAAATACTCAGATCTCCAATGTGTTTTCCTGTCATTGGTGTGTGACAGTGGGACTCAGCGCTTTTCTCAGCTGGTAGAAATTCCAACAAGGGCCATGGGGAGTGGTTCTGCCCCCCTTTAACACAGAACTGGCTACATGCCTTTGTCACCACTTTGGCTGAGATCAATGAGTCCATCCATGCATCCCTCTGTACAGTACAGCCACTCTGAGTCTTCAGGGAGGGGTGTTGTGTGGTGACTGACACAGGCTGAACTCATGCCCCAGGCTAGCCATGACTCGCGCCCCCGCCCCTATTCTCCCTTACTGGTCACAGTTTTGGGATGGTGCCCTGACGTCAAGCCCAGTAGGTCCCAGCAGGAGCACTCACTTCCTGCATGTCTACCCTTTGGATTTAATGTTCTCCACAGGCAGCAGTATGTAATGAGAGCTGAGCCATGTCTGAAGATGTAAGGAACCCTCCACCTTGCTCTTTACCCAAGGGGAAGTAAATCCCACATCCACATCTACTCCATTACAGAAGATTATGACTGTTGTCTCAACATCTATGCAGAATGTTAATCTTTTATGTAGAAAAGTGTGAGGTGATTCACTTTGGAAGGAGTAATACAGAGTACTGGGCTAATGGTAAGATTCTTGGTAGTGTGGACGAGCAGAGAGATCTCAGTGTCCATGTGCATAGGTCCCTGAAAGTTGCCACCTAGGTTGATAGGGTTGCTAAGAAGGCGTATGGTGTGTTAGGTTTTATTGGTAGAGGGATTGAGTTTCGGAGCCGTGAGGTCATGTTGCAGCTGTACAAAACTCTGGAGCGGCCACACTTGGAGTATTGCGTACAGTTCTGGTCGCTGCATTATAGGAAGGATGTGGAAGCGTTGGAAAGGGTGCAGAGGAGATTTACCAGGATGTTGCCTGGTATGGAGGGAAAGTCTTATGAGGAAAGGCTGAGGGACTTGAGGCTGTTTTCATTAGAGAGAAGAAGGTTAAGAGGTGACTTAATAGAGACATACAAGATGATCAGAGTATTAGATAGGGTGGACTGTGAGATACTTTTTCCTCGGATGGTGACGGCTAGCACGAGGGGACATAGCTTTAAATTGAGGGGTGATGTCCGAGGTAGATTCTTTACTCAGAGAGTAGTAAGGGCATGGAATGCCTTGCCTGCAGCAGTTGTAGACTCGCCAACTTTAAGGGCATTTAAATGGTCGTTGGATAAACATATGGATGATAATGGAATAGTGTAGGTTAGATGGGCTTCAGATTGGTTTCACAGGTCGGCGCAATATTGAGGGCCGCAGGGCCCGTACTGTGCTGTGATGTTCTATGTTCTATGTTCTATCTACACTAAGTCCTGGAATGAAACAATTAAACAAATTAGCCCCCTTGACTCCTCTTCAGTCAAAACAAAAATAGTTGCAACTATTGTTTGATTTGCAGCCATGTTATCTTGGTGAAATGTGAGAATGTGTTGAATTTTCTGGAGTTTTCCAAAGGTTAGGCAAGAATGATGCTCCACCGTAGAGTCAGGCTGTTACAGTAATCATGAAACTGTTCATCTGCAATGAATCTCAGCATTAAAGATTTAAAGGTAGGTACTGCATGGAATTTATGACAAAAATTGACTTTGTAAAAGGTAGGTAGCACTGAGGTCTTTGGCTTAGTTGGTAAATTTTCGATTTGTACGACAGAATGTTTACAACGTATTGCACATAACAAATGTGCTGTCCCATTGATTTTTTTTGTCAATGATTTCTTGAACATCATGTTTCAATGTTCCATGTAACATTCTGTGGTATCCATGCTGAAGAATCTTCTACTAAAAAAATTATTCAGTTTGAGGATTTGTTCTTTAAAGTTGAGCAAATTTTTCCAACAAAGCCAATTCAGGGATTGCTAATTAGAAAGAAAATTTCAACGCTGCGACATATTGAAATTAGGTGAAATTGTTTTTAAATAGTTTTGTAACTGCAGTGTATTGCAAATTATTAAAGAATTCTGTGAGTTTCTGATTTATCGTACATTCTGCTGTAATTATTTATCTGTAAAATTTGGATTTCAAAAATAGAGGTTGGTAACTTTTGTGAAGCGTTTTCTTTAAAAATGAATGTCAGAAAATTCCTCTGGAATAGTAACTGAAGACAACATTTGTCAGAAAGTAAGTGACTGAAGATTCCTGTGGAATTAGTGGAAATATGTTGATAATGTTATGTTTCTGACGAGAAGGGCAAACATTTAAGCTGACTGGTTTTGTTTTCGGTTTAGAAGAACCTAGGGCTAAGTTGTATTTAAGCAGTTAAGAAGATACCAGAGTTGATTCAGAAGCAAGTTTAGTTTCTCTTCCAGAAGGAGTTCCAAGAAACCTCATAGCCAACCAGAAGAGTTTGGGAAGATATCTGCAGATAATTTAAGCTGAGAAAATTTAGTCTATCAGATTTGTGAAAATATTGTGTTGTTCTGAATTGTCTCCACACTCCATGGCATAGAACCTGCAATGTCTATTAACTAGAAAATTGAAAAGTAAGGAAGAGTTGTATTTCCTCTGGACTTCAATTTTTGTAATGGTTAGTATTGAGAAAAAGATGGAACTGTTGCTTTGCTGTGTGTTTTAGAGCTTGCTAATAATCTTCTATATTTCAATAGCCTGGTGTGTTCATTGTTATGTCTTCTTTTCTGTAATACACTTCTGTTCTATTGTCAGAGACAAAGATAGTCTCCAGCCTCATATGAAAATGTTTTGATGACAACCACAAAGTTAATTAAACCAGAACAAAAACCAAGTTAGATTTCATTCTGGGATCTGCCTTGTTCAGTCATACCATCAGCTGGGATCATACCAGTGTCTTCAAGAAAAATATTACCAGGCTTTAGTTCAGACAGCCTGTACAAAAAAGACAGAATCTTACATTCATGTAGCACTGTTAACATGTGATAGGCTCAAATAAAACTGATACCAAATCACATGAGATCAAATCAGGACCAGATCAAACATACTGACTGGTCTTCTAATGCTCCTAGTCGTAAGAAGATAGCTTTTAGGGAGGTCTTAAAAGGAGGAGAGAGAGAGACAGAGAGAGAGAGAGAGAGAGAGGTTGTAGGAGGAAAATTCACAAATTTAGGGCTTACATCGCTGATGGCAGGGGTACAATTACGATTATGAAGTGCAAGAGATCAGAATCGGACAAGCTCAGAGATCCTGGAAGACATCATTTTCAAACCAAGATTTTATTGGACTCTATGTGATATATCATTTTAATTAACTTGTCAATGTCACCGAGAAAGGTAAACGCATAGAAAAATGCTTGTAAAAAATATTAATACTACATTTCGCTAATGAGTCCAATTGACTAGTTACCTGTTTAGGAAGTGAAAAGGAGAAAAGACTAAAGGGTGAAGAGCACACAATGGGAATGATTAGTGAGCTACTGTTTTTGATGGCAACAGGTTAGTTTGCTTATTGCTTCTGGAATGAAATCTCCTCCTCCATAATTCCCATTGTTAGGGAGCTGTTCGTTTGACATGAGCAGTATGGAAATAGCTCAATAATATTGTGGTAGAATGCATCTTGTTTGTGTCTAACCTTCTGTCAATTCCATTTAAACTCAGTCACAAAAATTTGACAAAAATATAACTCAAAACGAAGAGGGACCTTGATAGAGTGAATGAGGAGAAGCTGTTTCCAGTAGGAGGAGGGTTGGTGACCAGTGGACAACAACTTGAAGACACTGTCACAAAAAAAAA
>JAHRHZ010000140.1:719688-751576 GCA_024137785.1 Ginglymostoma cirratum | reverse complement strand
CTGCTTGACCTGCTGTGTTCATCCAGCCCCATGCTTGTTATCTCAGATTCTCCAGCATCTGCAGTACCTTTTATCTCTGATACAATGCAGGATTTCTTACGGATTACCAGGAACATCTTTTGTTCAAAGAAACTCAGTACCCAATTGAAGGACCTGGCATCAAGAAAGAGGATCACTGAAAGCCACATGCGTCCTGTTGCTGAACCCCCACTCCCCTGTGCCCCTAACCCTGTGACTTCCGCTCCCCTGTGACCCCCATTGTCATTGTCTGTGCATTAGCATCTCCTCAGTCCTTGGCCTGGGTGGCTGTAGTACTGGCAGTGGCCACTACCTCCCAGTGACGCTGCTGAATACGGAACTGTTGCTGGAACAAAAACAGAAGTTGCTGGAAAAGCTCAGTAGGTCTGGCAGCATCTGTGAAGGAAAAAACAAAGTTAACGTTGCAGGTCCGATGACTCTTCCTCAGAACAGTATCTGAGGAAAGATCACCAGACCCGAAACGTTAACTCTGAGTTTTCCTTCACAGATGCTGCCAGACCTACTGAGCCTTTCCAGCAACTTCTGTTTTTGTTCCTGATTTACAGCATCCGCAGTTCTTTCGGTTTTTTTTTGGAGAGTTGATGGTGTCTGTTCAACTGGCAGCTCTTGGCAGACAGGAACTCTGCCTTCGTGGCAGACTTTGACCTTGGGGACAGCCTAATTGACAAGCAGTCAGGGATTTTCGCTAAAAAAAAAAATGCAGGACTTCTTGCAAACTCTCCAATTGGTGGGTGAGGAAACTTTCCGGTCAATTCAACCATCCAGCCTCTGTGTAATTTCCAACCCTGGAACCCTCTGAAAACTCTATGGCTCCTCTATTGTGGTGTCTTGCACATCTCAGGTTTAAACTGGTGACTGTGTCTTCTGCAGCCAAGGCCTTCAGCTTTATAAAGTCTTGAAGGCCTTGTTTTGCTCCTCGGGGATGCTTCTTCCTCTTGATCCAAATGTTTGGCCTCTGGCACAAATTCTGTTCATAGGACTCCATGTCAATTTTGAGTAGGAATGGTCCTGGGAAGCACTTTAGGATCTTGTTGGCCCTTTATAAGTGCAGATGGTTGCTGAATATGAGAGAAATCAGCCAAAGCTTCCTAAACGCCTTGTCACCAGTAGCGCCTGCCCTTAATGCCTGATGACTAGATAAGGTCCATCACTATTCGCCTTGGTGACCTGCTGTTTGACTTTGAATTGAAGAAGTCTCTGGACAAAGTTTCTGAAGGATGTGGTGCTTAGCAGGAGCCTGCACCTTTGGAGGGAGACTGAAAGACCATAGTGGTCGAGTTGGGGTGTAGAGGGGTTAGAAGTTGGTGGGAGGGGGAGGACACATTACAGAACGGCATAAACAAAGAAAGGGGCATAAAGAACAATAACAAAAAGGAAAACAAAATCACAACTTGATATCTCAAAAGAAATATGAGGCAGTAATATAAAAATGCTGAGTGTTTATCAACGTCATCCGGAGATTGAGTATTTTGAAAATATTTTGTGGGGAAGCTTCGCAGTTGCCAACGTAAAGGATACCACTGGAATGCTCTCAGTGTTACTCACCAGAAGCTTACAGACTGGAGGTGTGTGGTTTCTGTGTTTAAGAGAAAGTTTATTGATACAAATTTGTAATCAACAATTCAGTGCAAGGCAAGATGGCAGAATGATGGCACATCCTTGTCCATTTTTTTATTTCTTTATTCATTCACGGGATGAGGATGCCGCTGGCCAGGCAGCATTTATTGCCCATCCCTAATTGCCCAGAGGACAGCTATTTGTCAACCATATGCCGTGGGTCTGGACTCACATGTAGGCCAGACCAGGTCCTTAATCAGTCAGTTCAGAGTCCAGTCCAGTGAATAAGTGGTTCGATGATAAATGGGTAGAGAATTGACTGACACTTGGCAGGTACAGGCTTGGGGACCGCTTTGCAGAACACCTGCGCTCAGTTCGCAACAAACAACTGCACCTCCCAGTCGCAAACCGTTTCAACTCCCCCTCCCATTCCTCAGATGACATGTCCATCCTGGGCCTCCTGCAATGCCACAGTGATGCCACCCAAAGGCTGCAGGAACAGCAAATCATATTCAGCCTGGGAACCCTGCAGCCCAATGGCATCAATGTGGATTTCACAAGCTTCAAAATCTCCCCTCCCCCAACCGCATCCCAAAACCAGCCCAGCTCATCTCCACCTCCCTAACCTGTCCTTCCTCTCACCCCAAGCCACACCCCCATCTCCTATCTACTAACACCATCCCGCCCCCTTGACCTGTCCGTCCTCCCTGGCCTGACCTATCTCCTCCCTACCCCCCTACCTACACTCACCTTTACTGGCTCCATCCCCGCCTCTTCGACTTGTCTGCCTCCTCTCCACCTATCCTCTCCTCTATCCATCCTCTATCCGCCTCCCCCTCTCTCCCTATTTATTTCAGAACCCTCTTCCCCTCCCCCATTTCTGATGAAGGGTTTAGGCCCGAAACGTCGAGTTTTCCTGCTCCTATGATGCTGCTTGACCTGCTGTGTTCATCCAGCCCCATGCTTGTTATATCACTAATCCTGGTAGCTACATTGCTCAGATGACTGATGAGGCCTAGTTTTGTTTGCAAGTTAAGTCTTTAAATTCTGAGAGATAACTTAGAGGCTCCCTTTATTTCTTATTGTGGCTTTGTAGATGACACTGTAGTGTAGAGGCTCATAACAGAATAATGAGACATAATTTTACATGATAAACAGAAAGTGCTTGTTAATTGGTGCCTAAACGGCATATTTTTTAATTGAATTATTTTCGCATTTAAATAATGAGTGGTAGGTTGAATTGTGTGTGTGTGTGTGTGTGTGTGCGTGTGTGTGTGTGTGTCAGTGTGCGTGAGTGTGTGTGTGTGTGAGAGTGTGTGTGTGTGAGAGTGTGTGTGACAGTGTGTGTGTGTGTCAGTGTGCGAGTGTGTGTGTGAGAGTGTGTGTGTGTGAGAGTGTGTGTGTGAGAGTGTGTGTGTGTGTGAGAGAGAGTGTGTGTGTGTGTATGAGAGTGTGTGTGTGCGTGCGTGTGTGTGAGTGAGTGTGTGTGTGTGAGAGTGTGTGTGTGTGTGAGAGTGTGTGTGAGAGTGTGTGTGTGTGTCAGTGTGTGTGTGAGAGTGTGTGTGTGTGAGAGTGTGTGTGTGAGTGTGTGTGTGAGTGTGTATGTGTGTGAGTGTGTGTGTGTATGTTGCCGCAAACTGCTGACACTGCAGTTCCTGCCTTTCTTTGGAAGTCATACCAACTTATTTCTGAAACTATCCAGAGGCAGGAGCTTCTGTCATATACGGTCATGAAGATTGAGAACACATCGATTTTTCTTAAAAATACTTTTACTACATTTTGCCCGAATTTCCTTTCTGCATTTTTTTTCGATGCCCTTTCAAAAATAATGGTCCCTAAGCTGGAATGTGAAATGATTTCACCAAGGCTTGTTATTATGGAATGGGAAAGCTTTGAAGGGGGCTATTTGGGCCTTCCTACTTGTATTGGCTCTCCAAAAGTGCCATCAATTATGGGCCTCCTGCAATGCCACAGTGATGCCACCAGAAGGCTGCAGGAACAGCAAATCATATTCAGCCTGGGAACCCTGCAGCCCAATGGTATCAATGTGGATTTCACAAGCTTCAAAATCTCCCCTCCCCCAACCGCATCCCAAAACCAGCCCAGCTCATCCCCACCTCCCTAACCTGTCCTTCCTCCCACCTATCCCCTCCTCCCACATCAAGCCCCACCCCCATCTCCTATCTACTAACATCATCCCGCCCCCTTGACCTGTCCGTCCTCCCTGGACTGACCTATCTCCTCCCTACCCCTCCACCTACACTCACCTTTACTGGCTCCATCCCCGCCTCTTCGACTTGTCTGCCTCCTCTCCACCTATCCTCTCCTCTATCCATCCTCTATCCGCCTCACCCTCTCTCCCTATTTATTTCAGAACCCTCTTCCCCTCCCCCATTTCTGATGAAGGGTTTAGGCCCGAAACGTCAAGTTTTCCTGCTCCTATGATGCTGCTTGACCTGCTGTGTTCATCCAGCCCCACACCTTGTTATCTCATCAATTAGCCTGTCTGCCTCCCCTTTCCCTATAGCCTTGCAACATTCCTTTTCCGCTTCAAATATTCATCCACTTCCCTTTTGAAAGTGATGGAATCTGCCTCCAGCACATGCTTGGCTGGTAAATATCAGCAGCCTTTATAATTTTCGTATTTATGCTACATATCTTGTTTGTTACTTCTTAAAGTCTACCATTGCCTGTCAATGCTGTCACTGCTGAGGTATTGAGGGTTGCTGATAAAATGTAGGATCTCAGATTTTTGTCACATACTTGGCTGGTTCCACTGGGACTGAGTTCCCATTAGTTATTTGATCAGAGCTGTTAGTTTTAAAAAATATGTAATTATCAATAGGATAGCTGGAGCTAATGTCCTCGAATTTGTTGTACACGAGCAGAAGTTAATATTCCATGTCAATGTTATGCATTACTCAAACTGACAGCAACCATTATCACATCAGGATTTAATGGGGTTAGACTGCTTTTGCAGATGGATTAACAAAACACATTTTGAACACTTTGGCTCCCAAAAACTAACTCTTTCAAAATGATTGCAGTGAGTATTTCACAGAGTGGGGACTAGAACATCAATAGACTTGTGAGCTGATGAGGAGAATTAGAAACCCTGTTTTTGATCCAGCTGAGGTGTGAAGAAGGTGATTCAATGTGTCTTACCTGTGCCAGCTCTTTGCAGGAGAAAAGCAAAGGGCAACAACAAGATTGAAAACTGCAGGCAATAAAAATTAAGCCTATTAATAAGCACAAGTTAAGTAATATCAACAGTTTGGATTTTAGAAAACACAAAGACAGGAAAAGGAAAAGAAGCCAAATTAGAAATTGCTGGGGAATCTCAGCAGATCTGGCAGCATTTGTGGAGAGAAAGCAGAGTTAACATTGTAGGTCCAAGTGACCTTTCTTCAGAACAGAGCGAAAGGAAGACTTTGCAGCGTAAAATACCCATAGTCCTGAGGTCATTGAAAGGAACAATGTGGGATTTGAAAACTGTTTGAGAAATCCTCCCTCCAGAGCACTAAGTTGAAACAAGAAAGAATGATCATCAACGTATGAAGAAAGATTGGAACTGAGAATTGGATTTGCAATTAGAAGTGAAAGAAAGGTCACTGCTCAGCTTTCTCTGAGTCCTGTGAAGGAATGCCTCCAAAGGCACGAACAGATAAAATTAAAAAAAACAAAGAATTGCAGTTGTTGGAAATCTGAAAGGAAGAAACAGAAATTGCTGGAGAAACTCAGTAGATCTGGCAATTGTGGAGAGACAGACAGAGTTACTGTTTCAGGTCCAGTGACCAATTCCCAGAACTGATTGCAACCGGGAAAAGGTTGGCATATGTGCTGAAGACTACAAATGGGAAGAGGGGAAGGAGTAAATGATAGATGGAGACAGAGTCGAGAGAGAGAGAGAGAGAGGGGAGGGTGCGAGAGAGAGAGACTAGTGGTTGGGTCGACAGAGAGAAGGATAATGGTGAGCCAGAGATAAAGAAAAGATGCTGATGGGGACCATTGGTGGTTTTTCTTTATTCATTCACGACATGAGGGCGTTGTTGACCAAGCAGCATTTATTGTCCATCCCTAGTTGCTCAGAGGGCAGTTAAGAGTCAACCATGCTGCCGTGGGTCTGGAGTCACATGTAGGCCAGGGCAGGTAAGGAATGTAGTTTCCTTCCCTAAAGGACATTAGTGAACCAGACTGGTTTTTTCCGACAATTGACAATGGATTCACGGTCATCATTAGATTCTTAAATTCCAGATATTTATTGAATTCAAATTGCACCATCTGCCATGACAGGATTCAAACCCAGATCCCCCAGAACGTTATCTGGGTCTCTGGATTAACAGTCCAACGATAATACCACTAGGCCATTGCCTCCCCTATAGAGTGAGAATGGTTTGGCTGTGATGAAAGCAGCCCATGTCATGTCAGGGTCTGGTTTGTGGGGGTGGGGAAAGGACATGGAGGATGTGCTCTGGCCCTAAAATTGTTGAACTTGATATTATGTCCAGAAGGCTGTGGAGTTTCCAAGCAGAAAATGAAGTGCTGTTCTTCCAACTTGTGCAAGTCTGAAATGGAGATGTTGGCCAGGGAACAGTGTGGTGTGTTGAACTGGCAGGCAAGAGAAGCTCAGGATCTTTTCTGCGCGCAGAAAGTAGATGTTCTGCGAAGCGGTCACCAAGTCTCTGCTTCGTTTCCCCAGTGTAGAGGAGACCACACTGTGAGCAGCGAATGCAATAGACTGGATTCTGGGAAGTGCAGGTGAAGTGTTGCTTCATCTGGAAGGTATGTTTGGGCCCTTGGATACTGGGGAGGCAGGAGGTAAATGGGCAGGTGTTGCGCCTTCGCCGGTTACAGGGGAAGGTGCCGTATGGCTGTGGGGAGGTGTTGGGGGTGAGGGAAGTGTGGGCCAGGGTGTCCTGGAGAGAATGGTCTCTGCTGACAGCAGACAAGGGAGGGGAGGGGAATATGTGTCTAGTGGTGGCATCTTGCTGGAGGTGGGGGAAAGGCGTCTGATGACTTTCTGGATGTGGATGCTGGTGGGGTGGTGGGTGAGCGTAAGGGGAACCCTATCGTTGTTGTGGGAGGGAAGAGAAGGGGTGAGGGCGGAAGTGCGGGAGATGGGTCGGACCCGGTTGAGGGCCCTGTCGACAACGGAGCTGGGGAATCCTTGGTTGAGGAAGAATGTGGATATTTTGGAGGCTCCCTTATCAAAGTCGGCCTCGTCTGAGCATATGCGACGGGACATTGACAGAATGCAGAGCTGGGCAAAGAAGTGTCAGTGTGAAATGATTCATTTTGGAAGGTCGAATTTGAATGCAGAATATAGTGTTAATGGCAGGATTCTTGGCAGTGTGGAGGAACAGAGGGATCTTGGGGTCCACGTCCACAGATCCCTCAAAGTTGCTACCCAAGTTGATAGGGTTGTTAAGAAGGCGTATGGTGTGTTGGCTTTCATCGGCAGGGGAACTGAGTTTAAGAGCCGTGAGGTTATACTGCAGCTCTATAAAACTCTGGTTAGACCAAACTTGGAATATTGTGTTCAGTTCTGGCCACCTCACTATTGTAAGGATGTGGAAGCTTTAGAGAAGGTGCAGAGGAGATTTACCAGGATGCTGCCTGGACTGGAGGGCAGGTCTTATGAGGAAAGGTTGAGGGAGCTAGGGCTTTTTTCATTGGTGTGAAGAAGGATGAGAGGTGACTTGATAGAAGTGTACAAGATGATGAGAGACAAAGATAAAGTATATAGTCAGAGACTTTTTCCCAGGGTGGAAATGAATGTTACGAGGGGGCATAATTTTAAGGTGATTGAAGGAAGGTATAGGGGAGATGTCAGAGGTAGGTTCTTCCCATATAGATTGGTGGGTGTGTGGAATGCGCTGCCGGCAGTGGTAGAGGAGTCAGATACTTTAGAGACTTTTAAGCGACTCTTGGATAGGCACATGGAGGATAGTAAAATGTAGGGTATGCAGGGTAGGTTGATCTTAGTAGGATAATAGGTCGGCACAGCATCGTGGGCCGAAGGGTCTGTACTGTGCTGTACTGTTCTGTGCTCTTTGTTCTATGTTCTATGTTCTATACGATGGAGACGGAGGAACTGAGAGAATGGGATGGAGTCTTTACAGGAAGTGGGGTGTGACGATGTTTTGTCCAGGCAGCTGTGGGAGTCAGTGGGTTTATAGTGGATATTAGTGGCCAGTCTATCTCCAGAAATGGAAATAGAGATGTCGAGGAAGGGAAGGGAGGAGTCCTCTGCCTACCATTCCACCAGCATCCACATCCAGAGGACCATCAGTTCTATTTCTGCCTCCTCCAGCAAGATCCCACCTCATTTTCTGCTTGGGGACTCTGCAGCCCTCTGGACTTAATATAGAGTTCAACAACTTTGTAGGGCTTGAGCTCTCCAAAGTCCTTACTCCAAACCCTATAGCCAAGCCTTGTTATCACATAGTCTACTATTACACGCAACCCATTGTTGGCCACAGACCCATGGTTAGCCCTTTAGTAGCTATTCACCTTTCCAGCCAGGTCATTATCCACTCCTTTGTCTGTCCAACTGTTTTTTTCTTTCTGTTGGCTCTATCCCCACCTATGGTTTACTCCTTACCCCCTACCCCCACCCTTACTTCTATATATAAGCTACCATTAGTTCTGAGGAAGGGTCACTCAACCCAAAACATTAACTCCGATTTCTCTCCACAGATGCTGCCGGGTCTGCTGAACTTTTCCAGCAATTTCTGTTTCTGATTTCCAGTATATGAGGCTCTTTTGGTTTTTTATTTAAGACTTCAAGAGATGGATTTCAAGTAGATCAATGAGCTAGAACATTGGCAGATGGAATAAGATGGGAGTAAACATGAGATGGTAGAAAAAGAGAAGGGTAGAATATTTCTTAAACGGTGAGAGTTTGGGAGAGAGATTTTGGAACCTGACTGTGCTTGCTCATGAGTCGCTAAAAATGAGCGTACAGGTGCAGCAAATAATTAGGAAGGCATATGGCCTGTTAGACCATAAGATATAGGAGAAGAAATTAGGCCATTCAGCCTGTCAAATCTACCCCATCATTCGATCATGGCTGATGTGTTTCTGAACCCCATTCACCTGTCTTCTTCCTGTCACCCTTGATCCCCTTATTAAGCCTTCAATGCAAGGGCATTTAAGAACAGGAACAAAGGTGTTTTGCTGCATTTGTATAGAATCTTGGTAACCCCCCAGAACATTGTGAACAGCTTTGGTTTCGTCATCGAAGGAGGGATACATTCGCCAGACAGTGAGTGCAACAGCAGTTCACCAGAATAACCCCTGGAAATGTATGTGAGGAAAGATTGAATAAATTGTGTATGTTTCTTCCTAGAGTCTCAAAGAATGAGGGGTGACCTCATTGAAACTTCAACAGCAATGTGGTTGACTCTTGACTGCCCTCTGGGCAATTAGGAATGGGCAACAAGTGCTGCCTGGTCAGTGACACCCTCATCTCGTAAATGAAAAAAATAACAAATTCTTACAGGATGTGAAAGAGTGGAGTTAGACAAGATGTTTCCCCTGATTGGACAGTCAAAAATTAGGGGACATGATCTTAGGAGAAGGGTTAGGCCATTTATAAATGAGGTGAGGAAGAAATTGTTCGCTCAGAGAGTGATGAATCTTTGGAATTCTATGGAGGCTCAAACACTGAGGAAGCTCAAGACAGAAATCAATAGGTTAAAGACATCAAAGGCTATGAAGATAGTATGAGCAAGTAGCATGGAGGTGGATGATCCAACTGTATAGTGGACAAAGTCAGAAGTAACATGACACCAGGTTACCTCACCAGTCCAACACCAGCACCTCCATGTCACAACAGAGTGGTGGAGTAGTCTTGATGAGCTGAATGGCCTACTCTTGTTCCTACATACACAAACTGTTTTTGATGTATTCATTCTCGCTGAGTGGATGTTGCTGGCAAACCTGGAATTTATTCCCAACTATTGGTGTATGTTGGAAGAATTTACAAGTTAATCATTGGCCAGTTTGGCTGCATCACAAACACACCTTCCTGTGCCAATGTGTCGTGGGGTGAGACATAGAACCAGAATGTCGGCGTCAGAGACAGGGACACAGCCTGCTGTCTCACCGGACTTTCCCTAGTGATATCGCCATATTAAGAAATGACAATGGTTCAGAACTGCCTGGCAGGTTAGTTTTAATGTTTTAACATTGACTGAATACAACAATGGACACGAGTTGTCCTCAAACAGGCTGATTGAAGCAGGTGGTCCTCAGGCCAGCCTGCTTTCGCTCAGTTCCTGGTGAAACAGTTGGCAGTACTCCATTGTCAAAATGAAGGCAAAACACAAAAAAAATCTCAAAAAGCCATTGAAAAGCACTAGGATGGGTGAGTTGTATTTTGAACCAATAAACACCATTGTTTGAGAGGCAGAAATAGTCAGTCACAAATGTTTGAGCATTCTGAGAACCAGCACAGTAATAACTGGATATTGACAGATCAATCCAGTTATACGGATGTTCAGAACATGTTGCCATTTCCCTCTGTTTAAACTGGAGCCTTCAGCCTTCATTATCAGAGTTAGGAAGTGGTATTAAACGCAAGTTTTATATTATTCCTGAAAGGTTGCAGATCTGATCACATCAAAACCACACTATTTATTCACCCCTTAGGGAGCGTGTAATTATTTAACCCCTAATGAGTACATGGGCTACTTTGCCAGGAAAGGTGATACATGAAGCAGGATGTCCATTTATTGCGGACAGGCACATCTTTGTGGCACATCCAAGGATCCGATTCATATGGCCATACAACACAGAAACAGGCCCTTCAGTCCATGCCAACCAACAAACACTAAACTACACTTAATCTCATTTACCTGCACTTGGTCCATAGCCTACTGGTGTTTTAAATGTTCATCAGGATGCTTCATAAATGTTGTGAGAATACCTGCCTCCTCCACCATCTCAGGCAGCACTTTCCATATCCATACCACCCTCTGAGTGAAACAATAATTTCTCAGATCTCCTCTAAATCACTGGCTCACCTTAAATTTGTGTTCTCTGGTCTTAGACACATCTACTTTGGGGAAAAGCTTTTCATAATATACTCTGACTATTTCTCTTAATTTTGTATCCCTCAATCAGACTCTTCCTCAACCTCCACTTCTCCATGGAAAACACACCCACCCTATCCAGTCTCTCCTCATAACTGAGATTTTCATCCCAGACAGCATCTTGGTGAATCTTTTCTCCACTCTGTTCAGTGCAACCACATCCTTCCAATATTGTGGTGACCGGAACTGCACAAATTATTCCATTTTGGGCCCAATAAATATTTTATAAAGTTGTGACAAAACTTCCTTGCTCCTACATTTTAAACACTGGTTAATGAAGACTAGCATCCTGTATGCCTTCTGCACCACACTGTCTACCCGTGCTGACTCCTTCAGGGATCCATGGCTTGTATACCACATTCCCTTTGTTCCTCAGTGCTCCGTAGGGACCTGCCACTCATTGTGTATGTTCTTCCCTTATTAGACCTCCCAAAATGCATTAGCTCACACTAATCAGGATTAAACTCCATCTGCCATTGCTTTGGCAAATTTACCAGCTGATCAATATCAGACTGTAGCCTGAGAAGGTCCCCCTCGCTATCAACAACACCATCAATTTTCAGAAACAAAAACAGAAATTGCTGGAAAAGCTCAGCAGGTCTGGCAGCATCTGTGAAGTGAAATCAGAGTTAACATTTTGGGTCTGGTGACCCTACCTCAGAAAGGGTCTGTGCTTTTCCAGCAACTTCCTTTTTTGTTCTGATTTAATTGGTCGATTGATCTGATTGGTTTTTATCCACAAATTTTCACATCATCTGCAAATGTACTAATTGCACCTTCTACATTCACATCCAAGCCGTTAATATACATTGTGCACAGCAAGGCTCCTGACAGCCATCCCTGTTGTTCACCCATGGTCACAGGCTTCCAATTACAAAATTAACCCTTTACCATCACCCTTTGCCTCCTATTTGCAACTTAATTTTGGAATCACTTTGTCAACTTGCCTTGGATCCTATGGGCTCTTAAGTTTTGGACCAGCCTTCTATGTGGGACCTCACTGCTGTCCAAATAAATCACATCAACTGCACCTACCTCCTCGATATATTTAGCAATTTTTCAAAAAAAAGCCCAATTAAATTAGTCAGGCAGAATCACTGTCTACTCTCTAAATATCTATTGCAGACTGCACTATATTGGAAAGGAAAGACACATTCCCTATGTTTGCAATAATGACTTACAACAGGAAACATTTCATTCCAGTGCATCGTGCCTGATAACAATAACATTAGATTTTTCTCCTACAATGTCTATGACCACGTGTAGCTGTCATAGTCAGAGGAGTCTACAGCACAGAAAAATGCCCTTCAGCTCATTGAGTCCTTGTTGGTCAAAACAACCACCAAACTTTTCTAATCCCTGCTGGTCAAATTGAGAAATGATAGGCACACTGCTGTGATAATAGATAATTGTGAACTCATGCACACAGCAGTAATCCAGGTATACAATCCTTACGTCAAGATGTTGAATGAAATCACAAGCAACTGATTTTTTCAATCTTCCAGATAATTTTGATCAAAGGATTGAAAGGATAGAACTTTTAAATTCCCTGTCATCGTGACAGCTCCCTTTGACAGGTCCTCTTGATACTTTGAATTTTTGTATTCATTCATGGGACATAGGTGTCACTGGCTGGGCCCAGCATTTCTTGCTCCATCCCTAGTTGCCCCTTGAGAAGGTGGTGGTGAGCTGCCTTCTTGAACCACGGCAGTCCATTTACTGTGGGTTAACTCACAATGATCCCAGGGAGGGAATTCCAGGATTTTGACCCAACGACATTGGAGGAGTAGTGGTTTATTTCCAGGTCAGGGTGGTGAGTGGTTGATAATGAGTGTAAACTGGGTCTAACAGAGCCCTTTAGATCGGGGTGGGGTGGGCTTGGCTGAGTTGGGAAAGGCACTGTGTGAGCCACTCTCTTCAGCAGCCAAAGTCTGGCCTTAGATGTCAAAAATTGAAATGGCTTATTTTAACATGAGTCTTAATAGAAATGAGCAGTAGGTTCATCACACATCATCATCCAGAGGATTGTAGAGCATTTGTTCCCCACAGTGAGGAAGGGGAGCAATATCATTGAGCAATTGCTTTGTTGTGTTTTTAGATTACACTGACATCTTGTGTTTTTGCTCTGGGAACTAAATTGTCTGTTGAAGCATTGAACGGAAGAAAAACTTAAAGGAAGCTTATTTAAGATAATATCAGATCAGGAAGTCGTTTGAGTAAACAAATGACTAGCACTATTTTACGCATAAGCACAGATAAAACTCACCACCACATTTCTGCTGAGCATCATTGATAAGCACTGGAGCTGTATTTAAAACAAAACTTGTTTCATAAAGTGCATTTGGATGCTTGATATAGTACTGCAAAAATCCTTTCCTTATTTTTCTGTTGTTGTATTTCAATTCCCTCCAAATAGAAGGGTCCCCCTTGGACTGTTAATAAAATATAGAACAGTACAGCACAGTTCTGGCCCTTCGGCCCACAATGTTGTGCCGACCTATTATCCTACTAAGATCAATCTACCCTGCGTACCCTACATTTTGCTATCCTCCATGTGCCTATCCAAGAGTCGCTTAAATGTCCCTAATATATCTGACTCCACTACCACTGCCGGCAGCGCATTCCACACGCCCTCCACTCTCTGTGTGAAGAACCTACCTCTGACATCTCCCCTATACCTTCCTCCAATCACCTTAAAATTATGCCTCCTCATAATAGTCCTTCTGCCCTGGGAAAAAGTCTCTGACTATCCACTCTAACTATGCCTCTCACCATCTTGTACACCTCCGTCAAGTCATCTCTCCTCCTTCTTCGCTCCAATGAGAAAAGCCCTAGCTCCCTCAACCTTTCCTCATAAGACCTGCCCTCCAGTCCAGGCAGCGTCCTGGTAAATCTCCTCTGCACCCTCTCTAAAGCTTCCACATCTTTCCTATAATGAGGTGGCCAGAACTGAACACAATATTCCAAGTGTGGTATCATTTAATCATCATTTATTTCATTTAACAGGAAAGTAGAATAAAGACTGAGAACCTGCAAGACATTTAATGATTTAATTGTTTCTGATTTGTCTTGTGAAAATGTTTGCTTTGAGGAAGTTCTGAAGATCACACAGAGTGCAGGTGATTATGTTTTGGCCCTTCTTTTAGACAGTCTGTCTGACCAATTTCATCATCTTCTTGCAAGTATTTGCAAACTCATGAACAAGTCAGAGAAATGAAATTAACTGTAAAAATTATTGCAATATATTAAAATAGTTCAAATTTGCAGATGACACAAAGCTGGGTTGGAAGGTGAACTGTGAGGAGAATACAGAGATGTTTCATTGTGATTTGGACAGGCTGGGTGAGTGGGCAAATGCTTGGCACAACAGCATAATGTGGATAAATGTGAAGGTATTTACTTTGGGAACAAAAGCAGGAATGCAGGTTATCTGAATGACCATAGACTGGGAAAAGAGGAGGTGCATCGATCCCAGGATATCCTTGTGCAGCAGTCACTGAAGGTAAGTATGCAGGTACAGCAGGTGGTGAAGAAGGCAAATAGTGAAAGGATTCGAGTAGAGGAGCAGGGATGTCTTGCTGCAATTGTACTGGGCCTTGGTGGGACCACATCTGGAGTTTCATATGAAGTTTTGATCTCCTTATCTGAAGAAGGATGTTCTGGCTATGGAGGACTACAACAAATGTTTACCAGACCGATTCTCAGATGAGGAGAAATGTCTTCACTCAGATGGTGGTGACCCTGTGGAATTCTATGCCACGGACAGTGGCTGAGGCCAAAACATTAAATGGGGTTCAGAAGGAGTTAAATGTAGTTCCTGAGGCTAAAGGGATCAAAGAGTATGTGGAGGAAGCAGAAACAGGGGACTGAGTTGAATGATCGAGCACAATTGTATTGAATAGCAACAAGTTAACGCACCCAAATAGCCTATTTCTCCTGTTTCCCAAGTTTCTCATATGGCTCTTCAGATCTTCACTGAAGCTCATGCCAGCCTTCCAGGTTACTTTTAAGAAGGACTTACTTACAGGAGTATGCGTGAAGATAAGGCTGTAATGAGGCATGCTCCATACTCTACAAGTTCCCAACCTCCTAGCAGAATACTGGCTACTGAGGTCACAGATATCTCACAGCTTACCCCCCAAGACTCATTTCTGTTTTCATTCAACCCTGCTTCAAGAAAAATCGCTCTAAGTTTTCTCCTCGACTAAATGTCCTGAATATAACTCAGCTCAGGAGACCACAGATTGATAAAACAATATTTATGTTTGTTTTATTGAAACCAATTTTAATACTCATGTCTTTGTAATGTTTGAATGTTTTAGCTTACAGAATGAAACGATTGTCCAACCGGTTACTGATATTTGAAGGATTCAGTAAAATTAAAAAAAAATGCTGTGTTAGTTTTAAATTTGTGTACAAAGTCCTGAAGGGAAGGGATTTTAATATTCCTTTTAAACACAACATTTTAATATTCCTTTTGTTTAGCATGCAGTTCACCACCGAGCCTCACAAATTCAGCAACGCCAGACATGGTGAATTATAGCTTCACACTTTCAACAGGAGTGTAATGAAGGGTAATGTACATTTTGATTGGCAGAGATATTAATTAAAACATGTTATAGAAATAATAGACTTGTATAATACTTTGGAAACAGTTCAGGTGATTTTAAGGAAAACAAAACATTATTTCAGGTAATAGGAGTGAGCTTTTACTGACGACATGTTGTGGATGGTAAAAGTTTTAATAAAACACTGTAGATCTAGTCATGATCGAATTTTAATGCTACAAATTTGATGCTCAAACACTGGCATGTCCTTAGAGCTTTCGGCTCTCCAGTGTGTCTAGTTTTTAACATTCTAATCCACACATTAGCAGAGAGAAGAATCTTCTCATTTCAGAATCATTTAACTGAATCATCAGAGCTAGCTTTATAACTCCAGTATTCACACAATACTAAAATATGCATTTTAAATCTTGTGTAAAAATAATAGTAACATTCCATCTGGTTTTTCTGTTTGCTCTTTTACCCCCTTCATGTTCTTGTAGCCATTGTGTTTATGTGGCGGGTTCAGAGAGTTTCTGGTCAATGATAACCCCCAGGATGTTGATAGTGGGGGATTCAGTGATGGTAACACCGTTGAATGTCAGGGGGCGGTGGTTACATGGTCTCTTATTGGTGATGGTCATGGCCTGGCATTTGTGTGGCGCGAATGTCACTTGCCACTTGTCAGCCCAAGCCCAGATATTGTCCAGATCTTGTTGCGTTTGAACATGGACTGCTTCAGTATCTGAGGAGTCACGAATGGTGCTGAACATTGTGCAATCATCAGCAAACATTCTCCACCTCTGAGCTTATGATGGTGGGAAGGTCATTGATGAAGCAGCTGAAGATGGTTGGGCCGAGGATACTACCCTGAGGAACTCCTGCAGAGATATCCTGGAGCTGAGATGATTTACCTCCCACAACCAAAACCATCTTCCCATGTGCCATGTATGATTCCAACCAGCACAGGGTTTGCCCCCGATACCCATTGATTCCAGATTTTCTAGGGCTCCATGATGCCACACGCGGTCAAATGAGGCCTGGTTGTCAAGGCCACTCACTCTCATCTCACAAGCTTTACGATAGGACATGTTACATCAGGAGCAGTTCAGAGAAAGTTCACTCCAATGATTCCAGGATGGAAGGGAACTATTTGAAGAGGAAAGGTTTGACAGATTGGAGGTGTATGCATTGAAATTTAGCAGAATGAGAGGTGATCTTATTGAAATATATCAGATTTTGGGTGGCCTTGTCAAGGTAGTTGCTAAAAGGATTGTGGAATAGACTAGAACCAGGGCACACAGTTTAAAAATATGGAGTCTGCTCCTTAAAACAAAGGTGATGAGATTTTCTTTCTCCCTGAAGTTCACGGGACTGTGGGGATCTCTTGTCCACAGACGGTGAAGGCTGGGTCATTGAACATTGAATAGGCTGAGTTAGCCTGATTCTTAATTGACACATGGGTGGAATGTCAAATCGTATGGGGTAGGTGGGAAATTGGAATTTGGCCACAGTCAGATCTACCTTAATCTGATTGAATAGTAGGGCAGTCTCAATGGGAGCTCATGGCTTACTCTTGCTCCTTGATGGCATGTACATAGTGTATGGATAGGATTAAAGCTCTATCGTTGATAGGGGGTATGATAACAATGTTATCGATGGGATTCATTACAAACATTTATTGATGTCTGCTTTAGATCATTTCTGTCTACCAGGAGCAGTTTAGCTTTATGTTATGGTGTTAAAGATCCTTTTGATTTCTTACCATCTGGTGACAGTTCTATTCAAAGAGCTCAGTCCCACAGGAGCCTGATAATAATTACCTGGGATTTCCATTTGTAGATTATGTTCTCTGTTGCAGGAGGATGATGAGAACACAGGATCCTGCAGGGGATCAGTGACTGGATTGCAAAAGTCAGAACGTCTCTTGTAATCTGTGTATGCTTTCCTTCTCAGATCCTGCTGATATTTATTGAATTCCACATTTTCATTTCCTCAGAACAGCCTATTCAGCACACAGCAAGAAGTGAAACATTGCCTAGAACCTTCTGATCTTTGTTTCCAAGTGTGGTTACAGGCATCATATTGTGTAACACACAGAAAGCCAACCAGATCTCATATCTATGTGGTCACCTGATTAGCCCAGGAAATGATCAACCAGAAGGCCAATGGCTTGTCTGAAATTTTAGGCCAATCAGAAGCTGATGTTCCCTGTGAGCGGGAAGCTATTTTAGAGGCTGAGGCTATTTGTAACACGGTAACATCAGTGTCCCAGTGCAGGGACTATCCTGACAGCACCCATGGCATGGGGTTCACGGGGGTGGGGCAGTTGGCAGCGGGCAGCTGGGTACCTTTCAGTAGCCAGACCATGTAATTCCAATGATGTCTCTGATCACGTTCACATGGGCAGATCAAGGCTATTGCTTAAGCTGGCAGGCTGGCCACTTGGTTTTATCAATTGGGAAGGCTGCCAATGCACCAGCTGCTGGGAGTAGCGTTGATCGTGGCAGTGGTATGAAGACCCTCTGCATGTGGTGGTTAACGGAACTCTTCAGCGCTTCACTTGGTGTTAGGCCCCTCCTTCCCAGAACTCAGTTCCTGAGTGTGGGAAAGCAATAGGCTCTCCCCTTCTCCAGCCCTCCTGACTATCCTACCCTTCTGCCACCTGGGATGGTTAGATTCTGCTCTCTGTTAGTAGCTCTCTCACAGCACCTTCCTTGCTAAACTGTACAATATGCTCACATCCCATGAACAAATTTTTAAAATGTGATGAAAATCTGATAACTCAAAATGCAGAACCACATAACATGCATTTATGGACAAACAGTTTTGTGACTAATCAATGCCAATGTGTGTACAATCAATGTGTGTTTAGGACACAGGGGATCTGTACCAACAGCTATAAACATCAGTGTGGAGTGAATGGTATACTCCAGACTATAAGAGGAAATATTTTGTTTGCATAATAGACAGCTTTTATATTTGAATTAAAGTGGTTTAAAGGTAAATTTCCTGAACCTGGACATTAAAACATGTAGGTTCACTCCTAGAGCACCCATCTGGAACTCAGGAACAAAAAGCACAAGATTTTCCATCCACAGGTTTTGAATGAAGATCCTTCAGTGTGTTCCCACCAAGTGAAACTCCGTGCCAAAAACACAGGATTTATTAAACATAACCAACAGTTATTATTCTGACTCTTTCTTTGTAGAGAACTTTGGTAATCTGGATAACACACTCACTTCAACAACTAAACCTGCCGAGACTTTCATTCCATTTTAATCAAGCTTTTCTTCAGACATGCTCTGACATATTTCAGAGCTGACAGGATTTGAACCCAGACAGACATGGACATGCTACCACTGTGCAGGTTTTATAAATGGAATTCAAATTCCATTCACTGCTGTAGTGGGATTTAAACCCATATACGTAGAATATTAGGTTAGGTTTGTAGTCGAATGAAGTAGTCCATCACTCCGCCATCTCCCCCTACAACAAGATGCATTGTTTTATTTTCTAATTAACCTGTTCAGAGACGTCATTGCACATCTCTGAAACAGATGGGACTCAAACCCAGGTCTGCTGGGTCAGAGGTAGGGACACTACTCCTACATCACAAGAGGTCTAATGTTACAACAATCCCACTCTCATTACAGAGAGATACAACTGGTGGTGGTTTAAACCCAAGGGTCACTGCACCTCAGGCAAGGGGAGAGGTTGAGAAAAAGAGCCCTTCACAGTAACCTCAGCCAGCGTAGGAATTGAACTCACACTGCTGGTATCACTCTACATTGCAAACCAGCTGTCCATGTAACCCCCTCCCACAAAAGTCCAATGTGCCTTTGTTTTATATGGGTATTTTCCACATGTAATTACACACCTCTGGAGCAGGTAGGACTTGGACTTCAGCCTTCTGGTCCAGGGATAGGGACGTTATCATTGCTTAACAATGGGACCCGTTTTGCAGACAGTCACCTGGGACTGGAATAAAGCATGGATCGCTAACACTGTGAAGTTGGCAGTTAACACCCCTGAGCCACCGTAGTGTGCAACCCCTCTCTGTTTGATACGTGGTAAATATGTTCACTGAATACAAGGTCCTCATGGTTAAACTTGTTTCATGGTTTGTTAAAATCAACGAGAAGACAACAGGTTAATTAAAGTTTTAAACAATTTAGTATTGAGTTTACAAACCTGACACAGAACTTGTTTGATCGATCAGTTGCCTGATTGATAGATGATGGGATGGTTTTTTAGGGACTGTTTATAATTTAGGTATGAAGCAGTCAGTGAGAAATGTGACTTGAACTTGCAAATATTACATTCTTGTTCAAAAAAGGATGTAAAGAAAATGATGATAATTAGAGACTCTGATATAATTAGGGACTACTCATTTTCACATGGTGATGGGTGGGGAAGCTTCTAGAAACAATAATCTGGAACCAAATCATTAGTCACTAGGTCAAATGCAGCTAATGAAGGAAAATCAGCATGGGTCTGTTAAGGGCCAATCATGTTTAACTGATTTGATTAGAGCCAGGGGTGCTCTGGTTCAAAGCCCCCATACTCGAGAGGAGTGTAATGATATTGCTGACCAGGCTGATTATAAAATATTTAACTGAGCTACTGGAGATTTCTGAAGAGGAAACAGATAGGGTTCATTTATGGAAATATTGTTGATGCGGTACATGGATTTCCAAAAAGGCATTTGATAATGTGTCACACAACAGACTTGTGTGTAAAGATAGCTCTGGAATAAAGGTGTCAGCAGTAACATGGCTGTGAAATTAGCTCAGGGATAGGAAACCAAGATCAGTGGTCACATGATCTTTTTGCGTAAGAGAAAGCTTGTAATGGAGTTCCCTAAGGATTGATGTTTGAATTCTTACTCTTCCTGATATTTATTAATGACCCACACCTTGGTATCCAGGTCACAATTTCAAACCTGCTGGAACTTTATGAGCACTGAAGGAAACTGCGGAATTTTAAATGAGAATAGACAAGTTCT
The DNA here is from genome assembly GCA_024137785.1 of Ginglymostoma cirratum. NCBI lineage: Eukaryota > Metazoa > Chordata > Chondrichthyes > Orectolobiformes > Ginglymostomatidae > Ginglymostoma > Ginglymostoma cirratum. Next base: position 731,330 of record JAHRHZ010000140.1, on the reverse strand, counting down.
GGGATGAATGGTGGGTGAAATTCAATGTGGAAAAGTGTGAGATATTTAAAATGGTAGAGACAATATAGACAGATAAAATAAAACAAAGGTTAATTCTAAAGGAGGTGCCTGAGTTGAGGCAGCTGGCAGTATACGTGCACAAATCACTGAAGGCTACCTGACAGTTCTTGATTGGTTTGTCATGCACACTATATCCTAGGTTTTACAAATAAGGCTACAGAGTACAAAGTCAAAAAAAGTAATTTTAAAGTTGTATAAAACAGTGACTGGCCTCACCTGGAGTTTTAAATTCAGTTCTGAACACCAAACTTTAGGAAGATGCAAAGGCATTGGTAAGAGTATAGAAACTATTGGTGTGAATGAGGAACTTCTGTTATGTAGCCACCTGGGAAACTTGGACAGTTCTCCTTGGAGAAGAGTAAGAGGAGAGGTGATAGAGGTTTTCAAAAGTCATGAGGTAGAGTAGATGGGAGTAATGGAGGAAAAGCAGAATGGATTTAAAGTAATTCATAAAAGAAACAATGGTGTTGTGGGAAATTGTTTCATGTGTGGGCGGTTGAGATTTGGAATTCACTGCCTGATAAATGTAACGGAGGCAGGTTGAACTGAAGCAGTCAGGACAGAATGGATTATAACCTGTAAAGGAACAATATGCAGGGTTAAATAGAGAACATAGGAATGGTACTCGTTGGTATTGCTCCTTCAGCACTCCCATGGTGCTGCAACAAATCCGTGATTCTTTAAACAAAGCTGATGAGGCCAGTCTGCCCTAGTCCTGAAGTTTGAGTCCATTTCTGCTGTTGGCCTCCTCTAGAAAAAATAGGAAGAAGAATAGGCCATTCAGCCTCTCGAGTTGGTTCTGTCATTCAGTTGGGTCGGTTCAAATATCCTTCAGACTCTAGCCCAAAAAAATTAAACAGCAGACAATGTAGACTAATTGGTACCTCCTCTGCAGTTTGTTGGTTTGGGTGCAGTGGGGCTCTGGTGGGCTTGGGGAAGGTGATCCCAAGAATGTTGGGAGGAGGATAGAAGACCCACAAACCTGCCAGAAACAGAAAGAACAAGAATAGGAAGAGCAATATCAGTCTGAATAGAGGAATAGCTCCTTCAAAAACTCCAGGAAATGAGCGGCAGAAGGGCTGGAAGATTGAGTTGGCACAGCCAAAAGATCAAAAGGTGAACATCCGTGTGGACAAAACAAATAAATGACTACCTTTTATCTCAAATAAACGACTTGTGCTGGGTTGAAGCAGCAACAGCTCAATGCAAAACCATTCTGCAACCTAATGAGCTGCTTTCTGAATCAAAGGATCTATCCTCTCTGCTTATTAACAATTCTGGGTGAGAACCCTCAGGGAGACCATCACAATTTGATTATTGTATTGGCTGTTCTCTACATCTAATACGTTATTAAACTGAAACTAGTCCCAGTGTCTTGGCTTGTATACTCACTGTGTCCCATGCTGTTGAATGTGATATAGCTCACAGTATAAGAGGGATTCACCTGTAGTCGAGAGGACTGGTAGCTGTCTGCCTATTCTGAGTGCCTTCCCCCTGTTACGTCCCATATCATGTTTCATGTTTAACATCCAGTTCAACCTAACAGTTTCCTTCCCTGGAATCCAGCAAAACGATAGCAATGAATCTATTACATACCTTTTAACTCCTATTGGTCCTTAATTACATGATTGCATGAGTAAGTCTGTCCTTTGGAACTGGGTGGTGAAAGTGGGAGACAGTGACAGTTTGTGCGAAAGTTGTCACCTTTTTTTACATTCATTCTGTACTCCCACAATAACATTGCCCTGATAGGTTTGTACAGGCCATGTATGGATTCGATAAGGATGACAAGCAAATGAGAGGAGATGAATGATATTGCTGGAATTTGTACAGCATGTTTTAATATCATAAACTGCTCAAGACACATCGCGAAAGTTGACCCTGAACAAAAGAGAGAGACATAAAGACAGTAGAGTAAAGATTCGGTTAAAAGTAGTCTTTCACAGAGCTATAGGAGAAGAGAAGCTGGGAGGTTGATGAAATTTGAGAGTTTAGGATGTGCAGGTGAAAATACAATGTCTGATGTTGGGGTAAATGAAGTAGGGGCTGCACAAAGGCCAGAATGATAGGAATATGCCACATTTGGAGGCTTGAGGGTTGGCAGAGGTTATAGTGAGAGGTTATAGTGGCAAGGGACGATTCCATAAAGGTTTTGAACACAGAAGAATACTAAGATTGAGCTGTTAGTGGACTGGAATATCTGTGGGTTTGCTCTGATCCTTTCCACATTATGCTGCCTCCTCTGGATGTTCCAATCTTTTAAGTGGGTAAACAGTTGGCATACCACCCATTGGTATGCTGGGGTGTGATAAGCTGATACAGGGACAATTTTGGATCCAGTCTGCCACATTCCCCTGTATCCTATGGGCTTTAAATATTCTTAGCAGTCTGTCACATGGGACTTTGTCCAATGTCTTACAAAAGTCCATGTAGACAACATCCTTCATCGGCCCTCATTAGTTCCTGAAAATATTAAATTGCTAATAAGACGTGACATTCCTTAATAACACCGTTCTGACTATCCTCGATTAATCTGTGCCTCTCCAAGTTAATCTAATCTCTCAAATAATTTGGCCACCAATGTCAGACTGATCGGCCTACAGTTATTTTACTGGCCAATATTTTCTCATACCTGCCTCTTTTTGCTTTCCTACTTTCCCTTTTCACTCACTCTACTTACTACAATTTTCTAAGTTTAATAATGTATTCATTTTTGATATTTTTTGGCATTATCTGACTCTGTATACTTCTGGATAACCAGAGGGCTATAGATTTGGAGGCATCACCCTTTCTGTTCATGGGACTATGTCTACAATGTGCCATGGTAATTTACTTGTTAATGTTTCCCACTGATTTGTGACTAACTTTCCTTTAAGTAGCTGTAACCAATCCACTTTTGCCGGATTGTCTCACAGCTTATAAAGTTTGCCTTCCCTCAATATATAATGCTTGTTCTATCATGAGGGCTCTGACCTCCACCATTGTGAAGTGCTTCGAGAGGTGAGTCATGGTTCACAACAATTCCAACCTCCCAGATTGCCTTGATGTTTTGCAATTTGCCCACTACCACTATAGGTCCACGTCAGATGCCATCTGCCTGGCCCTTTGCTCATCCCTGGAACATTTGGATAACAAGGATCCCTGTGTCATGGCTCCACTCCGCCTTAAAACCATATTTCCAAACAAACTCATCTCTAAACTCTAGGACCTAGGTCTTGGCTTCCCCCATTGTATCTGCATCCTCAACTTCCTGACCCATAGAGCTTAGTCAGTAAGGATAGACGCGATTAACATCAACACTAGTGCCCTGGAATGCTGCATACTCAGCCCCCCTACTATACTCTCTGGACTGCGTGGCCAAATTCCACCCCAACTCCATTTACAAGTTGCCTCATGACACCACTGTTATAGGTCAGATCACAAACAGTGACAAGACAGAATACAGGGAAGAGATTGAGTACTTAGCAGCATGGCGTAAAGACAACAATCTCTTCATCAACATCAGCAAAATGAAAGAGCTGGTCGTTGACTTCAGGAAGTGGAGTAGAGGGCACATCCCTGTCTGTATCAATGGAGCTGAGGTGGGGGCGGTCAAGAATGTCAGGTTCCTTGGGTGATGATCACCAACAATCTGTCCTGGACCATCCACATCAACGTCATAGCCAAGAAAGCACAACAATGTCTCTATGCACACAGAAGGCTGAGGCAATTTGTTATGTCCATAAAGACTCTAACCAAATTTTATGGATGCACCATAGAAAGCATCCTATCCAGATGCATTACAGTGTGGTTTGGCAACTGGTCTTCCATACACCGCAAGAAACTACAGAGAATTTGAACACAGCTCAGTCCATCACGCAAGCCGGGCTACCATCTATTAACTCAATCTATACTTGCTGTGGTCTCAGAAAAGCAGACAACATCATCAAAGACCATCCCCCACCCCCAGCCCACTAATACTCTCTTCCACACTCTACTGTCGGGCAGAAGATATAAAAATTTGCGTATGCATGGGAACAGATTCAAGAACAGCTTCTTCCTCACTGTTATCAGACTTTTGAATGGATCTGTCAAATCTTAAATGTTGATCTCTCTCTCTCTCTCTGCACCTTCTCTACATTCTGCTCTCTGTTCTGCTACCCTGATGCACTTTCTATGGTACAGCCTGTTTGTATAGCACACAAAATAACGTTTTTCACAGTATCTCAGTACATGTGACAGCAATAAATCAAACTCAGACTTATTGTCTGTTTCCATAATGATGCTAGAGCTAACTATTATGATCACTCTTCAACATCTTGTGGGTTATCATTGATCAGAAAAATAACTGGCCCAGCCAGATAAATATTGGTGAGCAATTCACCTCCTGACTCCACAAAACCTGTCCACCAACCCCCAGACCCAATCCAGGAGTGGGTGGAATACTTCTTCAGTTACCTTTATTGCTCCAACATTTAGGATTTGGGATTGTGTTCGGCTCCACATCCAGTACCTGAGACGTTCACTCCTTCCACCACTGACGTGCATTGGTAGAAATATATACCATCTTCAAAAATTTATCAAGGCTCTTTCAACAACACCTTCGAAACTTATATCCCGTACCACATGCAAACACAGGGACAGCAGACACCACCACCGGCTGTGAGCACCATTCTATATCACACACCGTCCTGACTTGAAACTATACTATTGTTCCTTTACTGTTGCCGGGTCAAAATCCTGGGGGAGCCTGCCTAACAGCACTATTGGTGTTGCTATGCCACGTGACTGTCCCAGTTAATGAAGAAAGCTCACCCGCACCTTGTGAATGCTGATAAGACTTGGGAAATAAGTGCTGGTTTTGTCAGCGGTGCATGTCCATTGAACAAATAAAAAAGTCACTGAGAACAGCTTTGATATACTGATTAGCAGTTAATTTTCAGAATTTACTGCAAGTGTTTTGTTGAGTCACGTAGATAATATCCTGGTTGATTTACCACAATAATTGAAACTTGCAATGATTGCAAAACTGTATTTCTCACCAACAGACCCAGAAAATTACATGGTTTGAAGCAGATTTTCAGTGAATTTATCAGCAAACATCTTTACTGTGCATACAAAGGAAACTGCAGTTGTATAAACTAGATTCCAGAAGGTTTAATTTAAAGATGCCTACTTCAGGTGCATTGTTTGTAAATACATCGCCCAGGGCAGACCTAATTGATACAAAGCAGGAGGATTTGCTTGACATGTACATACTCATGTCCTGGGCTTTGGGAGATAGGGAATAGTTTCAAAGTTGGCACTTTGACACATCTTCAAAATGTAGTGAACAGTAAGGAGAATAATAGACTCGTGGAATGGGCCAACCCACAATCGAAGCAATTCCAATTTCATAATTGGGAAGTGATGCACTTTAGTCAGAAAACTGAAGGGAGGTAGTACAAACTGAATGGACTCAGCTTTCAGGTGCTATGGGACCAGTGAGACGTAAATCTTTGAAGCTGGAAGGACAAATTGATGAGGTTATTAAGTTGAATTTGTGCAACCTTCATGACTATGCAAATGAAGCATATCGAGTCGGGTTCATCTTATCATACAGAAGGTGAAGAAGAAATGGTTTGAAGGGTGTGGGCACAGTGGATAAACACAATTAGTTGCCAATACACAACATTTGGTAACCAGAGGTCAGATGTTAAAAGCAATTGGGAAAAGGCCCACAGATGAGATGTGGAGAATTTTTTATAATACATCTAGTTATGTTTCAGAAAGTATTGCCTGAGAGGGTGGTAGAAACACATTCAGAAATAACTTTCCAAAGACAATGAGTTAAATACTCAAAGCTGAAATGTTTACAGGCAATGGCAAAAGAATGGGGAATGGGACAAACTGGATAGTTCCTCATAAACATATGATTCAGGAGCAGGAGTATGACATTTGGCATCTCCAGCTTGCTTTGCCCTTGAATAAGAGCATGTCTGATCTTGTGGCATCAATCCTCTTTCTGGGCTATGCTGAATAACTTTTGTCTCCCTTATTAGTCAAGGATATATCTACTATATCTACTATATCAAGGATATATCTATCTCTGCTTTAACCTTATTCTGTCTCTGTCGAACTCCGGCTTAAACTTTCACAGCCTCTAGATCCTGGGAGAAGAAAAGGCCGAATGCGTCTCTTGTGCGGTTCTGTTCTGTGATTCTATCATCTGATCCCTGGCTTATGCCCTATGCTGACTGACCTCAGCTGAATTGATAAACCGAGTTCTGTGATTGGATTCAGAATGTTCACTATCTAATTTAACATTTAACATTACCATCCAAGTTCAACGACAAATAGAATGTTGGCTTTTGTTTCAAAGGGAATGGAGTGTAAAAGTCAAAGATTTTCTCCAACTGTACAAAGCATGAGTCAGACCACACTGGAATGCTGTGAATGGTTTTTGGGCCCCTTACCTAAGGAAAGATACACAAGAATTGGAGGCAGCCCAGAGAAGGTTCAGTAGACTGATCCCGGGGATGAAGAGAAGTTGAACAGATTGGAGATAACAAGGCATGGGGCTGGATGAACACAGCAGGCCAAGCAGCATCATAGGAGCAGGAAAACTTGACGTTTCGGGCCGAGACCCTTCATCAGAAATGGGGGAGGGGAAGAGGGTTCTGAAATAAATAGTGAGAGAGGGCGAGGCGGATAGAGGATGGATAGAGGAGAGGATAGGTGGAGAGGAGGCAGATAAGTCAAAGAGGCGGGGATGGAGCCAGTAAAGGTGAGTGTAGGTGGGGAGGTAGAGAGGAGATAGGTCAGTCCAGGGAGGATGGACAGGTCAAGGGGGCGGGATGATGTTAGTAGATAGGAGATGGGGGTGGGGCTTGAGGTGGGAGGAGGGGATGGGTGAGAGGAAAAACAGGTTAGGGAGGTGGAGATGAGCTGGGCTGGTTTTGGGATGCAGTTGGGGGAGGGGAGATTTTGAAGCTTGTGAAATCCACATTGATGCCATTGGGCTGCAGGGTTCCCAGGCTGAATATGATTTGCTGTTCCTGCAGCCTTCGGGTGGCATCACTGTGGCATTGCAGGAGGCCCAGGATGGACATGTCGTCTGAGGAATGGGAGGGGGAGTTGAAATGGTTCGCGATTGGGAGGTGCAGTTGTTTGTTGCGAACTGAGCGCAGGTGTTCTGCAAAGCGGTCCCCAAGCCTCCGCTTGGTTTCCCCGATGTAGAGGAAGCCACAACGGCTACAGCGGATGCAGTATACCACATTGGCAGATGTACAGGTGAACATCTGCCTGATGTGGAAAGTCTTCTTGGGGCCTGGGATTGGGGTGAGGGAGGAGGTGTGGGGGTAGGTGTAGCACTTTCCCCCCCACAGTGGTCGAGAACGCCCTCGACCGTGTCTCCCGCATTTCCCGTAACTCATCCCTCACGCCCCGTCTCCGCAATAATAATCAAAAAAGAATCCCCCTCATCCTCACATACCACCCCGCCAACCTCCGGATCCAGCGCATCATCCTCCGACACTTCCGCCATCTGCAATCAGACCCCGCCACCAAAGACATTTTTCCCTCCCCACCCTTATCTGCTTTCCGGAGGGACCACTCCCTCCGCGACTCCCTTGTCCACCCCACACTCCCCTCCAGCCCCACCACACCCGGCACTTTTCCCTGCAACCGCAGGAAGTGCTACACCTGCCCCCACACCTCCTCCCTCACCCCAATCCCAGGCCCCAAGAAGACTTTCCACATCAGGCAGATGTTCACCTGCACATCTGCCAATGTGGTTTACTGCATCCACTGTACCCGTTGTGGCTTCCTCTACATCGGGGAAACCAAGCGGAGGCTTGGGGACCGCTTTACAGAACACCTGCGCTCAGTTCACAACAAACAACTGCACCTCCCAGTCGCGAACCATTTCAACTCCCCCTCCCATTCCTCAGACGACATGTCCATCCTGGGCCTCCTGCAATGCCACAGTGATGCCACCCGAAGGCTGCAGGAACAACAAATCATATTCAGCCTGGGAACCCTGCAGCCCAATGGTATCAATGTGGATTTCACCAGCTTCAAAATCTCCCCTCCCCCAACCGCATCCGAAAACCAGCCCAGCTCGTCCCTACCTCCGTAATCTGTTCTTCCTCTCACCCATCCCCTCCTCCCACCTCAAGCCCCACCACCATCTCCTACCTACTAACCTCATCCTGCCCCCTTGACCTGTTCGTCCTCCCTGGACTGACCTATCTCCTTCCTACCGACTCACCTACAATCACCTTTACTGGCTCCATCCCCGCCTCTTCGACTTATCTGCCTCCTCTCCACCTATCCTCTCCTCTATCCATTCTCTATCCGCCTCCCCCTCTCTCCCTATTTATTTCAGAACCGTCCTCCCCTCCCCCATTTCTGATGAAGGGTCTAGCCCTGAAACGTCAAGCTTTCCTGCTCCTATTATGATGCTTGGCCTGCTGTGTTCATCCAGCCCCATGCCTTGTTATCTCAGATTCTCCAGCATCTGCAGTACCTTTTCTCTTATCCTTGAACAGATTGGATCTGTGCTCGTTGAGATTTAGAAGAACGAGAGGTGGCCTTATCGAAACATTCAAGATTCTTTGGGGGCTTTACAGGATAGATATGGAAAGTTGTTTTCCCCTGTGGGAGAGTCTGGGACAGTAGGCATAATCTCAGTATAAGGGGCTGCACATTTAAGACAGATGAGGAGATAGTTCTCTGAGGCGAGTGAACCTGTGGAATTTTTTTACCACAGGGGCTGTTGAGGATGGACCGTAATGTACATTCATGACTCAGACAGACAGGTTTTTAATTAGGAGGGGAAACCAGGGTTGTGGGAAAGGCAGGAGAGTGGAGAGGAGGATCATCTGATCAGCCATGATCTCACTGAAGAGCAGACCTGACTTGATGGCCTACTTTTGCTCTCGTGCATTATGGTCAGGAAAGAGAGAAAAATCAAGCAGGAAAGTCCCTGGTTTCTATTCCTGTTGCTGTACCTGATGGATACATGCTCCAGGCAACATTCAATTTGGTTATGATGCCAACCTGAAGATGAAATACAAGCCAAAACAACTGAACAAATTGTTCTGGGACCCCGTGTTCAAATCCTATGACATTAGATACAAATGTTCAGTCCCCTTCCTTTTAGTCAGTTCCCTGTTCACTGCAGTGTGAAATTATTAACAGTTTTCACATTTTGCTGCCAGGTATTTAGGTCATGGATTCCTTAAAGAGCAAAGCTGGTTTGTAAATTAGAGTCGGCTTTTACTTGCCCAGTATTGTGGTAAATGCATTGAGCCCACAGGGTGAAGGGGGAATTCTTTACCCTGTGTGTTTTAATTTACTGGATTTTGAATGTCAGAAAGACAGAAGAATAAACTAACAACCAGAGCACTGCTTATGCACTAAACTACAAGACAGGTTTATTGAAAATGTAGACAGAGTAATAGATTAAATGCAAATATTGAGAATCATAGTGAACATCTTCCTCAGGAAACTGAAAACAATAAAGGCACATTTCCCGCTCCAGTTATCATTTTCCAATGCGCTGGATGTGGAGTCTCTGTCCAAGATAATATGGCAGATTCTCGATAATGGCTGCATCATTTAGAAAAGGCTCTTGATTGGAAAGCCACCTTCTTGGGGGGAGGGTTGATAGAGAATTGATCTCTCCCCACACCCCCCAGCTAGATACATCCACCCTACTGCCTCCCATTCAGCCGAATTCACTGAGGCCTGGTTTCTTATTGATCTGGAATCACACCTTGCTGCAGTGCCACCAGACCCCTCACCCCTGATGATGCTGAATAACCTCCCATTTGATGTTGGTAGCCCTCAGGCGACTGAATTACCACCCTGGGCTTCTTAATCCCAGGCAAAGCCTAACACTGGCCACCTAGGCCCTTGATATGGTGGACCTTCCCTGTTGGTCATGACACAGGTCTCTGGCAGCAGGTCATATGCCTAGAGCAAGCCTTGAATGCCAACCAGAATGTGGAAATGGAACATTGTGCTGTGAGTTGTAACATCAGTGCTAAAAGCATGCTGTCTAAATCAGAGATTAATTGTGGGTCTTTTCAGTGGAACTAATTGATTCAGAAAGGCACCAGATATAAACGTTCACAATCAGCAAAGTTCATGTCTGATTATGTAACTTATTCTTGTTTCATTCTTGATCTTAAAGGGGTTAAAACTGAAGAAAGTGTAACACACGGAGCTGAATAATATGAACACGTGCATTTGGAGCTATGGATTTTTATAATGAGAAGATCTAACTTCATATCCCCCCGACCCAATCATTAACTGACATTGAAAAACAATTATTAAAATTTTACCTTAGCCGCAGCAGAGTGAGTGTCATTACAACATACTCTGGAAGCTGAAATTCTGAAAAATAAATGCTTTTAGAAAAAAGGGTTGGTATTCCAATCATTAATTAATTTAGTAATTCATTAGTAATTTCAGACTTATAATAAATGGCAGAGGCCTGCTGCCTAGTTCTGATTTAATCTTTTCTGAGAAATAAAGAATATACAATAATGGATTTATAACATCACAAAGTGTTTTACCCCAATCATAGATAACAAGCATGGGGCTGGATGAACACAGCAGGTCAAGCAGCATCATAGGAGCAGGAAAACTTGACGTTTCGGGCCTAAACCCTTCATCAGAAATGGGGGAGGGGAAGAGGGTTCTGAAATAAATAGGGAGAGAGGGGGAGGCGGATAGAGGATGGATAGAGGAGAGGATAGGTGGAGAGGAGGCAGACAAGTCGAAGAGGCGGGGATGGAGCCAGTAAAGGTGAGTGTAGGTAGGGGGGTAGGGAGGAGATAGGTCAGTCCAGGGAGGACGGACAGGTCAAGGGGGCGGGATGATGTTAGTAGATAGGAGACGGGGGTGGGGCTTGAGGTGAGAGGAAAAACAGGTTAGGGAGGTGGAGATGAGCTGGGCTGGTTTTGGGATGCGGTTGGGGGAGGGGAGATTTTGAAGCTTGTGAAATCCACATTGATACCATTGTGCTGCAGGGTTCCCAGGCTGAATATGATTTACTGTTCCTGCAGTCTTCGGGTGGCATCACTGTGGCATTGTAGGAGGCCCAGGATGGACATGTCATCTGAGGAATGGGAGGGGGAGTTGAAATGGTTCGCGACTGGGAGGTGCAGTTGTTTGTTGCGAACTGAGCGCAGGTGTTCTGCAAAGCGGTCCCCAAGCCTCCGCTTGGTTTCCCCGATGTAGAGGAAGCCACAGCGGCTACAGCGGATGCAGTATACCACATTGGCAGATGTGCAGGTGAACATCTGCCTGATGTGGAAAGTCTTCTTGGGGCCTGGGATTGGGGTGAGGGAGGAGGTGTGCGGGCAGGTGTAGCACTTCCTGCGGTTACAGGGAAAAATGCCGTGTGTGGTGGGGCTGGAGGAGAGTGTGGAGCGGACAAGGGAGTCGCGGAGGGAGTGGTCACTCCGGAAGGCAGATAAGGGTGGGGAGGGAAAAATGTCTTTGGTGGTGGGGTCTGACTGCAGATGGCGGAAGTGTCGGAGGATGATGCGTTGGATCCGGAGGTTGGTGGGGTGGTATGTGAGGACGAGGGGGATTCTTTTTTGGTTATT